>JAECWO010000025.1:0-600000 GCA_018150735.1 Drosophila sp. 14030-0761.01
CATTTTAAAGTATGGGAAAATGTAATAAGAATTAGATAAAAAATTTTGCAGTCATTTGAAAATTGTCTAGAATACATATTTGTCAATATTTGTTCCAAAATTCGCTGAAAAACGCCAACTTTGCGATACTCTAACGTTGAATTAATTATTAATTGGCAGAAATTTTGAGCTGCATTCAAGGATTCCTGAAGTACTTTCCAAAATGTTGGTCAAATTTCTGTAAGAGGGTTAGTCAGCGAAATGGCCAAAAAGTCATAAAAAACCATAAATGTCCTTATAATTCAGCCATTTCAAGGACTATCGGGATGTCCTTTGATCAGATTGAAATCGATTGACACTATTAGATCTTGGAAAGTCATTTAGGGAGCTGAGATAAAAGGAATTTTTTGTGTTTACAAAAAAAAGGGAATAATGAACGATCAGGACATCCTGCGGGGAGCATAGATATCAATGATTTTGCGACGATAACTCCGCAGGACATTGACCGATTTTGCCAGGACATGGTTTTCTTGGACCTCCAGAAGCAGGACTATCGATCTGCATTAAAGGGTTCCTGAAATCGTCTCGAAAATGTTGCTCCAAATTATGTAAGGGTTCAAATTGAAGTCCTTGTATCAAAAAGTAAAACATGAGAAGAGAGGTTATCTGCATTTCGTATTGCAGATACAGCAAGATATATGCACTCACACTCACTCACACATTTGCAGATATTTATATACATATACAGATGTATATATTTATTTAGAATTTATATTAGAAATTTAAGAAAATGTTGCAACTGCAAGTACAAGAAATTTTACAACAATTGCCAAATGTCTGTGGCCAAAAATTTTGCGCATGTCAACAAATTTGTTGTCTGGTTTTGCTGTTAGTTGGTTATATTGTTATATTGTTGGTCAATATTATAAAAGTCACAATAATAATTTCGTAAAATCTAAGCATATTTTTGCCCAGACCGAGCCAAAAGCGATAACAGAGTGACAGAGATGGAGATAGACATATAGTGAGCAAGAGAGATAAATGCTTGTATATAGACAGTGGGCGGGAGTAGTATAAGAGTTGAGAATGCAGTTGCTGCATTTTATTTTATACTTCCTTCCGCTTTTGCCTTCAAGACGAACTTTGCCCCCCTTCCTTTTTAGTTCTCATTGTCTTCCTGCTCTATCTATGTATGTCTTCAACCCACTCACACACAACCGTTGAGATAAAGATTTTTCGGTGGGGTTGTTTATATATCCGCACTTAATGCTTAATTCAGTTACAGCTGCTGCTCAGCTCTGCTTTGCCCTGACATTGTCGCTGTTCTTGTTATACCCAGTGTATGGAGAAATTCGCTGGTATATTTGGATCAATGAATAGTTATAAAATAAGTATGTACATATACTCAATCAGAATATGTCCCACATACGACTATTGGGGCTAATAAACCCAATGAAGACGATATTAAATATACAAAAGTGGGTTGTAAAAATTTAAAACAATGAAGACCATATTAAATATAGAAAAGTGGGTTGGATAAATTAATAATAAATTATTAGATCCAATGATATATATTTATTTCCATCTGTCTGCGAGACTCGTCAACCGGACTATCCCCAAATGGTTTATCAGGAAGTTAGTGAGAGACCTGCGGACCAATTAATTCTATAAATAAACCGATAGAATTTACGCAAACTTCGAAGGCTTTCTGATGCAATTTGTTATCGATATTTAATATAAAGCAATAAAAATATTGTCAGACTCCTAGCTCCTATTGGAACTATGTATATTTTAGGTATAATTAAGGCCTCATGAATTTCTGTTTTCCCTTAGTAAACATTCATGTGCTTAGTCTCAATTCTGTGGAGTACCGGGTATTACAAAGTCGGCGCAATGTCCCAGTGTATGGAATTTGTGTTGCTGTTGTTTTTCGTACAGTGACTCCGTTGCTACCATTGACAATGACATCATCATTATTGCGTGCTCAGCTCCAGCAGCAGCAGCAGCAGAAGCATCATCAGCTTCCAGCAACCAGCATCAGTTTCCTTGTTTGCCATCCTCCTTCAGCTCCTGCTCCTGCTGCCGCTGGTTGTCTTTGTCGTTGCCGTTGCCGATGTCGCTGCCGTTGCCGTTGCTCTTGCCTGTCACATCTTTGTTATATTTTTGCGCAGAATAAATGAAGTAAAGTAATATTATTGCACTTAGACCGCATTAACTTGTACGTGGCAATCTGTGCTTGGATGGGCCAGCGGATGGTGGTGGTGGGGGGGATTTTAGTTTTCGAAATTTAAGTGCCAAGGATTTTCTACGAAATTAGCCAAAGAAATGGCTAAGAGGAGATGACAGCGCTCGGTGATAATAAAACCATAATCAAGTATACGTACATTGCAGCCACCCCCCTAGTTCGACCCACCCCCTGCCTCTCACTCTTCCCCCTCTCTCTCTCTCTCTCTCACTGGTGTCTCTCTATATGGAACGACCAGCAACACACAGTTAACAATGGAAAATTGCTGTTGACATGATTTTGCACTTTCGCATCGACTGCATTCGGCAATTAGATTTGTCTCTCTCTCTCTCTCTCGCTCTCTCTCTCTCTTTCTCTTGCAAATTCTCAATGCTTGGAATTGGTGCTGTTGGTTGGTTCGTGTTTTTGCAGCCATTTCCAAAAGTGCAACGTTGCATTTTGTTGCTATTGCTGCAACGTTGCCCGTTGCCGGTTGCCCGTTGCCATTGCGTAATGTGTGGCTGTCAATTTGTTTGAATTATATCCGTACCGTTCCCCATTCCAAACCCCGTACGAGTCGGCAAAACGGAAAACGCTTTTAATAAACTCTGGGCACCCACTGCCAGCGGCCAATACCCCCACCCCCACACCCCCCGACCACCACCATCTCCATCACCCCCTTGTTTGCACCATCCTGTTGCCGTCTAGGTGTCATTTATGCAACAGTTTGTGTTTTATGACACACCAAGACAAAACCCAGGCTCAAGCTTTTGCCATTTTTGCCTGCTTTTGGTGGGCTGGTCACTTTTGCAGGCCATAAAACAAAAATATAATTATGACGAAGGTTGTGTTTTTGGTTTTTTTTTTCCTTTTGTTTTTGTTCAAAAGTCTTCAAATGGGCATGCCACATGGGGCAAAGGGGGTCTTGTTGGCCAAAACACTTTTGGTCTTCAAGTGCGGCTTTAAGTCTTAATAAATAAATATATATGAAGCGTCAGTCATTTAGTCGTAAAATGGCATAGCTGTATAAGGATAAGCCCATGCGAATAGGTACTTTCATATTTCAGGCATTTCAGACCAAGACAATCCCCTAAAAAGTAAGAAGAATAAACTGCTCTTGGATACATTAAAAATGTTGCTTTAAATTGGTCAAAGTTGGGACTATCATTTTGCCTTAAAATGCTTCTCATTAGTAGTGGAACTTAACTTTTATATGCTAAATCAATCAAAAGACACTTGGAATAAAAATATATAATTTTGGAGTGCATTAATTGATGATTTTCCTCAATGAATCTGTAGCATTTTGAGGCCAACATTTTTGTGAGAGAGACTGGAGAGAGACTGATGAGAATCTTGTGAATTTTCAGCAGTTCGAAACAAAGTTTTTGCTTCTTTTTCCTATTAGATTAGATCTTTATTTCATTAGGAACATATAGGAAAATATTGTCACATTAGAAAAGTGTTTTTCAATTTCGATTTCATTTAGTTAGCCAGGCAACCTTCCAACCTATTCCTATTCTTATTAATTAAATGACATTTTTAAGGGCAATTTATTAAAAAATTTTAGCTAACAATTCTAGTGATTCTAGTTTTCCTAAATGTCCTCACCCATGTGACAATGCGATTGATGTCACCAACTGACTGAATCCCTCCACCATGTGTAGGGAACCGTATTGAAAAACCTATTGTAAGGGTTATGTCGAAAAGGCAGCAAAACTCTCATAAAAACCGCAAATTGAAAGCAGTCGACGCAACGAAAGTTGCAACAGAAACAGAAACAGAAACCAACCAGCACGAGGAACAGAAGTGCCGCTACGAAATGCTGGGGTTGCCAGTGTCAGGGCGCTGACAGACGGAGAGACAGTTGGACTCTGCAGTTGACCAAGTGCAGCATGGCACTGACGGCGGCGACTGACTCTGGCCATATCCATTTGGTGGGTGGACACCACTTTAATTAGCCTGCGTTCGAGGTTGCATTGAAAATGCCGACTGAACGATGAGATAGATAGATGGATGGATGGATGGTCGGATGGACAACCGACAAACGGACATACAACTGGACTGGACGATGGATTGTTGGATAGATGGATGGATGAAACGAACGAACGGACCGACGAACGAATGAATGAATAAATTCTTGAGTGGTTTGAAGTGAGCCAATGATGATTTGTTTTGTTCAAGTTCTCATTCTCTTTTTTTTGTGGGAGCGGCCAATGTTAGAGGAAATGGGAGAGGGGGGAGGGAGCCCCTGATTGCAGTTGTTGTTGTTGTTACTTTGCTCCTGCTTTTGGCGCTTAATTAATTTTTACAACAATTTTTCACATTTGGGTCCCTGAATGGAACAAAAATGGAATGCAATACAACAAGAAGGAAAAAAAAGGAAAAAATAATGAAAGAAATGAGAACAGAAAAAGGCAAACGAAAATGTTTTGCTCAATGAAAAGTGCCAAAAGTAATTAATTTCATGCGAAATGCAACGAAGCGTCACTGAAATCTTTTCTATACTACAATGTATATACATACATACATACTATATGTGGTTGTTGTTGTTGTTGTTGCTGTTGCAGGCATATTGGCAACCATGTTGTATGTGTGTTTTTGTCATTCGCCGTTGTTGCTGCCGCATGTGGCGCAGAATTACTCATGCAAGGCAGAACAAGTCGATTTCTTCGCCATATTTTCCGTGTTTTTTTTCTTTCTCTTTTTTTTTTCGTTGGTTGATAATTGCTTTAATTTTCTATTAATAAGTCACAACAAGAACGGCATGGGGAAGAGCAGCGGTGAGGGGAGTGTGTGACGAAGGAAGCTGCTAACAATTAGCCGCTGTGTTGCATCCGACTTATGACACAGTGGACAGGGGGAGGGGGAGGTGGAGGGGGGAATAGGGCCAGACTTCTGTCAGATTTCACTTGAAATTACAACGCGACGACAGCAGCAACACCCCAGCGACAGCAGCGGAGGAGCAACAGGAGCAGGAGGTTCCTGCAACAACAACAACAACAGCAAACATGGCGACAGTTGCCAGTTGTGGCAATTAATAATTTTTCGCCCTGATCACATACGCAATTAATTATGGTGGGCTAGAAGGCATTTGGCTTTTCTTTCTTCTCTGGTTCTGTAGTTTTGCGGCAAACAACTGTCATGGGTTGCATTTTCATTGAGCCGCTTGCCACAAAAATAGACAATGAATATGGCAAATATGATTGTGTGTGTGTGTTTGTGTGAGTCTGGCGACCGACCATTTTCATTCATTTTCCAATTAATTGAAGCACGCGCGTTACTTTCACTTCCCATTTTCATGGCTGGGATTCGCTCTCGCTTTCATGCGGGGCCTGGGCCCGAGCCTGGGCGATGGGCTTGGGGCGTGCCTGGCTTAATGGCACTTGAAAATCAAATTGGTAAAAGCAATTAAATGACGCCCCAAGGACACATTACAACAACAGCAGCAACAACAACAACGGGAACAGCAACAACAAGAATGAAAGAAAGAGCAGATACCCACCCACACACAACACACACACACAACACACACACGGTCACATGATTGCCTATAAAAAAGAAATTCTAATTATAATTTAACGCAAATTTGCTGTCTGTGCCATCGACAACCTTTTGCGTGTGTGCCTTGGTTGTGTGTGTGCTTCTGCCCGACTGCTTTATTTTTGCTTTAAAAATGATGCCACAGGCTGGCCGAAATTTTTGCACCAACCACCCTAAAAACCAAAACCAAACCAAAACCAAAAAAACAAGAAGAAAGAAAAGAGAATACTTCTGGCTGCCCCTGTTGCGCGACGATGACGACAACGACGACGACCGCTGACGCTTTTGTTGGCTCAGTCCTAAAACAGTTGCCGCACAATGCGCCCGTCAATTGCAGGCGCAGCTCACAGCACTGCAGCTGACAGCTTCGTTCGTCTCTGGGAGATTCAAGCCAACCCAACCCAAAAACCATCCCAGTCCAACCCACCCACTTAACCAGAGCAAAAGCAGAGCCCAGCTAAGCAAAGCCATAGTCATTCAGTCCAATGTCTGCTCGATTCCATTCACTCACCAACTTATTCATTTTACTCTAGAATTTCAAAGTCGCGACATTTTCATAAATGCTCCGCAACGCAAATTGGTTCCATATCCATCGTTCTGTTCGTTCCCCATCTCGATCTCCCACTCCTCCTCCTCGTCCTCCCCATTATCTCTCCACTCTGCCATCCTTGGGCGTTTTTGTTGTCGTCTACTCCATTTTATTGGTGGCGGTTTAGTCGCATAAATCTGTGAGACGCCATTTTGTCTTATTTATTAAAATTAAAATGCATATTTTCTGTTCATATTGAAATCTTATTTCCATTTCCATTTCGTTTGCCATGTATGACAAGTTTTTGTTTCAACTTTTAGTCCATTAAACTTTGGCATCATCAAATTATTAAGGAAACTCTGCATATTATAGGGTAGTATTAAGGGTATATATGCATTGTCATTAATCAAGTTACAGGTTGGACGGAATATCACAATTAATTCTTATTGCTGTCTGAAATTTTAATTATTTCTTAATGGTTTATTATTAAACTAATTGACTAAGCTCTCCACATAAATCAAGTGAGTTATTAATTTACTATCATCAACAGCCCACTCGCTAGACAGTTACTCGCTACTCGGTAATATTTCTCGCTGCTTGCTAAAGTTTCTCGCTACTCGCTAAGGTTGCTAACTACTCGTTAATGCGCAAGATTTTGAGGATCTCATGGAGTGTTAAATAAATAATCTATTCAGCAGAAGTTACTTATGATTTTGTACAATAAATAGAAAAATCTCTCATTAATTATTCCCACCGTATATTAGTTAGTTAGTGAACCAATTTATCTATCTACTTATTATTAGCTGTCACATTGTCTTCAGAGTATTATTACCCATTTAAAGATAACTTCGATTAGAAATCTTTCGTCTAGGAGCATTCTTAGCTCAAAGGGATTTCTTCAATTTGCAGTTGATCAAGGTGAATAAGTGCAACTACCATTTCCCATTGTACTAGTAAGTTTTAGAGTTCATTTAGCCACCTTTTTTCACTCATTCACACACACATGCGGGACTACGGTTTTCGGGATCTTTGACTTCCATTCACAGACATTCCAGATGTAGTAGGTAGGTAGGTAGGAGAATCGTAGAATTTATGCATGCCGCCAATACGTATAGAGTAAAACCAAATATTTTAGCTATGCTGGGATGTAGTGTATTAAATTATAGCACACACCGAAGGTCATGAATTCCTATTTTCTCATTTAACATATTGCTTTTTATACTTTCTGAGCCGCACGAGAAAGCGACGACTCCGGCTACATCTACATCTACAGCAACAGCAACAACAACAACGAATAAATGAAAATTGTCTAAAAGCAGAAAGAGAAAGAAAGCGAAAGAAAAAAAAATAAACTAAACTCGCAAATTCGCATTTTTGTCGAGCACGCAGCAGCCCCGACACCCGAAAGAAACCTCAATTTCCCCTTCCATTTCATCTCATTCCTAAAGCGTACCCCAAAAAGTAGCAACAACAACATCGAGTAAGGAAAAAAGGCAACCCAAACAAGCGACAGAGAAAGAGAGAGGGAGAGTGAGTAAGAGAGAGAGAGAGAGAGAGAGTAGAGGCAAACAGAAAAACGCAAAAAGTAGCGAAAAAAAATAAGAGAAATTGTATAAATTGAAGTCCTTTCGGACCATATATCACTTTACTTGACAGAGCAATTCCCTTATCTTTGAGAAATCCTGTCGACTGGAAAGTGCGCAAGGACGCGGCGAGCAGGAGGAGGAGGAGCAGCAGCAGGACGGAGCGGACCAGAACGACAACTGCGGGCCATGATGCTGGCTACCCGACGACGACGACGACGACGGCAAAGCTGCTAAGCTTGAGTTTAGTAAAACCCACAATGTTGAAGGCAAATGGAAAATGGCTCAACGATTGGTGGATGGGGAGCGGCTGGGGCGATGGGGATGCGGGCAATAGAGGCTGGATGGGCTAGGCTAGGGCGTGTGCTAGTCAAAGGCGTGGCAAAGCTTAAGATGACAGCGAGCGCGGTTTATTTGAATTTCTTATTATGGCGAATACCCAGAAGCAGAAGCTTCCTACCTCGAACGGGACGCGGCATAAGGCGGCTGCTATTTTTTAATTTTCCTCCATTTTTTCCTATGGGGTGAAAATCCTTTTAGCACAAGGGTCGCTCACTGCCGCTACTTCTGCTTATGGGCGGATTCAATTAGAGCACCTTTTTATGCAAATTTTCTCCCGGTAAAAGTTCAATAATTGGCGATGTTCTACAAGTCAAATCAATGCCGTCAGGTAACAGAGCCCCACCCACCCACAGAAGCCACCCATCCCACCCATCCGTGGTACCTTTATCTTTGGCTTTCTTTTACGTTTCGCTTTGCGGCATAATTCAAAATGAAGGACAGCTCCGACGACTGGTTCTGCCATCTTGGGGTTGCTTGGGAATTAGTTTTCTAACCTGCGGGCTCGTAGCTGATAATTAAAAATGCAATTTTTTATACGTACTACTAAAAAAAAAAACCCTCTTCAGGGCGGTGGCGATGCTGGAGAAAGCGGAGGTGGAGTTGAAGGCAACTCAAGACAATGACGACGGCATCTTCTGCGCATCTGACGCATAAACCAAAACGCAAAATGTCGCCCCTGGGACCAGCAGGCAACCCTTTGAAGGGTACTACGTCCAGACCAAAAACAAAAACACAAACAACTTCATTTCGGTCTGGGAGGTGTGGATTTTGCATTATCCTGTGCAGCCAACAACTGTCTATGTTCGAAAATCATCCATTCCATCTACTCTACGTGGTCCCGCAAAATCTTAATGGCAATTCGAGCTGATTTTCAATGTTACAACTGGGAGTTGGATGTCTCCAGTCAGTCTCCAGCCTTCGGCCTGCTTCTGCCTGCTTCTGCCTGCCAACTCTTTATCAAGCCATTATGTGGACCAAAACCAAGTCGAGCTGATTGAGCCATCGATAAGTTTTGCCGTTATGTGGTTATGTGGCCCGACTCTCCACCGGGCGAACGTTTAGCAAAGGCAAACAAATTCATGCTCTGCTCTACCTGGCAGTTTCCCACACATTTGTTGAGAAAACTTTTCGACAACCTTTGCGGTTGGCTTTATTTTAATGAGGCGTTAATTAATTGCCCCTCTTGCGCGTTTTGACACGGCTCGACCAAAAAGCGGTCCAACAGTCCGCTGTGCAAAAAAGATTTATTGTTCTTTGCCACTTTTTTTTTTTATTTTTTCTCTTCAGCTGTTGTTGTTGTAGTTGCTGCTGCTGCGGCGTTGTCTCAGTTTTCGCTGTCTTTGGGAAAGTGTTTATTAAATTATTACATTTGACATAATTGGAATTTATGTGGCAATAATATTCATTTGAGAAACACAACTGTCCCACATTTCATATTTTTGCATATCCCCATGAATACAAACAAAGCGAAATGCAACCAAAGAATGGGATACTTAAATCATTGAGCTAAGCGATTTATCTATTTAAGTTACTTATGATCCATGGATTCGGCCAAAATGAAGACAGAATTATTACTGTGCGGCATAAATTTGGCAATCTTTGGTTAGGAAACGGTTTCGAAAGTCATTTAGGCAATATGTTTTGGAAAAGATTTGTAGTTTTTATGCTTATTAAAAAGGTTTATTGAAATGGAATTGTTGGAATTGATTAATAGATAGTTTATTCTTTAGATAAACTCTTCATTTTCTCTACTTGAAGTGCTTAACAGTAAAAATGAGGGAGCGAAAACGAAGTGTGACCCGATCAAACTAATTTATATACATAATTATATACATCGTTCAATCTCTTATTTAGTTCTTATTTAAGTTTTAATTATATACATATTATATACATATATAGATCATTGAATCCCTTATTTAGTTCTAATTTACGTTTAAAATTAAGTTAATAATTGGTTAAATGAGACGTGTTGCACCCGGGATCACTTAAAAATTGAATTTTTCAATGTTTATTTTTTATTTTGTTGAGATTTTTAGTTCTATTACTTTATTAATCTTTTATCTTTTAAAATATATGCAAATACTATATTATAAATGAGTAGCTTAAGGCCCAGTAGCTATAGTTAGTATTAAGGTTCGTTGTAATTTGTAATTCCCTCACCACCGTAGAATAAATAAATAAAAAGTATATTATAAATGATTCAAAATTAACCAAAATTTCTGCAATTTTGTAATGTTAGATGGAATGGTTGGGCGAAATATGTTAATGGTACTTTAGACATCCCTAAAGTCTATGTGAATCCTTCATTGAAATTATTTTAAATTTTTTCAAATAGAACGGGTTAAAACGTTAATGGCAAGTTCATGAAAAATATTTTAGTCTTATTGGTATGAGTCTTTGACTGTGAAAATGGAATCTCCCACATCGAAATAGATCAACTTAATCACCAAATAGTTGCTTAATTCTTTGGAGGTTTTAATAGATGTATGAAAACTATATCCATGGCTTTTAGCTGAGTTTAGGTTCAGGTTTTTTTTTTAAATTTCAGGCCCCTGAGGCGCTAGAATGGGTTTTTGCCAAAACGTTACTCGTAAGATAATGTCCCTCTAATAATAAGAGAACGATTGTTCGATTTCTTGCTTATAGCATGGTGATTGGTTTTTAATTTATCATCCTGATCTGTGCTGTTGAGGCACCGAATTTGCATCGTAAGGCAATTGATATTGTATTTAGTTCTTATTTACATAAACTTATGACTTATAATATGCTGCATTTTTATATGCATGTTTAATAGAAGTTAATAAATATTTATTTTAATAATCTAAAAAGAATAAATCGAGAGAAGGAGCAAGGGGAATTACCCTTTTCCTTTAACGTACTGAATTTAATTTGGAAATTGGAAAATTATGTGCTCTACTTTTTGCAATTAGCTCAATTTATCCCTTTCACTTCAGTGGAATTCAAAGCGTTCTATGGCCACCGCCTTACCACATTCATAGTGTGACCCTTTGGATGGCAAGTGTCTTGCCCCCCTCTCCTTAGCCTAATTAAAAATCATTTAAAGCGCCATAAGCCAATTGATATGGACACCAGCACAATAAAGAAGAAAGCAACCAAGCAAATAGCAAACAAACAAAGGAACAAACACACTAAAACAAACGACAGGCGAACATCGACGACAATGGGAGAAGCGTCAACCCCATGGCCATGGCCATGGCCATCTTAAATGTCTGATCTCTTGTCTAAACGCACATAAAAGTCATCAAATTCACTGAAAACAACATTTGGCTTTAGGTTTACGTTTTGTTGTCATTGTCACCGGGGCGCGTTTGGCTTTTAACTTGTTTTTTTGGCATTTGGGTTTTGGGTTTTGGGTTTTTTGGTTAGCATCAGCATCACCCTCCCCTAAGCACCCCCCCCTGCGTCCGTTCCTTGCCTGCTTTTAGAGTATACACCCCCGAAGCAATCAACAAGAGTGGCAACGGCCAGACCGAGGACGACTGTGCACTGTGTCCTGGTGCGTTTTTTGGTCTCAGTGCGAGGCGGCAAACGGCTTCGTCGACTTCCCTCAGGGAAACGTCAAACAAATGACAGTTGATTAGACAAACATCTCGACGGCAGCGGCGGCGGCGGCGGCAGCACCACGAAACGAGCATCAAATGGAAAATTGTGAAATTATGCAATACGCTGCTTTCGCACTCACCGTTTGGAGCTGGAGCAGCAGAAGGGACAGAGTCAAATGAAGTAGTTTTGGACCCGGACGTACGCAATGTCAGTGTGCGATCTTAGCACGCTGATAAGATTAAACTTCAGCGTACGTACCGCACCACACCACACCGCACTCCATTCCACTTCACTTCCAAACACCAATTCGACCTCCCCATACCCCACTTTTTTGCCAGCCTTCAGGCGATTCTCTTACTTTTTTCTCTCTTTTTGAGAACACAGAGAAACAGACAGACAGACAGACATACAGACAGACGGACAGAAAGGAAAACACAATGCCGAAATAATTGAATGCGATGAGGCTCATAGCCATCGTTGGTGTCGTTTCTTTTTTTTTTTTTGCTGGCATCAAACCGTTAAACAACAGGCGTAACAACAACAACAACAATGGAACTTGGCGGGGGGAGGAATAGAAATGGGATGGGCGAACGACCCAGCCACCCAGGACTCGGGCACAAAATGTGCCTCCAAATGGGCCTAATAATAATTTGTGAAATAGGCAATATCAGTCAGGCCAAGTAGTTACAATTACTTAAGTGCTTGGATGCTGAATGGAAACTTCTACGAAAACGAAAACGAATCCACTAAAGATGTGGTTACGGTGTGCCAGGAGGGCTCAATGTGGAATATTAACTAAGTAGCCGAATGTGTATTTTAATAGGGATTTTGAACATTCATAAATTTAATCAACGCATTTTAGTTTTAAAGACTCTTCGGAAATAGTGAGAAATATTGAATATCAAATATCAAATAAAAAGTTGGAATAATGGAAATAAATACCCACGTATTGTACTTTATTTTAGAAAAGAAAACTTTCTGATCCTTTTGAGATAGTCCAATTAAAGTTTACTTGTTAAGGTTTAATTAATAGCATTTAATTAACAACCGATCTGATGTCACTTTCATGTTTAAATACATATATTTATATGGACAACTGGTATTTCCGTAGGTTTTATGATATTTTCTGGATATCCGATTGGCTCCAACAAATAATATAAGATTATATTGCTAAAAAGTCAGAGCCAAAATGATATAGACCATTATTTAACAGGAGATATTTCCAGTTATCTGCGACAAACATTTTTAGAAAAGGTATTTATAATATATTATATATTTAAATTTAATTAATTCACATCATAGCTTAATGATTTAAATGATATTAGGTAAATTCATAGTCAATAGAAAATAAAGATGTTTGTTTCTATAAATTTACACTTCAGTTGACCCAAACCAGCTCGTGTCTAAACTGGTAAACAATAAAAAATAGGCGAAGGCTAAGGATATTTTAAATAAAAATAAATTCTATATCCTGTAAATTTATATAAAGTTTAGCTTTAATTTATAAATAATATATCATTAGTTAAGGTTTGGAGCTATATGGAGTTTAAGACAAAAGCCCTAAGAACCATAATAATAAAATGTTAAATTAAAGTTAAAAGAGTTAAAAATTATTACTAGTCTGGGAATATGATTGGTTGCCATTAAACTGACATTGAAAATTTGGTGTGATAACCCATAAAGATTTCAATAATTAAATTTCCCCAACAAAAAGCGAATTTTCTTTTCTTCATTTACAATTCATGCCAAATATTTACCACTTTCCATTGCACTTCTATTCAGCAAATTCCATTAAAATGTAAATGCCACTCAAGAAACAGTTCGCATCATGCATAAACTGCAATTTATCATGGTCCTTGGAACATTTAGCGTATGTTTTGAAAAACCAAAATTCAAATTCTCTTCTCTTTCCAAAATAGAAAAGAAAAAAATACAAAACAAAACGAAACGATATAAAGGAGGGGGGACAACGAAGGGTAAAATAAATAAAAAAGGAGAAGGAAAAAACTAAACCTACTGGAAAATCCCCCCCTTGAAACTGAAGTGCAAAATGAAAACAATGCAAAGCGCAGCAGTTTTCAGTTTACAGTTTTCTACCTTTGTGCAAGGTCCGCTCGACTGAATGGGACAGAGAATGGGAAGGGAAAGGGAATGGGAATGATATGAAATGCATTCCAGAGAGAGAGAGGATAGCTCGAGCTCAGCTGCTGTTGAGTGGAACGTCTGTTTCTAGAATTGTTGTTGTTGTGGTCGGCGGTGAGGTGAGGTGAGGTGGCCACAAAAAAAAAAGTGTCCCCCGGTTCTCTTGCGTGGGCGATGCTTTAACAAACAACAGAAGCTGCTGTTTTCCGTTTGCTTCTGCTTGCTCTGGCTGATGAAATAAAATCCGCCTTTTGTGCATTTAATTTTTAGAATACTCAAACAAAGGGGCAGGCAACAACAAAGGGCGTACCCCAAAAAATATAACGCAATGCTGGCAACAGCCAGAGCAACATCACCCACAACAATGGCCATTGCCTCACAATGAAGGCGGAATCCTGAGGACACTCTCTCAGACAAAGAGACCTGGATGGGTTGTCTAACAAAAGGACACCAACTGCAGCAACTGCAATTTGATGCCAAAAAGGGAAAAAAAGAGGCAAGGGTTACCCTCAAGGCTGTTCTCATGCCAGCAGGATGACAGCAGCAACAACAAACAACTTAATTATTGGCACGCGCTGCAATTTTTCGCATTGACTTTTGCAACGATGAACCTGAGAAGCGCCACGTGGCGTATACGTAACCAACCACCGCAACAATGGCACTAACAAACTATTAAACAATAACCAAAAGTCCTTGTCATAATAGCGACACACACACACACACAAACACACCCGCACACACACACACCCGCACACAAAACAGCTCCCCACATGCTCGTTTCGCAGAAAGAAAAAAAATATAAGCAAAAAAATAAACGAATATGGTAAGAAAATGCGAAATTGTTTAAGGACCCAAGCTGGCAAACGGCGCCAGAAATTCTCAAGACACAAGACATTGTAAAAATTACATCAATGGACTTAGCCAGAGATCCTCTCCAGAGTTGCTGCCGTTGCCGTTGCTGCTATTATTCTCTTATCTGCTGGCATCCCGCTCGTGTATTCAATGTGAAAATAATTTCTTTATCCTTTTTATGTGCCCATTTGGCATGTGCCGTTATGCCAAAGCCGAAGCCAAAGCCCAAGCCCAAGTACCAGGGGCAATAACAAGAAGGGGGGTGCGGAATGAGGTGGAGGTCGGGGGTGGGGTGGGGTTGGGCCCGTTGTAATAACATCCCCCAAATGGGTCATTTGCGTATCCTCAAACAGCGAATAAAAATCAGTGAATAAGAAAAACAGGAAGTGTCAGAGGACATCCGCATGTTTGTTGTTGTTGTTATGCTTGTTGTTTTCCATCTCCCTCTCTCTCTCTCTTTCTATTACCCATATGTGTGTGTGTGTGTGTGTGTGTGGGTGTGGGTGTGCCATAAAAGGACCACAGTTTTTCGGGTCTCAATACTTTTGATTAAGAGTTCGACATCGTAGCCGCTGCTAATTGCAAACGACGCTCTGTCTCACGATTTATGTCGTGACCGAAATGGTCATCGGTTTGTCCTGGCCAAATGGGCAACCTCTAAATGGGCATGTCTACTAATTATCGAAGGGCGTGTGCAATGTGTTCTCGTCTGTGGCAAAAGGTTTCGGGTTTTGCTCTTAGTTTTTGCCTTAATGCCTTCGCACAGGCAGCAGCAGCAGCAGCTAAGCAAATCGAAATCGCTTTGAGGTATTATCGATCAATATATGGCCAACCACTTTAGATGGCTAGAGACATGATTACATATGTATGTATGTATTCATGTACATTCGCTATGGTCAAAATAAAGAAGATTAGTTGGACATGCTCAAAACCACATCGATGCCTAGACTAAAGTAAACCACTAAAAATTACAGAAATCTTTTCAACGACTTGTTAAGACTTATTAATAGTTGGTTTATACATACATACATTTCTACATACCCTTTAAATAAGTGAGGTATATATGATTTGGCAAAATGTTTAAGGAAAATGAAAGAATCCAAAGATAATTAATAGTTACATACACTTTAAATATGTGAGGTATATTAGTTGTGATAAAAGATTTAAGGGAAATAAAAGGAACCAAACATAATATAGCAGTGAAATTAAATTTCTTTTCGTTTCCTTGATGTATTAATGTATAAATTATATACCATATAATGCTAAATTATTATTGTTTAATATAAATTTATAAGCTTTGTGTTCACTTTTAGATTAAGAAAATAGCACCCTATATTATTCTTTAATATAAGATCTTATGCGAAACGTTTTTTTTGCTAATTATATAATCTAATATAATCTAATAATGTAAATCATATTAAATAAATCATAAAAATAAAATAATAATTATTTAATATAAGATCTTATGCGAAACGTTTTATTGCTAATTATAATCTAATATAATCTTCTAATATAAAAATATTAAATTATGTAAATGATATTAAATAAATCATAATTAAAATAAAATAAGAATGGTTTAATATAAGATCTTATGCGAAACGTTTTATTGCTAATTATAATCTAATATAATCTTCTAATATAAAAATATTAAATTATGTAAATGATATTAAATAAATCATAATTAAAATAAAATAAGAATGGTTTAATATAAGATCTTATGCGAAACGTTTTATTGCTAATTATTATCTAATATAATTTACTAATATAAAGTAAAATAATGTAAATCATGTTAAATAAATCATTATGCGAATCATTTCTTTGCTAAATATAAACGAATATAATCTTCTAATATAGAAATATTAAATTATGTAATTCATATTAAATAAATCATAATTAAAATAAAATAAAAATAAAATTAATAACAATCTGAGTTCATTTTCATTGTTATATACATAAAATGTTGCTGCATTGTCTTTAAAGTCTTTAAAGACCTAAAGATTTTAAAGACAATTACCAATTTTGGGTATTTCTGCATATTTTCTGGTAATTCTATAATTACACAGGACAACAAAATCGAGTTTTCTGTCTGTTGCATGGAGTTTTTCTACTGTTGTTTACGAGAGCTGCTACAGAAAATCAAAGGTTAAATTTGAAAGATCAGCATGTTGTCATGTGTTATCTTTAATATTTGGCAAACTAATTTTTGTTCCAGTAACGGGCTATGAAATGGTTCTCAATTAGCAACTGTTCAATCCACTTAACCTCTGCTGTTTCTATATATTTCCTCAATATAGTTTTTGTTAATTTTAGGTTGTATATTTTGTTTGACACTTACTCTGCCTTAATTATTTAAACTTCTATTGGGAGTTGTAAGTGTATGAATGCCTCGTTAAAATGTACTTGTAACTGTCGATTTATATAGTAATAATACATTTCTTTTTATAGAATTTCTCTTAAATCTGAGCACTGCTTCTTAATACAGGGTATCTTTGAGTAGACGACCCCATTTAATGCAAGCTATTAATTTCAAAAATGATTCATATGCAAATACTTATAAACGGATCAGACAAAATCTATCAGCACTCAATATATACAAATCCGTAGAATTCTTGTGACTTTCTAAATGCTCACATGTAATTGCCGGCAACTTAAGCGGAGTGTCTCCTCCGTCGCAGTTGCCCCTGTAATCCTTTTTTCGCAATTAACAACACATACGCATGTCAGCGGCAGCAACAGCAACAACCACAACAACAACCTGATGGCCACAACACATTGCAATGCAGATGCAACCATTCCTTGCCATCCCATCCCATCTCGTGCCCTGCCCTGCCCTGCCCTGTCTGGGTAAGATTAATGTGCAAGTTGCGTTCTGCTGCCGCGTCTTGGCGACTTATGGAAATTCATCATTATCTCTCTCCGACTCTACGGCGAGTGTGTGTGTGTGTGTGTGTGTGTGTTTAATGAGTTCTCAAGCGATGTTCAATTCAACTCATTAGCTGCATTTCCCTGCACAGCCAAAAAGTGCAAAATGTTTCGCTGTCGCTTGGTTAGTTTTCTTTTGCATACATTATCCACAGCAATGGATGCGGGTTGGATGAGTTGGATGAGTTGGAGTTGGTCTCTGTGGCTAGTGTTGGTGTCGGTGTTGGTGTCGATGTTGTAGCTCTGCTGTGTGTGCGTATATTTGTCATTGTCAACATTGGTGTAGAACATGGCAATGTCTATGGCCCGGTCCTTGTGCCTCTGCTGCTGCTGCTGCAGCTGCTGGCTGGGCTTTCACGCAGGTGATTAACATAAATGCCAAGTGTCATGTTTTGCACTTTTAGTCCGAATCGCAGACCATTTAAGCTCTCTGGCCACGCATGATATCTTTTCAGCCAAACAAATTGTCTAACTGTAATGACCAATCCTTCCCCATCTCCTCCCATCGCCCATCTCCAATCTAGCTATCAGCAGAAAGTCTTGGCACGCGTTCTCTTACGGAACCAATAGCAAATGCCAAAAACTTGAAGCCATAAATCACAGGGTTTGGCAAACAAACAAACAAGCAAACACCCACCCCTCCCCCCGACCCCACTCTTTTTTTCCGCCCGGAACCGCAGCTAGCCAAACATAACAACAAAATATCAAAGAAGCTAACTTCGGCTATGCCAAAGTTTGTATACCCTTGCAGCTTTTGACCATTACATTTTATTTTCTAAAAAATTTTTTGTTTCTTAATCCAATAAAGAAATATTTTAAATACATTGGCCGGGGGCAGCCAATCGCCAAATAGTAGACAATGTAGCGATTGATATTCATATTCACACACACACAATCGCAATTTTGACACATATATGTGCTTCACTGCTTATGCGTGCACTGCTTATGGCAGCAGTACTGCTGCATACTGCTGCTGCCATAAGCAGTGCACGCTATATAGGCAAATTTTATATCGTCGAAATCAGGCGTTATGTTTATCCGATTGTTTTGAAATTCACGCATATGACGTAATCTCTTTTTATTTGTGTACATAATCAGTTTGGATAAGATTGTTCAAAAAATAGAGAAGTTATTCGCATTTAACGATTGTATTTGTATGGCAGCTATATGATATAGTTGTCCGATCTTATTCAAAATCGCAGATGTGTATGTGGCTGTATAGAAAAGCTTATATACGAACTTTGAATGCGATAGCTCTAAAACTGTGGGACTAGATCGCGCAGCACCAGACAGACAGACGGACAGACGGACAGACGGACATGGCTATATCAACTCGTCTTCTCTTGCTGATCAAGAATATATATACTTTATGGGGTCGGAAACGATCCCTTCTCTGCGTTACAAACATCTGACCAATTTTATAATACCCTCTGCAAGGGTATAAAAACAAGAACAAGCGAGGGCTGAGCCAAAGAGGCGGACCACCTTGATAAATTCAAAAGCACGCACTTTTGATTTAGGCAAATCCCCACTAGGATATGTGGCCACTATATCATCCATTGGCAGAAGTCATCGCATCCTCAGCCAGCTACCCAAAAATGGGAAAGCGAAAGCTAGCCCTAGGATGGATGGAATGAAAGAAATCTCCATAATATATGCCGGAACATATTCCGCACACAAATTGCACAGCAAGCGCCATGACCGCGCCATGGTCCAAGGTCCTTTGCGGAGGAGGTCCTTTGACTCGCCGTTGAATTGCAATATTATAATTCAAATTTATGCAGCCAAGAAAAACCCTTTTCACACGCACTTTCTTATCGACGGCCAACGATTCGAGGACTGGGACTGGGAATGGGAGCGACATCAACGGGAAATGAAATGAAAAAAAACACACACACACACCATTCGCTTGCCCCATTCACCATTAAAAGCAAAACCAAAGAGCAAGGAGGAAACGGAAATGAAGCCAAACGGAACAAGCAAAACAAATTTACAAAATGAAAATCCCACACACACACACACACATACGAATTGCTCAATAGGAATAGGAGGAGGAATGGGCAAGTGACAGCATCCCTCTACACTCCCCCTCCACCCACTCTCCATCTCGATTTCTATATCTGTTTCTGTGTCCGTATCCCTGTCCCTGTCCGCATCCCCAGTGGTATTCGTTTGGCGATTTGCCTGTCACAGGGTTTGCCCTCCTTCACCTCCTTCTAACTCACCAAATATCGTTGCTGTCGCCGTGACTGCCTGTTTTATTTATTGCTTTTTTAACCCTTTTTCGTTGATTTGCTTTCGCTTTGTTTTCCATCGAAATAGCGGGCTATCATACACGAGCTGCTCGAACCATTTCTGCCAAGTTTCACTTTTGCGCGTATTGCAATTCAACGGTCGCTTAATGAACTTCACTCCACTCCACTAAATTCCATTCCCCTCCACTCGAGTCCGTAGTCCATTCGAAATGCATCGATTTTCACGTTGTCCCAGTAGTTTTTTCCATAGATAGTGAAGTTTTTCTCGTTGGGTGCTTTTAGTTTAATGAAACGAAAGTGGCAAGCACTTGGCTAACGGGATTTGCATAAGCCTACATAAGGCCCGACCAAATGCCACTGCCAAAGTGAATATTATTGACAATATTCAGATTAAAATGTCCGCTTTAAGCAGTTTGCTTAATTCCCCAAAAAAATATGAGAGAATAATTCTAGTCAGAGTTGACCTTTCGCCCAATTGATATGGCCAAGGTTTCTCTTGTTAGTGGCTTATCTAGTTGCATCTTTTAAACAATGTTGACATTTTCGTTTTGACAATTCTTAGCAGTTTGCTGGTTTTTTTCTCCCTCCATTTTGCAGATAACTGTGAAATGCCAATCCTTAAGTATCAACAACTGGTAAAACTGGGCAACTTTATTACGAGTACAAGCTGATTTTGCTGATTTCTAGTGGGCTCTTAATTAAGATGGCAGCTTGTCTGGGTTGCCAAAGTTTACAACTTTTTCATTAGTTATATTAATTAAATGGCAAATCGTACACACAGCAACAGCAAAAAAAAAACACAGTGAAGGCACCAATTTTGTCACCAGCAACATTTATACCGTACCCTGTAATTAATGGAGAAATGGGTATAACTGGTAAGGCAGGACTCTGGGCAACAACGGTTTAAAGATATTTTGTCATTACTCTCATTACATGTGGTTCCGATTCTTTTAAAATCCTTGAATATGAGGATTTGGGTATATATTTATATATCTTCATAACATAATGGATAATGGTTTGGATAAGATTCTTTAAGAGAGAAAGAATTTATTCGCATTAAGATCGATTTTTCATATGGCAGCTATATGATATAGTGGTCCGATCTTTATGAAAATTGTGGATAATGTTTGGAAGGATCATGGGCAAAGAAAAATTTTACTTCATCCTACGAGTTTATATTTGGTTCTTTTCAAATTATGTAAGCATCGGGTAATGGTAAAGGTTTGAGCATACGGACAACTTATTTAATGCCTTATTAACCAGGAGAATGAAGTTAAATGAAGTTGAGTTAAATGAAGTTAAGTTAAAAGCCTCTGGAACAACCCAATGTATACCATAATACAATGTATTGCAAAACAATAAAATATACGATATTTTAAGGGTACAGGTTACATGAACACAGGGTAATAAATTGATTAATATTCGTGAGTAGGTTACATAAAATATTTAAATTTTAACCTCGAGTTATTATTTACTTTGTCTTTAAAATCGAATCATTTTGATATCAAATATATGGACAAAATGCCATCGAAATATGTACACAAATATTATCAATAACAAAGGCGGGACCCCGCATTACTAAGTTGTTTAAAAATATATTAAATGTTAAGTACTTATAAGCAATAAAAAGTTGCATTGTCTCAAAAAATAATCAAGCAAAATAAAATTATCGATGACCAAATTTTTATTAGGTTTCTTTCTATACTTTTACTATTAAAATTGTTAAAATTTTATTTTAAAAATTACAAAATCCAATTGTTTTTTATTTAATCAACAATTTATGGGACTTTATGGGATAAAAATTGTCATTTAATAAGTTCAGAGAATACTCAATATAAACGAAGAAAGCATGGAGTGGAGCTAAACTGATGACGCGCAGTGTATATCAAACAAAAATGTTGATCCTAAAGTGTGATCCTAAGTGTTTTAGAGTAATATTGTAATGTAAAATTCTTTAATGATGAATGGCTAATTAAAAGTAATCTGGCTTTAAATTATTTCCATTATAAATATCCCAAATTCTAAAGGCAAAATACTTTACGAAAACAAAATAAGATTGTACAAAACTCTATTTGGAAAAGAAGAGGGAGATTGAGATGCAACCCTATTGAACGTTTGAAGATTTGCCAAGTAAATTTCTATAAATACAGGGTATCTCTTAGTCTATGTCCCTGCTTGTCATACAGAATTTGTATATCCATTTTTTTCGTGGCTTTTTTTGTTCATTATTATGACTTTGGTATTTTTTGGTTTGTTTGTTGCTTCTTTTTTTTTGGTATGATGTATGAGATGATGGTGCTGCTGATGACCTCATTGGATTTGAGTGGAACACACACACACACACACACACACTCACTAGAACACAGAACACGGGGGAATATGCATAAAATAAAAAAAAAAATACCTGCGCTTACCAAACTCGACATCATCTACCTCATCTTTTGCTAATAATTTCAGTTGTTGTTGACTATTTTTTTTTTGTTTTTTTTTTTGTTGGTTTGTTGTGTTCACTCACTGGCTGCATAATGACAAAAGTTTGTGGCGCTCTCAACTGGCTGCTCGGCGGTGGCCACTGGTCAGTGTTCATTTGTCCAGTGGCCAAGAGATGACAATCATTTAATTAGAAACTTTCCCATAGGCTCGAGCCAGCTCTCAGTGTTTCTCTCATTTTTTGTGCTGCTTTTTTTTTGAATAAGTAGTTTTTCGAGCTGTTAATTAACTTGTTTGAACAGGTGTGAAAAAGTTGTCAAAGACTGGTGGGAGGGCGGGAAGGGGAGGGGAATGCTGCCGGGGCATGGACTGGTAATTACAGTTGGTCAACTTTTCAGATGCTCCCTGACTAACTGACTGAATGGATGGATGGATGCTTGCCTTGATTCTGTTCCCTCATATTTGCATAAGGCCTTTGTGCCCCTCGCTTTGTGCATTTGTCTGCAGTGACATTCATCAGACAAGGAGCCAGTTGGACGAGGCAGCAGCAGACCTTTGTTGAAATTAAAAATTCCGATTGAAATTCCCCGATAAGTTGTTGCAGTTGTTGTTGTTGTTGCAGTTGTTGCTGTTACTGTTTGCCGCCGCCACAGACGCCACCGCCGCAAAAACAATTAAATATCGCTGGCGTCGTCCACGACACGATTGGCATTTGTTATAGGCGCCTTGGTGCTCGCAAATGCGTAGCAATTGGCGCTACATTTGGCCAGAAAAGTGCAGCGGGTGCTACGTGACCGATCGCTGTTCGAGATTGCCCCAAAGGCAACGGCAACGGCGACGATGACGATGACGATGGCGTCGCCAAATGGGGCTTGCCAAATGGGGAGAGAGAGAGTGAGAGAGGGAGGGAGACAAGACAAGCCAGTCAAATTGTCAGGGCGCCGTTCAAGTGGCAACGGATTTACCATTTGACTGATGATCGTGATTAGAACTGAACTGAAGTCTATTTGAATGCCCTCAAATCCCAATGCCGATGCCGATCCCGAACCCTAGTTTCAATCTAATGACTCTGGGGCGTGATTAAAGTCTTCTCGGTGACTCCATCTCTAGCTCCAGCTCACCAGCTCCATCTCCATCTCCAGGTGAACGTTCATTAAGCGAACGTTTTGTATAAATTATGCTAATGATGCTTCAATTGATTTGTAATAAAAAAATCCAAAAAACGTTGCAGAATTAAGATAAATATGCTCAAAGCACGCACTTTGCCGGCATCAAGGAGAAGGAGAAGGAGAAGAAGGCAAACATGATACCGAGACTGGTCTCTGGGACTCTGTAATTCTTCTCGTTTCTGATCTGGCCTGGTCTGGTCTGGGTTGGCTTGGGCACCTTCTGGTGCATGTTATACTATGTATAGTATGTTGTTTGCCTGTCGTCACCGTCGTCGTAGTCGTCATGGTCATGGCCAACGGCGTTTTCTGTTGCTGTTGTTGTTGTTGTTGCAGCTGGGCTGCGGCTGGGAAAATGGCAACCAAGCGACAGGGACAACAACAAGAACTTTACATAATTAGAAAGCTGCCACATATGCTGCCGCCCACACCCACACACACACACACACATACACCCACCTATCACCCCATCATCCATAAGGAAAAGCAACCATTGCAACCACCGCAAAACACCGCCAGACAAGTTCAAGTTGCCTTGGCCTGAACCCTTTTACCAATTTCCAAGCGCAACATTTTACCGTTGCCCAGCTGCTGCAATTAATGCCCCATGTGGGTTGTATTAGCGGATTCAGGGGCGGTGGGGAGTCGAGGAAATTGAGAAAACATGCCTAATTTCGTGTAATTGCTATTTGATTTATTGCAATCTACAAAATTTGACTTTTGGCGCTGCCAACCAACAAGATTCCCCCCGCTCCCAATGAATCCGATTCGTTGGCCACACAAGTAGTTTCGCTACGCAATGATGCCACTGCCATTGCCACATCCCACATCTCATCCAGATGCTGCAGACTATTTTCTAATGAACAATTTACGCGCTGCTCCAGAGAGAACTGCGAACTGGGAATTGGCAACTGGGAACTGGGAACGGGAGCTGCCACCATGTTAATGATGTGCATGTGGGAGGCGAGTGGGGGGTGGAGAGGCTTGATAAGATTAGACTAATTGCCCAATGGCCAGAAATCTGCGAGCTTGGCTAACCACACAAAGCTAATGCAATCAAGGAACTTTGATTGAAAACACAAAAATAAGAAATTACTATGAAGAAAGTTGAATAGAAGGGAACTTTGGGTAATATATAATTTAATATATTTAAATAAATTGTTGTAATGAATATCTCCTTAATAAATACCAGTTTATTGGAAATCCTTTTTTTAACAATTTCATTGCTAGGGAACATTATTAGATAAAAGAGTTTGGAAATGGGTAAAATAATTGATTTCGAAATTCTCATCATGAGGGGAAATTACTTTCAGAAAACAATTGGAAAACTGTTTGAGTGCCTACGAACTGAAGTTCAACTAGCAAAAATTACGCTCCCACATACCTAAATAGGGATAATATTTTTTCAATCAATTTATAACTTTTTAACAAAAAGAAACAAGCAAATGATGAGTAAAATATTTTTATAGTTCAGTATTTTAATTAGTAACATGAACCCAAGCAGGAAACGTTTTTTAATTAAGGTATTCTAATTCTAGAATTTTTTATGTTCCAGTACTAAAAAAAATGTAGTACTTTTTATGAAGCACGTGATAAGAGATACGTATGATCAGTGAAAAGCCACGAATGCAACCTTGTCTAATGTATCGATATTATAATTTTGAATATTTTTAAATGTAAAGAAACAAATATAGGACTCGATAAAGCATTTATGGTGTAACAAAACAGTAAAATATGCTCATAAAGCGACAAATTCACCTTGTTTCGCTTGCAATACTCAGTCAAATTCAAATATAAAATCGAGTTTCGACCCTGTACTTAGAGTTTTACGAAAAGCTGAATATCTAAATAATAATAAAACTAAAAAATAGCAATTCGTAATAAGCAAGCGTGATGATTCTCGCGAAGTTTTGACTCGAAATAACACTGCTTAAAGGATGGGTTGCCACACCGAGGATTTTACCGATAAAAAGTGCATCATCTGATGGTTTTAACTTTTTTTTTACAACGTTTGAAAGGATGAACACTTCCTGTCTGGACAAGTTAGCTCTTTTGTTTATTATATGTATTGTATTTTTTAAGGAAAAAAATTTGTGTGCCTTCAGGTAACATAAACATTGCAAAAAAGAGAACAAAATGATTTTAAAAGAATGTCAAGCAAGATAAATGGGTTATGAGTTTAAAAAAAATAAATTTTGTCCTTGTTTTTTGTTTCTTCTAATTAGATTTATAAGCTACAAAAAAGTTATTATTCTTCTTTCATTTAAAATATATTTTTTTTCCAAAAATTGTCGTGCACATATACTTATTTCCATGAGGTACTCCTCTTAGGTGAAATTTTTCTGACTAATCATTTTGCAGACATTGTATAATTAATGCAATATAGGAAGGAATAAATGGCAAAAGAGAAGGTGGCAGTGAGCCAGCAAACTGTTGAGATGGAATAGATGTCTTATTGAACTTATTCTTTTCCTTTCATTCTAAACTAATATCACTTTTTGGTCCAATATTTTGAAAAAGATTTTTGACCATTATATATGACATCCTTGACCCTTTTCTCATAGTCCAAAAAGGCGGTTGATAAATTTGCCAGTTGGAAAATTTAAATTTATCATTGATTGGTTGAGTAATGGCATGGAATATCTATCAAACTTTCTAATCAATTCTCAATTTTAAAATCAAGAAGCCCTCACAGCACATAAAAAAGCGTTGTATTATTACTAATGATGGGTATATAAATTTTGCAATAATTTCTATGAGATATTCAAAATTCAGCCTTGTCCACAAATGCTTTCAATTACTTAATTTACCTACTTTCTGCGCTGACATGCGTTAATTATGCTTAGTTTGGATCAGACACTCTCTAATGTTGCCTACCCACCTGACAAGTGCTAAGTAAATGTGCCACCTCAGTTTTTTCCCCCACAAACCGTATAACTCGCAGCTCCTTTGGCCATTAACCATGGAATACTGCTGCTGGGTGCTAGCTGCTCCTCCTGGCGTCTCTCTTCACTCTTCTCTTGCCATTTGCTCCTCATGTCTGATGACTTTTTGCGCGTTGACAATTTTCCCTGTGTGATGTGCTCAAGATTGATGGCCTGCAATTATCGTTCGGTAAAGTAATTTATATACCAAAAGTGGGCGTGGCACACATGTGACAATGCGCGAACACACACAGATATCGCACACACACAAACACACACACTCCAACTGTGGGTGTGTGTGCGTGGGGAGTAAATTCAATTAAAATGAAGTGCATTGCCATATTTTATGCAGCAATTGGAATTAAAATTCAAAACTAAATATCGATTTCAAAAAGGCCAACCACATCGGTGGGCGGGGTGGGGGGAGGGGCAAAAGAAAGTGCTGGGACATATGCAGATGTAAGTGTGTGTATGTGTGTGGGTATATATAAGGTCGCTCCTTCATGTGGCAATAACACAAATTACGCAACATATGGTGCCAATGATGTTGCCCTTTTTGACGGCGGCAACGTCAATTGAAGGCGGCAACAAAGGCCAAGCCATTCACTCGTCTATATGTATAGGTAAGTTTAAGAGTGTGTGCGTGTGTGTGTGTGTGTATGTGTGTGATTGTGGCACAATCCTTTTGCCTGTCAGTGATTTTAATGCCTTTATTTCTCCGAGTGCCGTGTGAGTTTCCTTACCGTGCCTCGCCTCAGCTTGCCATTCATTGCCGCTGCTGCTGCTGCTGCTTTCAGTTGCTTCTTTTCAGTTTTCTTTCTTTCGTTTTTTACTTTCGACAAGCTTTTTACTTTTTTAATCTCAGGTGACGCCGCCTGGGTGTCGTAAATCAAGCTGCCGTCGACCCCAACCCTCCGAACCTTTGCTCTCCATCAACCCTCTAGCCAAGAAGGGGTTGTGTGTGTGTGTGTGTGTGCGATAATTGAGTTGTGAATGTGTTTTACAATGTTCCTTATTTTTTGCCTGAAATTGATATGCCGCACAGGATGTTGCGAATTATCGCATTATGTATTTGTGATAAGAAAAATAATGTTCTCCGCTCTGCTCAATGCAAAAATGTTTTCAAACATCCATTCTCAAGAACACAGACTCCCCGCAGTGTTTGTTGGTATCTGTTCTTTCGGTTGAAACACATTTTCCATTAGTTCAATTTCACTTTGGCCCCTTCCTAACCCTCTCATAAAGAATTATAAAATGTCTTAATGGTCGCATAACAATTTCAACAATGGCAAGAGCGACACTAATCGCCCAACGAAATGAAATTTAAACAAAAGTCTTACCCCTTTTGTTAGCCTTTTTTGTTTGACAAAGGCCACCGAGAGATAGCTTTGCCTAGCGGAAAGTGTTAAACATGTCGGGGAATTTGTTTATTGGGCTTTTCAGGGATTTCCTTTTGGCATGAGAAGGGAAGCATTGGGCATCTGGCAACTATCTCTATCTCTCTCTGTGTCTTACACAAATTCTAATTACCAGCCTCCAAGTTTAATTAAAATTTAACTGTAGTTCTACTTTAGCCCCACCCCCCAACACCCCCAACCCTCAACTCGGGCAGGTGGTGTCGGCATATTTCTTGCTCAATTTTCGTTGCCTCGCCACGCTAATTTTTAATTAGCTAAAATTGCACAAAATCTTTCTTTTTGCCATTCTCTCTCTCTCTACCCCACTCCTCCTTTTGTCCACATTCCTTGCCACACAATCAAATTGTATTTCAAAATGGCGGCTGGCAGCAAACGCAATTACAATTAGCATTGCATACTTTTGAGAGTCGGCCCCTCCCAGCGAACAAAATACATAACCTCAAAAGTACCGCTGGCAAATGGCATTAAATAAAACTTAATTGACAATTTGAAGAGCCTACCAAAAACCGAAAACGAAAAAACAAAACAAAAAGTGAAGCTCTCGTCGTGGAGGGGGAAGGGGAAGCAGTAGTTGGCATTGCAACAGTCAATTAAATTCAGCAACAAAAACGGGAATGAGCGAATTTTTGCATTTATTTTGTGAAAATTCGCAAACAAACTGCACAAATTAAAAACTGAATTGCCAATAATTTAGCACATCTCGGCATTTATCTGAACACATGATGCCGTGTGCACAGAGTGTGATTGAGAGGGGGGGGCTGCTGGGGAGCAGCTAACGAATTGGCATGCAAACAAAATGGCGTTTTAACGCTAACTGACAGCTCAAGTTAAAAATGTCTGCTTATCGAATTGAAAATTATTTAAATATGCGTTGCTAATTAGGCAGCAAACAAGTTCGTTTATTGTTCAGATATGTGTGCACTCTGCATATCTGAAATATGTCCAATTTCGTAGCCTTTTATACTATATGCTTAATGTACGAACTGTGCACCGTACGGTGATTGCACAATGGAAACTTTTCGCAATGCATTAAAACTAAATGGTTTTTTGTTTTTTTGATTATGAAAAGCTAGGTTAGGCTGTCTACCTCCCTCGACTTGTCCAACACTAGAATTTAGAATGGGCATAAATTGCATTCAAATTGCAAATATTGTATATTTCTCTTCTTTTGTTCAGTTATGAATGAAAATAGTTCGAGTTATTCAAATATAATAAAACTCTTGGAGCGGATCAATTAAATTATATATCTTATATAACCAATGAAAAAGATTTCAAATTAATTAATTGTATGTAGATTTGTTTGCTCATTAAAAAGGCAATAAAAGGAAAGAAAATAAGATAATTAAAAATAACTTACTAAATAATAATATTTAAGGATCGAATACGACTAGTTCACTCTATTTTAGTTATTTCATTTGTGAATCATAATTCGTACTCATTTTCAGTGCTCAAAAGTATCGCATTTGCGATGGAAGTTAATGATTGCCAAAAGGATAATATCGATATTCATACTTAACAAATTCACATTTTATATTTATTACAATTTGGAACCCCATCGAAATGTCAATGTCTAAAAGAGGCAGAGGAAATGAACTAAAGTTTAATTATGCAAACAGTCAAATATTTACCAAAAAAAAAAAAAAAGGATGAGAACATATATACGCACACATATATATAGATGGCAACAACAAAACGGAGAGACAACTGACCAAAAATGATATACAACTAATTTATTTTCAATTTTCGGAAATCATGTGAGCTATTAAAATGGAGTTCTCTGCCATTAGAGTGCGGGATGGGGGGGAATAACTAACTAAACTAAACTAAACTAACTGACTAACAAACTTGCCGCATAATCAGACTGGACCAGGCCAGAAATGTGGCATGGAATTGACACGAAACAACAGGAGAGAGGGAGAGGAAGAGAGAGAGGGGGGGACGAAGCTGCAGCAGGATTCGCGCATGTGGCGCACATGTGGTTTCTGGTGGTCGCTGGTGGTAGCTGGTGGCTGATTGCTCTTTGTAGGTGGAGAGAGCACGGTGGCTTTTTATTTTTGCATTAACAGCAACAAACACGACAATGAAATGACATCTGAAATGTCCGATACGCAAATAATATGCAATTTTATTTTATTTTAAACAAAAGAGTCGTGCGTGTGTGTGTGTGTGTGTGTGTATCTGTGGTGGTGGTGCTGGTGCGGGATGGAATGTGTGGTGCATGTTATATTTGCTATGCAACGGCCGCTGCTCTGCCACCGTCCGGTTGCCATTGTCGGACGGATGTTAACTTCCACTTAAATGGCTTCGCTTCCGCTTGTCGTTTATATTTGGCTTTTTAATATAATGTACATAATTTTTCAATTTTTATTTATATCCATTTTATTTGCCAGTATGTGTGTGCATTTCATTTGCAGGGCATTGTTGCTGGCGTGCATTATCGGCCACAGCAAATAATAATAATAATTATAATTATAATGCATTTGCTTCTTGGCGCTGAGCATCTCGCTGGAGGAGAATCCTCCATGCTGCTGGACACAAATCAGACGTCAGCATTTTTCACATTTTTCTGCTTAATTTTGCACAATTTTTACCCACAAAGAGCATGATGAGTTTTCCCCCAACTGCTCCTCCCTCTCCCTCTCTAGTCACTTCGCAGACTGTGCCTTTTCATATGCAGCTGTGTGCGTGAATATATGACTGTATGTGCCTACATGTCTGACAGACAGACAGAGAGACAGTCGGACAGACATCATGGCACACTCACACATTGACATTTTGGCCATTGTTTATGAATTTCAACCAGGACAGACCCAGGCAGACCCTGGTGACAGACAAAATGGCCAAATGGCCGCAGCTGTGCCCCGCTCTTCAATTAAATATGAAAATTTGTCAATTATTTTGCACATCATGCGACAATTGTTAAATTATTAATTATTACGGTATGCTTGGCACAAATTAAGTTTGCAATTCAAACTAATTTAATGCAACACAAAAGAAGAAAGAAACGCAGTTGACATAAGAATAATGTGAGCACTGATGGCAATGCAAAATGACAGGTAAAATCATTTACATAATGCATTTTTCAGAACCATAACTAAATTTCCCATAGGATAGAACTTTAAATTAAATTCTTTTAAATTAAAATGTATATAGAGAGCACCGCGGCATCCTATTGTCAATTAATAATTCTTCACGAATAAACATTTTTTTCTGTTCGGTTCAATTATCTTTTACATTTTCGAAACAATTAATAAATGATTTAAGCAAAATATCATTGAATTTAAGGTCGTTTCAAAGAGTGGAAGGAAAATTGTCTTTCTAGACTTGCTTTTATAACTAAATTTAGTGTTTATTTAGAGTGTTCTTGACTTTCATTAAGACTTAAGGGTATAGAAATACTGTAAATCCAATCACGATAATTTAAAATAATAATAAATTATTAAATTTAATAAATTAATAAATTATTATTTCAATATTTCAATACAGAAGTATTAAGTTTTTAGTTCTTTTCAAATAATCAAATTATTAAATTATTATTTCAAATTACCCTGCTTGGACTTACAGTCTCCGAGGTGGACTGGATTCATTTTCCACTAATATTTCATTGGATTATATTGTTTCTTCTTATGGTTTACAAGCTAATCAAAACGAATACAGTCAATTAACTTTCTTTTATTTCCTATATATCTTTGATCTGATCTGATAAGTAATTCACTTTACCTTAATAAATTTTACCTAAATTTTATCTTAAGTAGGATGAGGGTTTTTCACTAAGTTTTCCCCTAATTTGTTACGATAAAAATCGAATTGTAAAATAATAATATACCCACATATCAAATAGCTGAAAAGGTCCATAGATCTGAACTCTAATGAAATTGTTATTAGAAGCATACTCCTATTATAACAAACAGATGCAATAAATTGAACGAAAAATAAATAAATTGAACCAGTTTCTATTAGATAGTTCAAAAATATTGAAGTTCTTTAACTATTTTCGCACTGTGCATACTTTCATAATTCGCGGCAAAATCAAATTCTAGCAAAACTATTTGAAATATCAAATTGATGAACTTAATTTACGTTTAATGAACTTCTTTTTGCGGGCTAAAATTAAGATGACAGATCTGGAAAATTTAAACTCTTTCAAAAATGGGAGCCCCATATCAACTAAGATCAGAAATGCAATTCTGCGATAGCATCAATTAGCAAAGTTCCCAATATTAACCATGGAACGATGTGTACACAATGTGTTCTTAGCCTGCATTTCACTTCATTGTGCTTCTGACGCGGCGCCAGAGCACTATCGGGGGCTAGACATGCATATGGACTTCCTTTTTTTCCCCCGAAATATGCTCGGTTCCTCCAATCCTCCTATCCGCCCACACGTTTGCTTCAGAGGATTTGTCGGGGGGGAGAGATGGAATGGAAAGGAATGTTGTTGCCTTGTTGCTCGTAATAACTCTGCAGTCATATCTGCATCTGCGTGTGGTGACTCCAATGTGGGGGCAGAGACGGAGACGGCGGCCCTGGACGTCGTTGAAGCGACGTGCCTAAAAAGAAATTGCGGTTGTTTTTGCATTGCCGTTTGACATGCGCTGCATTGTTGTTGCTGTTGCTGTTGTTGTTCCTGTTGTTTGCTGCGTGTGTGGCATTTAACACTATCAAGAGTCAAAAGTGCGTAGTATGCTGCACTTAGGAGGAGGTGGAGGAGGTGGAGCAGCCGCAGCAGCAGCAATAGCAACATCAGGAGCAGCGACAGACCCCAACTGAAACTTAACTCAAAAAAATGTTTGCATGTTGCGTGCCAGGCAAACATTTTGAACCACCTCCTCCATGGAATCTCCTCCTGCTACAACAACACACACATTTGCATGCAAGATTGGGCGCGCGCGCATGTCCAAAGTGAAGTTGTTGCTGTTGTTCATGTTGGTGTTGCTGTTAGCCATGGCTACAACGACATCGTTGGCGGCGTTGGCGTATTTGCCCTCTAGCAACAGCTCTCCGATGCAGCTGCGTTTTGCCATTGGTTGCTTTGGTCATGTGCCCTTTTGGCCATTTTCGTGTGCATGTTGATAAGCCAAATGCAATGCAAACTTCTCCCCAAAGGCAACGGCAAAAGGCAACGGCAAAAGCCAAAGACGAGACGATGTCGACAGTCTCTTGGCCTCTTGGTCTTTCCTCCCGTTTTTGTGTGACATTCAATCAGAAAATGGCGTTTTCTTGTCAACGTCTGCCACAGCAAGAGCAGCAGCAACAGCAGCAGCGGCAGCAGCACCAGTTGAGAGACTGTCACGCCCACTATCTCTCTTTCTCTGCCATTGCCCATGTCCATGTTAACATTCACGTCCATGTCACAGCAAACGCCAAGTTCCCCAGAACAATAAGTCAAAGAAACAAACAAGAAAACTGAGCTCCCACCATATAAATGTCATCATTCAACCGAATTCACACTACTCTCTATTAGGAAAAAGCGTATTTTAAATGGGAGTATAATGGAAATTATGATTTCATTTTTAAAACTCACTTTAAACAAGTTGAAATCGATATTGGAAGTGTCATTTAGATCGCGAAATGATGTAGAACAATTAAAAACTGTAACTGATAAGATATTATTACATGAAACCATAATTTGTTTATTCTTTCTAACAAACTCCAACATCGAATTAATTTAGAAGATAATGTTGAAGCTTTTCTCAAATCAAAGTGATATTTCGTAAAAGTTTTCAGTTTATTTTTACGATAATTGGAAGTGTTAGAAGTGGATTAATTTCACTATTCAAATTGCATTTGAGATTTTAAATGATAATTCGGGAATGCGGATTGCGGAGTTGAGGACTAAGACAATTGTTAAAAATTAATTGATTGCACAATGAAACACAATATGTATCTGAGAACTGATTTTAAAAGTGCTTCATACTAATTCCAAGGATTCGAGATACATACACTGCTCGCCACTTGAGTAGGACACCTCTAAAGTCGGGTTTCTACAGTTCATTGCTTTTTCTTATAAAGTTAATTTAAATGTGGTAATTTGACGTAAATAACAAAATTTTTTAAAAGTTTAAGTCTACAAAATAATTATATTGTTAACCAGTGTGAAACAAATTGTGGGATCTTAAAAATGCGCCACTTGAATAGAACATGCATTTTATTTGGTCGGTATCATTGTGGTTTACTTTAACTTTTTCATTTAATTGAAGTGTGTAAAATTTAAAAAAATTAAAATGGGGCGTGGCACTTCATTATCTGAGTCGGTGAAAGAAAAAATTCAAGCTTACAAGGATTCTGGCCTTTCTATTGCTAAAATAGCAAAGAAAATTCAAGAGTAGCCGCCACGTCATAACAAATTTTTGTATAAGAAAAAAGTGAGATTTCGTCAGATCATATTTGACACATATCTACAGTCTTATACGAGTAGGTCTATCAATTCTGAGTGGTACACGATCATTTCTTTGTGCGAGGTCTTCGAACAAATTCACAAGCTCAACTGCCAAAGACAAATCACACATCTCGGCAAACAGGTGAACTTTTAAAGATCTCAAAATATTAAATTGGTTTTTCATCCGCCCCACAGTCTTGACTTGGCACCCAATATTTTCATTTTATTCCCTCATATAAACAAAAACTGATTTACAAGCGCCGAAGAAGGAGTTCAAAAACCATCTTTTGGAGGTGTCTCAAAAAAAAATGGAAAAACTGCTATGACAAATAGTTCAAACGAATGCAAAAGTCTATTGATCATCAGGGGAAATATGTTGAAAAAATCATAAAGACATTCTCATTATAAAATATTTGTTGTTATATGTTATTTTCCAAATATAATAGCAGCCCTCGTACCTCTAGTACCTCCTTTAGCATTATCTTTTTAGATCCATTAGTTGTAGGAACTTAAAACATGAGAAGAAATACAGAAATACAATTGTATTTGCTACAATTTGAGCCTAGTATTACAAAAAGGTGCACAAAAAGAACTATTCCAAATTTTCTAAATATCTCAATAGTCTTATCATAATCTCAACTAATAATCTAACATCTTTAATTCTCATTTTACGTGATTCTATTTATTTATTTAACAAATTAAGTCTAGTGATAATTACTAAGCCTAATAATTTTCAGGCTTTCGACTCTTACATGATTCTATTAATCCCTTTCTAGAGTATTCAATTTGATCCAACCAAAACATAAGCCTATGTTCATCGACTAGAGCTAGTACGAGGAATCACAAAAATGAGGGTATGTGGAGGTGGAGAGGCTCCTCCTCGGTCGGTCGGTCGGTCCTCGACTTGAGTCAACAATCAAATGTTCGCGACATTGGATCGTTCCATCGTTCGCCCCGGTTCTTTGGTGCTCGTAAAAATGCACAAAGTCCAAGAAATGTCAAATAATTTTAGCAACGATATAAACCCATTTCATGTTTACGACAAACATTGCTGGGTATGGGTAAAATTTGCATGGGCCACGCCTTCGCCAAAAGGCCACCCCAATAGCAGTGTGTGTGTGAGTGTGTGGGGGTCCATGTGGAGGCGTCGTCGTCGTCGTCATCATCATCATAGTCGTCGTTGTTGCTGTTGTTGCAGCTAGTTTCACTTTGGCCTCGTCTGGTGCTTTTGGTGTTCTGGTGTTTTCTAATGTCCTGTCATGTACTTTATGAGATGTCGAGCGCCAGCGCATTGCCAAAGATGGTTGAAAAGATGGGGAGTGGGGAGGGGGCGGGGGGGATATAGGGGCCTTGCGCGTTATCGTGTCAAAATGAAGGGACAAACGACAACGACAACGACAAGAGAGCCAAACGACACGAAATGAACGACGCGTTAGTTGCACTCGCTCCCTCCCGCACTTCTCCCACTCCGACTCCCACTCCCACTCCTACCACTGGTCACAATGGAATCGAGGAGACTGAGTAGCCTCTGTCTGGGTAGTCCGACTCGAGTCGGAGCCCTAACCAAAGCGAACCCATTGTCTCCCTACGCCCTTTGTCCACTTTGATTGTTGGTTTTTGGCCTCGGCTGGCTCATTTCTCGTAGGCTCTGTGGCATTTTGTGCATTTGCCTGTCAGGCTCACAAGTGCAGTCTTTTTGGATCTGCATTGGTTCAGCCTGAACGCATCGCATTAGCTTAATTTGTGTGTGTGTGTGAGTCAGAGTGGGAGGACATCATTAGAGACAGCCAGTGAAAATCTCTTTGGCATCAAAAGTATTGGATGGATGTGCAAGAGAATCACGTTTGCCAATCTGTTTTAAGTGCATTGCATCAATGTCGCAAAGACAGACTGCCAATTGAGTACTTCTGAATCCTTTTTCCCTATGCCATAATCATGCTCGTGAAAATGTGTTTCATAAGGCGACCTTTTGCCCCAAGAGATGCCAAAAAAAAAAAATGAAAAATAAAACGAAAAAAGAAAACGAATTCAATTTCTCTATCTGCCAAGCAATCACTTCCTCACCCCCCCTCCATCCACAACTCAACTTTCATATGTATAGAATTTTTGTTTATTTTAGCAACTGATTTATGCATGAGATAAAGCAAACTTTGTAGACATTCTAAAGCAAAACTCGAAATATTGTGGCAACAACAAATTCCCCCCAGAAAAAAACACAACAACAACCACGGGGGGGAGGCAAACACAAAAAAAAATTTATATTGGAGCTAACAAAATATGCATAATATTTGATAATGCTTTCAGCGGCATGTCCTTGCCACACATACACACACACACACACACAGAAACACACACACGCTGTCGAGTCGAGGACAACGTTTCAGCACGTTTACGCAGGAACCGAAACGAAACGGAACGGAAGGAACTCTACGGAAAAAATTTACTTTTTGGCCCAGCCAAAGATCTTATCGGAGGCGCCATGTGAGCATAAATTTCTTGCTGCCGCAGCGAAATAATCAGAAAGAAAAAAATATGGAAATACGAAGAGAAAGAGAAACAAATTTCAAAAGGTCACAGGCAATGTCCCGAGGACCTCCTAAGCCAGCGGCAGCAATTATATCTCAAAGGATTGGCCAAGCAGAGAGAGGGAGAGCAATTGCAGCACAAACAGATTGAAATAACCATCTTGCCAATTGGCAATGTCAGTGGGCGTGGCAGCTGACCAGTTGCTGCAAGCAATTACAAGACGATACCACAATTATATCTAAGCCCGGCATTGTTATTATGGCCAAGAGACGAGGCCAACTTGGAAGCTGGAAAGTTTTGTGGCGAGTCCAGGCAATTAATACCAAAAATTACACACTTCCATGATATGGCCAGAAGGCCTTAGGCCAGGAAGATTTCAAGTGACTGCTGTTGGTTGGTTGCTGCTTGTTTAATCGCTGATTTCCTGCTCAGACAGAGCGAGAGAGAGACAGAGACTAAGATCCCACTCTCAGGACCAAAGTTCTGGTTGCCCCATTTCCGTTTGCACTTGAGTGATTTCGTTTAGCCTTTTGTTTCTGCCCGTGCCCACCCCACTTCCCCCTCACTCAACCAAAAAAAAAACACCAACAACCTCATAAATAAATGTACTACACAAATAAATTCCATGGCCACGGGTTCGGTTCATAATCAAGCGTTGTCTTTATCGCTGCTAAGTATCTGACCAAGAAGATATCACCGAGAAAACTTTTCTCATAGGATTGATGCCCTTTTGTTTTACTTTCCACCCTGCCTCCCATCCCAATCCCCATGAACCAGTGAAGCGTCAAGGTGTACCAATTTGCAGGGCATGCTTCACTGCCTCTAATAAGTTTACCAAACCACATGGAGAAATCTTTTATTTGTTTCAAAATAAAAGTTCCCCGACCGACCGACCGACCAAATGAATAAATTTTTGAAGAGAACTTTTGTTTAGGCGGCGGGTGGAAGGGGAGGGGGAAATGCTTCTGATTTCCAACTTGTCGCCTGATTGTCACACGTAAACAAAGCTTCAAATTTGGCATACAACCGGGGACAGGGGCAGGGACAGGGACAGGGTGAGGTCAGGTCAGAGTGGAGGTGGGTGGGGGGTTGGGGGGAACGGAATGTGCGCAGCAGCGTGCGAATGATTAATGGATGCCCAGACAAATGGAAATTGTTTGAATTACATTAAAGTGTAGTTAGTTTGAATTTGGCAACTGAAAAGAGGGAAAAACCAAAAAAAAACTACAAAAAGAACTTTCAAAATGGTAGACCTTCCCCCCTCCCCCCGTCCCCGCTCAACCATCCCTGGGACCAACCATCAACTAAAATTTCAAAATGATGTAAAAGTTTTTCTGGCCGACGGTGGTTGAAAAAATTTAGATAGACAAATGGATTTCTCCAAAAATACTTATCAAACAAAACCAAGGGGGAAAAAGTGGCTTGCGGGGCAATGTGGGGAGGGGGGGAAATCTTTTGCTTACCAATTTCGACATCAACATTAAACTGTCTTCTCGCAACTTGTCCAACTAATTTGCTGTCTAAGGAAAATGTTTCGTTTCCTATGAAATTACAGTGAAATGCAACTACAAACGACACAAGCAACACAATTTATGATTTATGAGCGCAACAACAATTACCTTCCCGAAGATGTTCCCAGGTTACGAGACGCTGCCGCAGTATTAGGCCAACGACAACTGCAAAACAAAGGAAAAGCCAAAAGGGCCAAAACTAATTTCAACTGTGCCACAATTTCAATACTCTTGCGAACTTCAAAATGGGAACTACAGAATGGAATCGAGAGATTTTAACTTTAACAATTTTAAGAGAGAATCTATTATACTATATATTCGTATCCCAGGCCAGTGTATGGATATATGGTTATCATCTAAGGCGATGGCCATAGTTGCTAGTGCTTGTAAAAATTGCTATACTAATTGCTATACTAAATAAATAAATTTTATCTAACATTTAAAAATGTATAATTTGTTCTAAATAGATAAATAAATATCTACCTATAAAATTTATAATAAAATATCATTCCAATGGAAGTCTTTTGAAAACCAAAGTCTTTTTAAAAACGATTTAATACAAGACTTCATTTTAAGTGCTTTTAAGTTTTTTAGAAACGTACTAATTTGAACCACAGATTATACAAGATTTTTATAGTATATCTTTTAAACATAGACCTAAAATTGAGGACCTTGGAATAAACTTTTTCTCCACTTTTAGAAGTGGTTTATATATTAAAGGCTTTCGTCCATTTTTCCTAGCCATTAGAGCTGTGCGAATAATCGATGTAGTATCGATACAGCGATGCATTTCCTTTCGTAAAAAACATCGTTTTTTTTCTCCGATGTTCGATGTTTTTGTCAGTTTGCCATGTGGCCAAACATTGATGTTTCAATAGCTATACTAGCCATCTTATATAGTATTGTCACCCATCAAACTTTTTGTTTAACTATCTATATAATCTTAAATTGTCACCCATCAAACTATTTCTATAACTATGTCCCAACTAAAAATGTCTCAACTGAAAAGCAATTGCTATAACTCTGGAATGTTGTTTATCACAATAGCTTTAAGAACATTGTACTAATAAAACATATTAATTAATTATTAGAAATGGTTATTTTAAATAAATAAATGCCTAACATATTTCTCTTTTAATTTTTTAAGTTTTAAAAAGATTGTTTCACTGTTACTAATGTGATATATAATATCTACTTCATCTGGTTAGTATTTGCATATATTTCAAAGAAATTGTTTCAAGTGAATTAAAATGATCTCTTTGATTTCAATGGACTGGTCAATAATACTTTATAGTAAATATATTTTAATCCATATAACTTTGAATGTAGAGTCATTAGTTAAGAAGGTGGAAATAAATGTAATTGTTCTATTAAATTTGACAATTTTGTGACCATGATTTGTTATAAAAATTAATTAAAGCAGGCTTTAGGTCAATTTGAAAGCAAACAAAAATTAAATTTAAGTAAATTTTGAAAGAATCTAAAGGATTTTAAAAGGATGTCGTTTAACGATATGGGAATAAGTACGAATAAGTAAGTTTGTAAATGATTTATTAAATAAAAATTCATGAAACTGATTGCTAAGAAAACTCAATAAACGATCGATTTGCTTAGCTTTTGCCCATATGAAAATTGAGGTTAAGAAATCATGCCACAGACTCATTTCTTATTATTTCTGAGCTACCATAGAAAGAGTTTCTGTTTCTCAAGCATTGCCTAGTCCATGTATCATCTTATTGTAAGGGTATAAAAAATGAAAATGAAAATAAAACGAAAATTAAAGTCATGCCAGGCAACAGCAGCAGCAGCCCCCTTTAGCTTTAATTTCCGATTAAACTAAGGAAAAAGCTAAGTGGAGGCAATAACACAGCAACGGATAAAAAAAGAAAGAACTGTAACAACATAAGAAATTGGCAGAAAACAAGCAAAATGCAATGAACGATATGCGGGGGAGGTGCGAGACGACGGGGGCTCTGCAATAGGATAATGATGGAGGAAGGCAGGGAGGGAGGGGGAGGGTGGGGAAGAGCATGAAGGAACGGCCATTGCAGTTGGTGTATCATATAATAATAACAACAAACGAACGAACGAACGGAGGAACGAACGGATGGTTGGATGGCTGGCAGCAGCAGCAGCAACAAAATTATTACAAAAAGACACAGGGGCTGGCCGGCCAAACAACTTTGGCTTTGGTTCTGCCAATGGACTCACTCGGTCTCCCTCTCTCTCTCACTCACTCACTCTCCAGTCTTGGCACTGGCATCGTTTTGGAAAATCTACCTTGAAGGTAATTATAGTAATTACTTCACGAATCGCAAGTAGTGAACGCTGCTGCTGCTGCTGTCGCTGTAGCTGTTGCTGCTGCCGTCGCTGACGACGTGCGACCGCCTAAAAACATCAACAGTTGCCTCAGCTTCTCCACTCCTTTCCTGACCAACATGGCAGCAAACCGAAACAGAAACCGAAACTCATTGATACCCCTGGCAGGCAGGGGCCGACCGAGACTGAGACTGAGACTCTGTCGGAGTTGGAGTTGGAGTCATGGCTGCTGCTGCTGCTCCTCGCGCTTATCTGCGCGCTCACCGCAGGCACAACTGGATCTCTTCTGGATCCGAGGCCAGAGAAGAGCGCCTGCTGTTTTCCTTCTTCTTTTTTCTTTTCATTTCATTTCATTTTTTCTCCTCTTTTTGTAGCCTCAATCGGATTGGATTTAGCTTTAGCCCTTGATTAGTTTTGTGCAGCGCTGAGGATGCCGCCAAGTTGCTCTTATTATTATATATATATATAAGTTGCCTTGTTGTTCCTTGCTTCTTGTGTCTCTTTCGCTCTTGCTGGTTGGGTCGGCGGTGGCTTTGGGCCTTGAGGGTTTTGGGATCACCACAGCACAACCCAACAACCAGCCAGGCAAGACTAATTTTCTTGCACACGAAGCAATTTGAATTCGCTGCTCAGGCTTACAGTGGGAGAGAGAAAGAGAGAGAAAGAGGGAGAGAGAGATCTTTTAAAGGAATTTGTTGCTGTTCCCAGTCCGTCGATCTGTCCGTCTGTTGTTGCTGTTGTTGTTGGTGGCGGGCGCTTGTTGCCGTTTTGTTTGCCTGCTTGCTATAGCAAAATTGCTCTGAACTTTGTTGCACTTTGAAAATTTGCAGTTTAAGATCACGATGTAATTTCGGAAATTGCCATGTTGCAACTGGGAATGCTGTTTGCTGCTGTAGTCAGTTGTTGTTGCTGTTGTTGAGCCTAATTTGTCGCCGGCTGCAACATTTGGTCTTCTTACCTGGGCCTCAACTTATGACTTTCCGCTTTGCCACAAAAGTCTGCCATAATTATATCGAATCTTCAAGTTCTTCCTCTCTCTCTCGCGTATTGATAAATTCTAATTGTTAAATTTAATAGCCATATCGATCGCTCGTTTCCTTGCCTTGCCTCCTCCGATCGTGGTCCGATGCGAAACAATTCGAATTTATTGGTACAAATGGCATTCTTAATGATGGTCAGGTTACCCCATCGTTCTGGCCCCGGGGACGCCGGGGACCTGGCGCCTTCTTTGTCCTGCTTTGTCGGCAACTGTTGCAACTGTTGGTCAAACTTTGTGCAACTTGTCGCAGTAGCAAAAAGTAAAAGAGACCAAGACCAAGAAGCAGCTCGCGATGTCTCGACTTGCAATTTTCCCAAAGCATTATAAACAATTTTTATTGCTCGCCATATATTTCATCTTATTGAGTCGTTTGCCAAGGCAAAGTTGGCGGTTTCGAAATGTCCAGGAAACTGATTGGGGGAGAAACTGTGTGACAATCAGTGTGAATTATGCCTGAGAACTTTGCAAGTTTATCTATCTGCTCTGCTCTGCTCTGGTGTTGGGGAGCTATCCCCATCAAAGCAGTGACATCAAAAGCCACACCCAAAGGAATGAGACTATCCGAATTTACTGGCTAATCAGCATGAGGCTAAAGTACAAAAGAAATGACTGAATGCCTGGAAACCGCAGACTCATATGATAGCCATCAGAATATGTTGGAGGAAATGTGTGTAGGCAGGATGAGCCAGCAAAATGCAGTCAATCCCCCATTCCCCCTTCACCCTTTTGGTTGTCTCTCTCTAATTTCATTGCAAGCAAATAAATGTCGTTACAAATCACGATGGAATTCACAAACCCAACCGTGTCGAAGTCCAAGTTGCCGACTGACTAAGCATAGCCCAGGGAGCAATAAATGGCAGACATAGGCAACCAGTCGCCTTCGCCTTCGCCATCGTCTTGGCCTGGTCGGGGACCGGCTTGGCTCATTATTTAATGGACTGATCGATCATAAAAAATGAACCACATGTTAAACCTTGCCATATAAAAGTACAACTTGTAGTTGCAACTGCAGATGGAATGGGAGATGGAGATGGAATCGTAGTCCAAGTCCAAGTAGGAGCGGCCACCTTTGAAACTGAAATAGAGCTTGTCATGTCTGAGGATGGAGAGCAGGAGTTGGAACAGGAGTCGCCAGGGAGGGGGGACCTCGCCATGAGTTGTACAAATGTTTTAGGCCACAATTGGAGCACTTCTGTTTGACAGTGCGTATGATTTATGTGCCTGCTGTTTGTCGCTGCAAAAGCAAAAGCAAACTGCAACTGCTCCGGCGCGAAGTTCAAATCTTCAGCTATAACTACCCTCCCCCTGCCCCTGTCCCCCAAGTGGGGGCAAGAGATTGCCATGCAAACTTCCGCCGGAATTTCAAACTTGACTTTTTGCCTGTCCGGCGGTTTTTAAATGCAACAGCTTGTGGCAAATGTGGAATGGTTCGTTGCAAGAAGAACTGGAGCAGTTTATTAGAGAGAGTCCTGCAGGAGCTGCTCACTTTACATCCGCTGACACTAGCAGCAGCAGCTACAACAACAGCAACAACAACAATAACAAAAACAAAGTCGAGCAAAAGAGCAGCAAACCCAACAAAATTCAGTGAAGCAATTTCTATGAAATTTATTTCACATGAAGATTTATCGCGATTTCAGACAGCTCTGGCGACACCTGCCAACGCCTACAAATGTAATTTATGGCTCTCCCGCATTATGCACACCAACACACACCAACACACACACACAGCATGACTCTCCTTCTGCTGCTCCTCCTTCTCCTGATGCTCCTCCTTTCGCCTCTTAACACAAAATGCTCATAAGCGAACGCTTCATTCAGTTGCCCCCGACGGACCGCCCAAGGCCCCGACCTCTCGCCCACGGTCCACTGCATAAAATATGTACAAATTCATATAGATATAGCCAGCATTATGTAGACATTTGTCAGTATTTATTTACTATATAAATATCTGTTGCGAAAATTTGACTTTTTGTCATTCAAACTGCATCAGACTAGAGAGTCTAGTTTTGGTTTTTGTATACTTTTTTTCTCATTTTTAAAACACAGCTGAAAGCATTTGAATGAGAAGATAGATTTAAATTTTAATTAATTAAGAAATCAGAAGCAATAGTAATGTCCTTGACAGTCTCATCTAAATCTGTGATATGCAAGTCTGGATTCGCATTTTAAAATCTTTAAATACTAAAATAATTAAAATTTATGTAACAAGCAAAGGAATGATCAAGGGAAATAAAAGATCGGTAATTTAGGCATCTTTGTTAGTAATAAAAGCAATTTCTATTTTTGATCTCGACCAAATAAAATTTAACTTCAGTTTAAATTTGTATCCATATTATAGTTATAAAATGTATTTTAATATTCTTGATTTTTAATATTAATGATAATGGTTCTTGAAATAGCTATACAGGAAATCTGCTTACTTTTTGTTTGCTCCCATAAATTATTATTAAAATGAATAAGGTCACTAAAATTGTCAAATAAAATTAATTACTTAATTAATATGTGCATTGTAAATATATAAAATAAAAATTCATTACTGAAAATATTTTCCACTTCTTAAGCTGCTGATATTTGAGTGATTTGTTAATTATTATACAAGTTTGAAGTGGTTTAGTATAAAATATAAGTATCTCATTTAGTTTTATCATATTTCATGCATATAGTTCTAGTGGTTTTTCAAAGATGTTTCTATTGAACCATTTCTCAAAGCTCAGAAACAAAATATAAGACTTTAAAAAATGTTATCCTTCACAGAGTCCTCTATAGCATATCAAACAATTTTATACCCAAATCAAGTCAAGTTCTTCTTGGAATATATTGCATAAATAGATTTCAGTATCAATATGAATGATATAGAAAAGTAAGATAAATTGCTGTAATTGTTGCAGATATATGTATTTAAGTAGAAGTTAAGTAAACCTCACTTTTAGTTATTTTAATTTTGTGCTATTATGTTGAAATGCCAACTAGATAATTCTTATCTAACGCTTTTCACTATCACTATTGAATTTTTGTAGTATAATTCACACATTTGACTATGATAAGACATTTTTTATACCATCCATCTATAGGATGAAATGGTATATTAAAGTTGCCAAAATGTATGTAACAGGCAGAATGAAGAATTTCCGACCCTATTAAGTATATATATTTTTGATCAACATGAGATCAGTATGTCCGACCTATTTATTCTATATATTCCCATAGATTTAGATATATTGCTTTAGATTTTGATATATTACTTTTGATTTCGATATATTCAAATAGATTTCTATATATTCCCTTACATTTCTTCAGATTCCCATAGATTTCTATATATTCTCATCGATTTCTATATATCCCCATAGATTTCCATATATTTAAACTGATTTTGACTTACCTGTATATCCAATTCCAGCTATCCGATCATGCCGACACATGCGCATCAACTGACGTCCCAAGTAGATCCTTTTATATACAATGGATACATGTGAAATTTTTGGATTTTATATAACCCTATTTAATTTTACCCCTATTTAATTTAACCTCTATTATTAACCTTATTATTTTTTGAAATTTCGATATTTCTGTTATATTTAATAATTGCGTTAAATTTTGAAGTTTCTGTTATATATATTCGTTTAAATTTAACGGAAATTTTCCATTTTTTTATATATAGTACATACTTCAAATTAATAATAAATTCTAGAAATGTGTAGAAATATATAGAAATATACAGAAATATATAGAAATATATAGAAATATACAGAAATATATAGAAATATATAGAAATATATACTTAGAAATATTTAGAAATATATAGAAATATATAGAAATATATAGAAATATATAGAAATATATAGAAATATATAGAAATATATAGAAATATATAGAAATATATAGAAATATATAGAAATATATAGAAATATATAGAAATATATAGAAATATATAGAAATATATAGAAATATATAGAAATATATAGAAATATATAGAAATATATAGAAAAAGTCTTTAAATATATAAAGATGTTTACATAAATATGTATATACAATATTGCATGTGTGAACTATCGCGGCAGGCGAAAGGAATTTAATAAAAGAATTTGAATTTACAAATTTTAATTCGTTTTTCACTTGGTGCATGGTATATCCAAGTCGGCCTGACGACTTACTTGCTTCATGTTTGCTATTTTTTTGATATGTTGCCCCAAGAACAACAATAAGAACGTGTCACTTGACGCAATTCTAACGAAAGACATTATACATTTGCATATGCCAACTGAGCCGGGGCATAACCAGGCCCAAAGCTCCAGGCGGCAGTCTCTGACTCGAACTCGAGTTCATACTCACACTCACACTCACACTCACACTCATAGTCATACTCGTAGCTCGTTGCCAGAATAAGCAGAGAACGAGAACAACAAGAGCAACTGTCATTTCGAGCTTTTTGAGAAATTCATAAACTGAAAAAGTGGATTTTCATATGAAATACTTGCGAGTAAAATTCAAATGCGGCACAGTGACAGACAATTCAAGCCAAATACACAAAACCAAAACCGAAACTCCAACAGCAACCTAGTGCCCCTTGCCCCTCCTCCCCTCTGTCTGCCCCCAGAGCGTGTCGCACGCATGAACACCTTCAACTATAGTCCAAAAGGATCTCCTGAAGGCAATGGAGACGGAGAGAGAGGGGGGAATTGCATATATTTCTGGGACAACATAAGTCGCACTAATGCCCATAAAAGTCTCACCTATCTCCTTGTACCCAAAAACCGTTGTCTAGTAGTAGTTTCTCCTCCTCTGTTGTCGTCATCGTCGTCGTTATTCGTTTCGGCCAAAATGCTTGAGATAAAGTTGAGCACCTGGAATAGAGTGACAAGTGGGCAGCATTTCATACAAATTGCACTAGACGACGGACTGAACGGTCGACAATTTAATGATAAACATTTCTGAGGCCTCAGTCTCTGAGAATCTGAGTCTCGGCCCGGCCTCCTCTGTCTGCGGTCGTCCACAACTCAATAAAGTTTACGGCAAATGAAATGTTGCAACAAAAACGCAATTTAATAATTAACAGCACGAGCAGAGAATAGGCCCACATCAGTAAGAGCGGTGTTTATTATTGTTATTAACATTTTTCCCCCTCTGCCCCCATCCAACCATTGCCATGCCCGTGAGGCAAGTTTTAATTGATGGTCCGCACCGTGTTGGGGAAACTCTCCTAATGCAGTTGTAGAATAAACTGATGGGGCCCATGTTGGCCAGTCTCTTTTTTGCATGTGCCACGCCCCCGATAACCATTTCGATATGATGGAATTGCCCCATCCCTCTCGCACACACACACACACACACACACACACATTGGAGAAGAAAGAAAAGTCGCGTTGGGCTATTATGGAATTATCGTCGTCGTCGTCGTCCAGACATTGGCCAGTCCTGCGGCCCCTTAGGCCATAAATACATGAACCGAATGGGTCTACGATGTTGTTGCTATTATTGTTGCATTTGCAACCAGAAGCCTAATTGCAATTTACCTTTAGCCCAACGCTCTGGCCGGGTTGCTAAGAATTTTAAATTGTTTAATGGTGACTAAGTTACGATTCCAAGCCAAGTTAATTACATCGGGGTGCATATTTGCCGATATGCCTGAACGCATAGGGCCCCCGAGGGCCTCGAGCGAGACCCATAGAAATGACAGACACTCTCACTGGGTCCCAAGAGAGTCAACAGGTGCAGGCGAAGACAGAGAGACTGGGGCAGGGCACCACTCGATCTCCATCTCCATCTCGCTCTCACTCTCTCGCATTTTATGAAAAATTAAACAAAATGAATTTGTAATTTCATGTCATAAATAATTGGCCGCTAACTCGCTGCTGGAGCCAAAGTCGAAGCCAAAGTCGAAGCCATTGGTAGGACCAAAAACCCAAACAGGAGTCGCAGATAGAGCAAGACAGAGAGATGAGTGAGAGAGAGAGTGAGAGGCGAGGCGAGGCGAGTGAACGCAAAGACCAGTCCAGAAATTGTAAAAGCTAAAATTACGCTAAATGCTGATTAAGTGAACATTTATCATCGCTCGTTGGTTGGTCGCTCAGTTGGTCGCTCGGTTGGCTACTTTGTGTTGCAGCTGTATTGAGGAAGTGAATGGAAATGGCATGCCTGTTTGGTTAGTTAGTTAATTTTCTTGGAAAAACGACAGGGAACAGAAGCAGCACTCCTAATGTAATGTGTCCGTTCGTTGTAGGAGTCATCAGCTGTTGCCCCAGAGCCACATATGTAATATAAGACTGGAATAATATGGAATAAATGAGCCAAGATCGAGGTAGATCAGACCAGACGTATTAAGTGGTAAAAGTACCAAGACATCGGACCACTCAACTAATCTAGAATTTACAGAATGTGGGTTCAAGCAAAATGTGTATCTTGAAATATGTTATTACAGATGTAATAATCTGCTTGACTAATTACTATATCACATGCAATTATTTGCCAGAAAACCCTTTATCAGCAGTGCATTGTATTTTAGTGGCAAATGCAGCAAGGGTCTATTGTTAGTTAGTTATGCATAGCATACTTTAGGGGGCTACAAAGAAAAATAAAGTAAGTCGCCGGGCCGACTTGGATATACCATACATCAGGGGAAAGAAACTACATCGAGTTTATAAAACTAAATTTATAAATTAAATTTCTTTCGTATACGTAATTTCTAACATATGCTATCTCACTCACTCTTATGTGTGTGCACTTTAGCGCTTTGAGTGCAAAACGTTTCAATGTATAACTCGGCCATTTTAATTCCGATTTTTATGAAATTTGGTGAAATGATAGATATTCTTAAAATGTATTAATGTGGCAGATTAAATTTCGCCACAATAAATATTGCGGGAGGAAATCTCTTTTTATTGAATTCCGGAGGCAAAAAGACCCGGTGCAAAAAAAAAAAAAAAAAAAACTTGGTCAGCGTCTATACTATCGGAGTCTACATTCTATATTTGGTAGCTCTTACATTTATAGTTGCTGAGTTCTCTGCACTATTACAGACGGACGGACAGACAGACAGACGGACAGACAGACAGACGGACATGGCTATATCAATTTCTCTTGTCATGCTGATCAAGAATATATATACTTTTAGGATAGGAAAAGCTTCCTTCTGCCTGTTACATGCATTTTGACAACTTTTATATATCATTTCCTATGGATGCATGGTATAATTAACTAAACTTAACACTGAGTTAAGTAAGCTATCATTTTGGGGTGAGTTAAAAATGCTGTGTTTGTGAGGATCCTGGGAATTCCTTTAAGATGACATCAAAGGCCTCTCAAGTTGCGTCTTTCTATTTGTTGATCTGAAAAGCGTCCCACCCTCTCACCGATCAGTTCCATTTCGGTTTCTATTGGTACTTCAGTCAGTTAAACTAAAAGTCAATCAACTTTGGGGAGAGGTCTAGGTCCTCTATTTCTCTATTTTCCATTGAGTTGGCCTCTTCTGTCTGACAACCTCATATATATTGGCTGTGCTTTGTGCTGCAATCTTTATAACAAAGTTCAGAAGAGACAATGCACCTTCCAATCCTATAAGGCACACACCAGCAGAAAGACAATTGACAAACATGATACAAAAAAAAAAAAAAAGCGGTCGAGGAAAAAAAGACAAAAAAACTCTGAAAACAACAACAGAAAATGTCGGCTTATCAAAGACACGCCCGTCCCGATGTCCATCTCCATCTCCGTCCAGTTCAATGGCCAATGGACAATGAGGCAAACGAAAAGGAGTTGAGGAAAAATCAAAGACAATGACAAGTAGCCAACAGATGAAAATTCAAGAAGATGCAACGTCAATTTGATACATATTTATGATAATATGCCCGGCCAAAAGAGCAACTACATAGCTCCTAAAGAAGGAAGCGACCGACCGAACGAGACCTTCCAGCGGCAGCGGCAGTAAACAAACGAATCTCATTGAAACGTTGAACGGTTCCGCTGCTTGTTAGTGGATGTGGATGTGGTTACGATTTGCTGCGACAGCAACCGCTAGGCCAGGCCCAAGGTCCAGGCCAAGACTTCAGTCTCCGTCCACCTCATTGTTATCGAACTATATCAAAATGATCGGCAACGTCGTTGAGCCGGTCCACATTTGCGTACCCCCAGGAACGAAACGCTTTTGGGGGCTGTGAAACGGGCAACAAACAATCGCCGCCAATGATCTGGAGACGAGTTCGAGATGGGTGAAGACGGAGACGGAAGACGGAGACCATGGAAATGCTTGCTTGGTATGCAGATCAGCAGCCACAGTCGGCAAAGCGCATTTGCATGCAGAAACAGAAAGAAAGAAACAAAAAAAAATAAACAGAAGCGCACACTCTCCTCAGTCTCAGTCGGATTTGCAGACCCAGAGACGACGCTGTGACTCCCGCCAGGAGCCAAAAGAAAGACCAAGCTCGAGACCGAGACTGAGTCTCCATCTCGGTCTGGCCATGGCGATGGCGATGCTGCCAATGATTGCTGGCCATTGATAAAGCAGCGGCTGCCTCATGTACGCGCTGAAACTAAAAACTAGAAGCATTTACCGCAATTGTAATGTCGAAAGTACATGATATAAGATCATAGATAAACGCTTCAGATTCGGTACCATCTCCAGCCGAGAGCCTGCCCCCCTCTCACCCACTCTCTACCGCCTGCCGCTTGCCGCTTGCCACTTGTCGGCTTGTTCTGCAACTGCGTTTGTTCTTCTTTCATGTCCCTGCAAAAGAGCAAAAACGACACAAAAAAAAAAAAAGCGAAAACAGGAAAAAAAAGAAGAACCAAACCGAACAGACAGAAACAGAGCTGAATCGGGAGCTGTGCTCCTGTCCTGGTAATCCACGCCACTATTGGGTGAACTGGTATACTGCTGCTCCATAGTTTTCGGTTTGGTTTGGTTTGGTTTGGTTCGGTTTCGGTTTTATTAGATCATTAGTTGTCTGCAGTTCGATAAAGATCACCCAGACACACTGCTCGTTCGACTCACCCAACATCGACTCCATCGATTGCCGAAGAGCATCGTTTCGTTTGCTTTGCTTTGCTTTGCTTGCAGTTTTTTCTTATTCTTACTTTTTTTGTTGCGTTTTATTTATTTTTTTGCTGTCCATAAAGTCGTTTTGTTTGTTCTTAATGACTGCGTTTAGATCTTGATAGTTGGCATACTTCAAAGCGACATTGCCGCCGGCATAGACTGTTTATTTTATTTTAGTATTGTATAAAGTAAGTATGTATTCCCCCCGGTCCCTGGTCCCCGATCCTGGCCATTCGTACGTGAGAGAGAGAGACATTGGAAAGTATCTTACAGGTGCATGGACGAGAAATTGTAACTGTAGCTTCCAAATTTGATTAAAATATTACTTTATATTTTATTATTAATTTTTTTATGGTGTTGTCTCTGTTGGGAACAATAAATTTTGCATAACGAGTATTTATCTGGTCATTAAAACATCATTAAAAAAAATAATTAGAATTAGAAGTTCGAATTTTTAATAATTTCTCCAGCAATTATCGATAAAATGAAAGCAATTATTAGTTTAGATAATATAGAAAACTAATGGGCAAAGATCCACAAAAAAGCAAACAGGAAAATTATTTAGTTGCGATTAGTTACCCATTGGAGTTAGTTTTGCGATATGGTTAGAGTGACTTTTGCCTTACTCGTGGGATACTTGGCGATCCTTCACTATAATGTATAAAGATAAATTATATTTCAAATTGATTTCTACTATATCTTTCGCTCTTTTTTTAGTTGGCTGCCTATGTGAAACTAACAAATGCTGTCTGCGAATCGAAAAACATCTCTTGGGTCACCATAGACTATTGTCGCCTTCGGGCAATTAGTCGGAATAGAGCAGATCTTACTGTAGAGGTCACTGTACTCCATCCAGCTCGAAATATTCATCTGGGACTGACTGTGGTGAAGAAAGCCAATGGCTATAAGCCATTTCTCTATGATCTAAAGATCGATGCTTGTGCATTTATACGAAAAGTGAATAATCCAGTGGTAAAAGTTTTTTATACTATCATTAAATCCTATACCACGCTAAATCATTCGTGTCCTTATATGGTGAGTGGTTATTAAAAATATATTTATTTACTTAGAGGTTTTTCTTCCTTTTTGTAGGGCAAACAAATCATAAAGGATTTCCATTATGATCCTTCCAATCTCACGCTTCCCGTACCAACTGGTGACTATGGTTTGCTTTTGAGTTGGTTCTTCGACAACAAAGTTCAGTTCACATCAAATGTATACTTTCATTTTCAACAAGATATTTGGAAGGACTAAAGTCGATCCTACTTCTGTTGGATTTCATGAATTAAATAACTAATATTATATATTAAAAAACTAATATTACTAATATTACTTCCATTATCGATTGAGAACTTCAGTTTGTTTATTCTTTTGTATTTAAAATTTCACTGTTTTGAAAAACCACATTGAAGGTTAAGAGGTTACACAGCAATCAGAACTCAAAAGCTGTTCTGCCAAATATTTTGATTTTAATAATTTATTAAAGCGGTCTCCAGGTCAATTTATTGGGAGCAAACAAAAAGTTAGCAGGTTGTCTGTGTAGCTATTTCAAGAACCACCAAGTTCTTTTTGATTTATTTTTAGTAATTTGTCTTGCCAAAATTGTCAAAGAGAATTCCAAATTTATATGCCCGTTTATAGCCCATCATCTACATTATATTTCACCCAAGTTTTTGGGTAAGAATTCAATTAAACTTGTAAACGTCCACTCTATTCCCAAATGTGCCCTCATATGGTATTTCTTCTTGGTAATATATGGGCACACATCCCGGCTATGATCATGTTATCGATATATGGGCACACTTAGACTAACTAAAGAGAGAACCAAACTTGTTTTTAGCAATAAGATTTTAATCCAAGAATAAATAAACAATCCTTTAGGATTTTTCAAGAAAAACCCTCAAAGACTACAAACTTCTAATTTCCTTCTGCATTATTATATTGGAGTTTTGCGATTTATTCGATTTTCAAAAATGTCGAGACTGTAGGATTAGAACATAGACTACTGGAAGAGACTGTACATAACAAAAACAATCCACTGTGCTGACTTTGAATAGATAGTTAGATGTGTCCGAATAATGGTTGTGCGTGAAAAAGTGAATTTTTTTATAAAATCAATTTTTTTACTACGCCCTTTCATTTGTTGTTTGTTTTTATAGTTATAATTAGAATTAGTAACATGGATCTACAAAATGAAATACAAATTTTTTGTTTAACATAATTATTTGTTAAGTTATTTACGAAATAAGATGAAATGACGGGGTGTCCGAATAAATGTTGTGCTGACTGTAAATGCTTTATAAAAGTGTACAAGGATAATTATTGTTTAATTTTGGTTTCACATCATTTTAATTAATGATATATTATTTTGTTAAATTTTTTTCTTAATTTCAATACGGGCAAAAATCACAATTAACTATGGAAGCACTTGATTTTTGTTTGCGCCACGGTCAACAGTTCAAAAATGATTTCAAAATTCAAACACAATGCTCCAAATAATGGAGGACTTATAATGTGGTCATTGGAAATGCTTCCTTCTACCCTACCTACCCTACATGGGTGCATAGAAATCTTCTGAAGTTGCCTAGACAATGTCATCTGCAGAAACCACATGAAAGAAATGCTGGTCAAGAGGGTTGGAGCGGGGGTGGATGGGGAGGGGTAAGTTCGCGCCATTAAGCAAACGAAACGCCTACCGAAATGCAAAAAGTCTACGTTTCGGACACCCCCAAGAGCAACCACATTAGATGCTGTGAAGTGCATAAATCGATGAAAATGGCATGGACTATGCCACTAACAACCTAATAACTGCAATGGCCAGGTGCGGACAACGACGACGACGACGTCGACTACGAGGACGACGATGGCATCTAATCATGGCAGCAGGAGTATAAAATGCCTAAAGCAAAGCCACTTGCACCAGCAGCTCCACCTTCAGACAGAGGCAGGCGGGCGGGCATTGTTCTTCTGGGCAAGGCATTGAGGTTGAGTCTGCTGTGTGTTGTCCACCCTCCCAGCTCTCTCTCTCTCTCTTGGTTTTGGGACCGGTAAATTTTGCACTTTAGCTAGGAAAATGTCATTGGCAGCAATGGACGCAAAAACCGCAAGTACACTTGAGTGGTGCACTCCAGGTGCCGTTGTCGTTTGCCTAGACCGCTGCTCCATCCTCCTGGGCCCCCGGCCTAGTCTCTTACTCATAATGTGGAGTGGTGGGGGGGTGGGTGGAGAGGTAGGGATATGCGAACGTGGCTGGGACATGCACGACGTTGTTGATGTCTAGGCACAGGCACAGGCACAGGCAGGCTGGTCTCGGTTTCCAGCATTCTCCTCGTACATACATATATGTTTTCAAGCCAAAAAACCACCAGACATGGCCCCGGTCCATGTCCACATCCCAGGCACAGGCACAGGCACAGGCGCAGGCCAATGGTCGAGCAGTCGGCGAGAGATTTCATGTGAAATTAGCATGTCGTGACACAAATGACTTAAAAGCACTCAATCGCACTGAGTACCAAAACATTGTGAGTGTGTGAGTGAATGAGAGGTAGTGGGAGAGGAGTTCAAGTCCGAGTCGATATTGGTTTGTGTGTGTGTCGGTGTGTGTGCGTGTGTGCGTGTATGGGTTAAGCCTTTTGCAAGTGTCGCTCGCCCGCTGCGTGCAAAATAATTTACATTCACACGTAGAGTTCATCAACTCTGTTTGTGGCAAGCAGAAGGTGATTGGGAACCAACCAATGCCATTGCCAGTACCTGTTCCTGTTCCCATTTCTCCCATTCCTCCACAACTTAATTAAGCCAGCAAGTCAGCATCAGCATCATCATCATCATCATCAATGCCGCCGCCGCCAACTCAATGCATTTCGCATTCCAGACAAACATCCCATTGATTGCATTAATGTATTTCTTCAAAATTATTGTTTGCCCAGGCGCGCCTGCTTATCATAAATTATGTAAATGGAAAAAACGCGAACCGGAAAACAGGCTTTTGGCTTAACAACAATTCTCAATTAATGAAGACCACGATATCAGTATCAGTCAGCCAGTTTGCCAGATAAAAATGCAAAAACAAAAAACGAAAACCAAAAAAAAAAACGGAAAAACACACCAAACAACAGGCAGGCAATGAAAGCGAAAACAGGACTTCAGTGGATCGGAATCGATGGATCTACCTGAATGCTAACCGTGTCCACCAGAAACAACAAAACAACAAAAACAAGAACAATCCAAACAAAACAGAAACACAAACTAAACTTGACTTGAGTGCGCCAAAAAATTAAGCAGTGACAGTTGATAATTTGTCAAAGCCACAGAGACTCCCATGGATAGCCATAAAGAGAGCTTGCAGCGAGCAAACTTGTTTCACTTTTTAATACTCTTCCTCAAACGAAGCATCTGAGCTTATCTTTAAACGAAGCGTTAAATTCTGTGAATTTTAAAAAAAAACCACGTATTCTTATTGAGTCTTAACTATTCAAAATTCACTCCATTTCCAATGATGAGAGAGAGTTCTCCTAAATTGAAATAAAATACAGAATATAGAAAAATAGAAACCAATTCTATCCAAAATTAATATATAGTTTCCTGCTCAGCTTTTGTATTGTCAAGTATTTTAAATCTTACTTAAAATATTGAGCTCGAGCTTGATTGATACTAAAGATTGATTTACATTCTAAAAGGACGAAATCAAAGTCATAGTTAATAGGTATATAGTCTGGCGAAGGAGTTCCCTCCGTATGGCATACATATATCATTTCTATAATTATATAAATTACCTAATCTACATAAGTATAAGAGACTGAATTGAATTCAAGTTCACAGGTTTCAAGTCTACCATCATCTCACGGCAATTTTATCAAGAACTTTTCTTACTTATTAAATCATTGTAGCACAAGAATTTAAAGCTATATTTAAATAGATTCAAAATTAAGTCCGAAATCATCGAGCAACATTTTTCTACTTGAGATTTCCGACATCAGCATCTCTTAATTTCGAATATTAGAAAACATTGATATTCCTACAAGAAGCAACAGTATTTGCCTTCATAGAAAAAGAGATATCATTTGGAAACAATTGGACTTAAGTTTTGAGTTAGATAAGTGAAAATAAAAATAAGTCAAATACATAGAAAAGATTTATGGATCAAGATCGATTATGAAAATTATTTCAGACATCAAATTAATCCAAATAATTCCCAACTAGTTTTAGCGTTGTCCTTGCAAATTCGACGGTCGTTAGCAAAGTCTGCTGATGATAGAACTTGGTGGTTCTTGAAATAGTTATACAGACAACCTGTTCACTTTTTGTTTGCTTTCAAATTGACCTAAAGCCTGCTTTAATTAATTTTTAAAACAAATCATGGTCACAAAATTGTCAAATTATTAATCCAAATGGTTGTAGAAAAGTATTCAATTGGATTCAGTAGGCTCCACTTTTAAATTACTTTAATATGAGACTCTGATAGAGCGATTTCTATAGAAAATAGGTACAAATGAAGCAAATTGAATCACTTTTAGAACCTAAAATACTTATATTAAGATAAGTCGATTCCAACAAAACGTTGATCGCGGGAAAACTGTAAGAAAACCTCCTGGATGCACACTAATTTTCGATTACCTTGACAGAGTATTTGAAATTCATGATGAGAGATTATCATTTTTGATTCCCTTGGGTTTTTATTTCTCTCGTTTGGTTACTTTTAATGATGACACCATTGCCGCTGCTCATAAGTTGCCCCATTCCAGGACATGGACACGCATGCGTAAGTTGTTGCCAATGTAAGTGTCAGTTGGTGCTGATAATTAGCGATTAAAATTGAGCACACACAACTGTACCTGTATGAAATTTATGGTTAGAGCCTGGCACGGCCCTGATTAACTCCACTGCGCCGAGTCGACAGTTGCAGTGATGGCGATTCTAACTACATGGACATGAGTGCGGTACGGGTCTGAGGGCTGGCAAATGCAGTCAGTGTTGGAACTGCTGTTGCCCGGAGTGCTGGCTGGCTGGATGGGTGGACACTGGCAACACGCACGCACACTTTGAGGTTAAGCACGAACATTTTAATGCGATAATTTAACCAGAATTTGTGGTTACATTGACTAATTGAACAGGTGTGGCTATTAAACAGCCGCAGGCAGGGCTAGGGCAATCGAATTTTGGGTGCATTAGCATGTGCAGAGCAAAAGGACACTGGGCCAAAGGACCAGACGCACCGTTACTTGACTGTTTGCGTGACATTCCGGCGACGAGTGACCAGAAAGCCAAAATAACACAGCGACAGCATGTTAATTTGTTAGCTTGCTGAGTTGCTAACCGGCCCAGGGGAGCGACACGAAAGGAAGAAGAGTCACCACATCGTCGTCTCCACATGATAGTAATAATGCGACGCTTCCTTTTGGGCTCTCTCTCTGGTTCAAGTGGTCAAAGTGCATTGCGGTCGCTTCCCTCACTCTCTGTTTGCATGCACGACACGGCATTGCACGGCACGGCACGGCAATTGGATAACTACGGAGAGGGAGAGGGATGGAGAGGGAGAGGCGGAGAGGGAGCCTCCCAAAAATTAAACACTGTTGACAGCTCGCACTCACACACAATTTGAATAATTTGAATGCATTGTCCCAGTCCACTGACCACTGCCAGCCAATGAGTTCTAGTTGAGTTCGGTTCCGAGAGTATCCAATAGCTGCTGGTCAACCCATCAACGCACTTGACAGTTGCATGATATCTTCGGGTTTTGTTTCGCCTTGCGGTTTCACTTGTCTCCAATCTCATTGTAGTGGCCAAACAAAAGACTTTTCAAATTGATTGGGAAGTTTTCATATTTCTTTTTTCTTTTTTTTTTTGTCTAATTAACTGGGGTAATTTGAGTGGCCAGAGAGCGTAGCCCAATTAGTAGGCATACGATGTTGAGATTTGTTGGACAAAAAAAAACAGAAACCAAATCGATATGGAATATCTAGCTCGGTATTCAACCAATTACTAACGAAAACTAATTTGTTTTTTTGAACAATCGAGGGGAGGGAGGGAGGTAGGGAGGTAGGGATATATGCACGCAATGTAAAATGTCGGCATGTAACGCATTTTACATGCCCATGGAAATTGAGGTAACTACTATTTCCATAGCAGTGTCCCTTCATCCATCCCAGAGTTCTCTTTCTTGTTCATGATTGTGGATTTGCATAGCCAACGATTTTTTGACATGTTGACAGTTGATTTTTCTGACAATTTAACTGGTTTCAATGTAAAATCAGTTTGGAAAATTACACTCCAAATGTTGGCTGACAACTTTAAAGGAATTCCCTCCCCCCTCTCTCTCTCTCTCCTTGTCTCTCTATCTGAGCCATTTGACTTGACCATGGCGTGCAGTAAATTGTTTTCAGTTTATTCTCTGTGTGTGTGTTTGTGTCATGGAACTACAATTATTATTTTGATTATTATTATTATTGTTTTCTACAAAAAAAACCAAAACGAAACCAAACCGAAAAAACAAAATAGTCAACAAGCAAATTATTCAAATTGTTAAATACGAATTGTAATTATCTGGCCAACGAGTAATTAGTTTTACAGTTCATAACCCTCTTCACTTCTCGCATTCCTCGGAAAATTCTCACACGGAGTGAAAAAAAATATTGTGCAGCATACTTTCGGGGCGGGTGAAGAGTTGGAGAGTTGCCGCATTTATCCACAGTCCGCTTAATTAATTAATGCACTCTAGCAATTTATGAAAATATATCAAAAGCTGACAAGCTGGAAATTTATGTGCCTGTGCCCAACTGGCTCGCAAGTTCGCACAACCTGATATGGCCGAACTGGGGACTGGGCAATATGGAATGGGGAACCAGACCCAGAGACCCGTGGCAAGCGGCGCCGCTGCCAATACAATTTCGGCTTGTTGCAGTTGCAAACAGTTGCTGCGGCTGCTGCTGCCACAGTTGCAACTCTTATGAGCAGCAAATGCAGCGCAACTAATGCGCTTCAAAAAATTCCTGGCGCGGCTTCTGCTGCTGCTGCGGCTGTCACCGGCTCCTTTCCCTGCCTAGTGGCCAATCCGTTGTGGCACTTGTGAACATTTTAATTATACAGGGCAGTGCAGTCACTATGAGTTGGGAAAAAGGGCAAAACTGGAGGGGGGACGGAGGATCGGGAGGGGACAGCCCGCTGAGGTGATAAAACACTCGATAATCGCACAGATCGTTTTGCTGCCGATGCTGCTGCTGTTGCATCTTCAGCGCTTTTCGCCGCATGGCTCGCATGCAAACATTATAATTTAATTGACAAGATTTATCGCATACGCAATTAGTGTGGCAAATGTTGCCATTCGCCATCGTTTCCGCGTAATTCGGTGGAAGCTGCCGCCGTTTTAGACAATTTTTCCTCCGTTTTGCGCCTCTTTTGCTTTTTGTTTTTAGTTTTCTGCGCTGAGCTTGCATAAATCTCTTCGCCTGGCAATTATGTGCATTTTGTTTTAAACGTCCAAATTAATAATTTTCACTTTAATAATTATGACATGAGCGCTGAAGTGACAACACATCAAAGAGCCAAATGCCAAAGTGGAAAAAAATGTGGTAAAATCATATTGGAATGGCAAGAGGTAAAACCCAAAGCCAAACCAACGACGGAGGACGGAGGACGGACGACTCCTAGTTTATTGAGTCTGGTGTGTGGCTGCGAGTTGACTCGCTGCTTCCCATAACTTTGGCCAACGTCTGCGGAATGCTTCGAGCATCCCGCCAAGTGTGCATAAATTTCATGCAAAGTGCCATTAGAGGAATAGTGGGTGGTTAAGCATCCATCGTCTGTCCGGGCAGGTAAACGGAAATACTTTCTGGGTATGAATAGTGAACGTGTTCGACTATAATAATCAACAATTTTGGGGTTTACTTAAAGAGACACATTCACGTGGTCGTGGCTTCATAATAATTTTGAGAATTAATCCAGGTATTTAGGATTAAAATATTCCAAGTAAACATTCATTGATTCATTTCTTCACTAAAATTGATATAAACATTTGATATGTGTGAGTAATAATCTAAGGGTTAAGAGTTCATGCTGCATTGGCATTTTCTACTTAAATATATAATAATTTGCTAGACATTGATGCTTAAAGATAATACATATATTATGAGATAAGTAAAGAAAACAAAGTAAACATATGACAAAACAATGAACTGGTAAAATTACAGAAATTGATTAGGTTGCATTAGTTAGAATTTAGTTAGAAGAGAGCAATGAATGCCTAGTAAATATCCAGAGCAGTTTTTTTTTCGACTTGAAGATAGTAATAATCATTGAGAAAACACTTCTAAAAGGCTATAAATATTCAAATCATTCAAATGTCATTTCAAATCTCAGTATATAATTTGTTAAATTCACTACATTTTGTGGTTTCATAATCAATATAAATTAGTGTTGATTAGATTAAGGTAAAAGCACTTTTAAGATCAAATGCGAATCGTTTCTCTGCTAAAAAGAAATTGTATCCCATTGCAAAAAAAAAAAAAACATTTATTGGTTTAAGTTTAAATCTTTTCCTTATTATGACCAATAAAATTTATGATTTATATGTTATATGTACATATGTATATGATGATGAAAAATGTCTTTTCTTGGAAGCTTTGAAGTTTTTGCTCTAATTATAAATTGTTATGTTTTTCATTTAAGAATAAGCTAATAAAAATCAGAAAAAAACAAAAAGGATTTGCAATAAAATTGTGCAATTGCCTTCTAGCAATTTAATAATGCCGCCAATGAGGACGACAAGGAGAATTAAATCCTTTTATTAGACATACTTACATAGTAATTAATTGTTACTCTATCGAAGTGATACGGCTATTCAAAATATTTAAATCAAACCACAATTTATTAAACAATGCCAGGAAAAAATTCTACAAATTCCAGAACAGCAACAACAACGTAGACAAAAGTCAAGAAGATATTTCAGATATTGGTAAACGAATTTGCTTAATAAACTTATGTTATAGCTCTGTATTTTTGAATGTATCGATGAGAACTCAAATTAATATATCATCAAAAAATGCCAGAAATACTTGAAAATTCGGTGGTTTTAGTTATCGGGAAACTGGACATAAAAAATTGGATTATCAAGCAATAATATTTCTCCACATCAAATAAATTCGTTTAAAGATAAGTTCTCTTCTCTATATAAGGGTAAAAATAATTTGTACTTTCCATGTATACCCGCTCATGCTTGAGGATGTCCTCTCTCAGGATAATTGTGGATATTCTTACTTTATTCTGGCTTGTAGTCTAACTCGTGTATGCTGTGTGTGTGTGTGTGTGTGCCTGCAACACCTGCCACATTCTCAGGACAACCCAAAAGAAAAAACCGCAAATGCTAATAATTCTGTCAGAGCACACAGTGCCACACGGCAATTCGCCTGAAAAGGCTGAAAAGCACTTTGGATTTCAATTTGTGCAAAACGAAATATTTCAGCTGAGCTCCTTTTGCTGTTCAGCTATCTCTTTCCCACTCCCCCTCTCCCTCCATCTGCCCCTTTTTTGTTGCTGCTTTAATCTTCTGGATTTCTCTGGGAAAAAAAAACGAGAGGAATAAAAAAATAAAGCGAAGCAAGCAAAATAGATAAACAAGAGACAGCAAGGAGGAGAACCCAAAATGCTGAGATGCAAGCCGCGGGCTGTGGCTGCGGCTGCGACTGCGGCACGCGCGTGTTATCCTTCGAGGCACCTGCTCCGAGGCCAGCTCCTGCTTCAGCTCCTGCTCAGGTATATACCCGTATAAGCTCTTTGGTATGCATGAAATGTACGAGACGCCAAATTTGTTGTGCGGCGAGGCGAATGCGCAAAATGTTTCCAAATGTTGCTACATGTAGTTCACACACACACACACCAAACACACCCACACACACACACACACACACACACATATATACCAATTCATATATTTTCCGATTCTTATTGCATATAAATTCGCACGTGGTGCGACTATAATCAACCCATGTTGAAGCAAGGACACTTTTAAAACGCCACCCACACATCCACCCAGCCATCCTTTTCACAGGGCGAGTATCTTTAAAATGTTTCATTCCTTCCTCATTTCCTCATTAATCTTACTAATGATGCTGGCCAGCAAATTGCATTTTGAAAAGGAGCACGAGACAAAAAAAAGAAAACACAAAGAATTAAGATGAAAAAAGGAGAAATTGAAGCGAAAAAAAAAAACAACAGCGAACTGGAAAAACAAAATCAGTCAAGCAAAAGCCAAGACAGCAAGTAATGAAAATGATAAGAAAATTTCTGCAGCAATGCACAGGCAACAGGAAGGAGGCAAAAAGTGCCAAGAAACCCCCCGAAAAACGAAACGAAAGAATGGGAGAGAAAAAAGAAAGAATCGAGGAATATATAATTAAAATACCTTCCATCATTAGTTTTGGAAAATGGTTTTTCGTGACATTTTCTCCGGGGGCAGGCAAGCACAAAACTGCGATAAGTGAAAGGACCGAAAAAAGAAAACCAGCAAAAGATGAAGACGAAGGACTATCGCAGTGCGAGCATCAAAAAAGTTAAATTGAGGCAAAGCTGGACCAACAAGCAAACCGAACCGAAAAAAGGCGAAATTTTCATTAAAATTAGAAACGAATCAATATTTTTTATATATCTGTATAAATTTCAGAGCCAAAGCGAATCAAAAGTCAGAGCAGGGAAAGCTCACAACGAAACAAAACAAAACAAAATCAAGACAAACAAGAAACAAGGATAATTAATGATTTTTGTGCGCTTATCTGGCAACAGAAAGAGAGAGAGGGGGCAAATGGGGGCAAAATGTACTCAATGGGTGTGTGGGTTGGGGGAGGGACAACTTTTGCCATTGTCTGGCATTATCTTTTTTGCTGTGCGTGTGTGTGTGTGTGTGTGTGTATAGTCAGCCAAGCACAAAAAGGTAAACGGGAATGGAAAAAACAAGAATGTTGCAGCCACATTTGACCAAGAAGCGAGCGCGCGGCAGGACATGCGCCCGAGCGCCTAATCTTTAAATTCAAATCTCATTTGCCGAGCTACCGAGCTCATCCTCCGCCCCCACTCCCCCCACTCCCACTCCCCAGTTTGCCTTGTTTTGTAAATTAAGCGCAGCGAGTTAACTTTTTCCACCCAAACCAACCCATCGCATCCGACTCTATGGTTCGCCATTGTTTGATTACAATTTAGCATTTCGTGACTGAGGACCGAATGAAGGATCTATTTGTTGTCGCGTAATCTTCTGCAATCACTACAAAACGGCAATAAATCAGGATTATGCGAATGTGGTGCGATGCGTGTGAGCTATGTATGTATGAATGTGCTACAATATATACCCAGAGAGAGAGAGAGAGAGAGTGGCAGAAGCAACCAATGAGTCCAGCCCACAGTTGTTCCGTTTCTTTTCCGGTTTTCATGATTTTGGTTTTTTATGTTTTTGTACCTTGGTGCCAACCCTCGATCTTGGCAAACAGAGAGCAGCAAAAATTCTATTCAAAAGGGACATCTCTTTGGCTATCGGACCTTGCTGGTTCGCTGCCTGGGTGCGTGAGCCATGATTTATGTTTGTAAATTTGAATAATTTATAATTAAAAACGCTTTGCATAGAATTTGGTTACTTAATGTCGTTGACTTTGGGCTGCATACTTTCAGGCGCTTTGCCTTTGTCCCTTTTTTTTTTGTTGCCCAAGTCCCCTCACCCATCGTTTCGTCTACAGTTTCAGCAGGCTTTAATTACATTTATCCTTTTTGCTTACTTCTTACATTTTTTCTTTGCTGTCGTTTTTTTTTTCTCTCTCTTGCTTCTCCCTATGCGCTGTCTGCCATTTCCGCTATTTCTTTTTCTGCTGCTGTTTCTTCTATTCGCATTTTTTTCTCTTTTTGATTTGGTAATCTAGTTAGTACCTTATGGCTTTTAATTTCCTTAACTCACAACGTAATTTATCATGTTGTTCATTGAGCCAGGACCAGAGAAGAAGTCCGAGCTATCTGCGAACACATAGCAATTTAAGGCCAACAAATTTAAGATAAACTCATGGAATCCATTTCAAATTGCTCGCATCAGCATTCCCAGATTAGTTAACATTAAATTATACATTAAACATTCAACATTATTTCCATCAGTAAAAAGTAATTATTGAAACCAGATTTAAGTTTGAAGTTTCAACTGTTCGATGTCAACAAAAAGTCGATTATTATTGCTAATGATTTTAATTATTCTTATTATTTAGAGGAGTTGTCTAAGTGGCCCTGTCCTAAAGATTACTGTACAACTAAGATCCGGGTTCAAATCCCAGGATAGTGTATGGATATAGTTATTGTCTAAGCAGATAGATAACCCTAGTTGCTAGTGCTAGTAAAAATTGTTAGTTTGATAGTTTACAACTAAATCCTATACATCATAAATAAATAAATATTATTATTATTAAAAGGAAGACTTTATTTCAAAAATGTGGGTGTTTAACTTGGTAATAAAACTAGTATCCTTGACCTTTTCTACTTAAACAAATAATAATACATAATAAAATTTATTTTTCAGAAAATATAAAAGAGTAGAAAATATACCAACTCTCTAAATGATTTAAATTACTTTTACACTTTTTGTTTGCTTCCAAAAAATGGCCTCAAGCCTGATTTAATAAATATTGATTTTAATTAATTGTTAAAAGAAATTTCAAATTATGCCTTGAGTATTCTAAGTATTTGTTTTCTTTTTCTTAAATTGGACCATTTCCATTTCCCTCTCGCTTAATTTCTATCAATTTCTATAAATTATATACCGACATTGCTTTTGCCAGAAACCCTATTGAAGTGTTTTCAACAAAATTTATATAGTAAATTTAATAATTGTTCTTCAAATATTTTTAATGGATTTTTATATATATATATTAATGGTTTTTCATCTTCAAAGTTTAAATAAAAGTCGTATAATTTAAACCTGAAATATAAAGATTCCCTTTTAAGTCACGGACCATTAAAAAACTTTGATATTATTTCATTTGCTTACAAGTTCTTACTTAATCTTTTTTATACTAACGCAAAAATATTTGGTATACCTATATAGAAATGCGTGAGTTATATTACAGAAAACGCAAATGCACTCTTAAACTTTACTTCATTAGGAAGTGGGAAAATAAATTGAATAAAAATTTGTTTTATATTTTTTCATAGGAGCAATCAAGATTCAAAAAGTTAATTGCTTAAATTTAAATTAAAGAGAATAAGAAATAATAGTTGATGATGGTTTTATTTATTTTAAGCATTAACCGCATAGGAAATAATTACTATAAAATCTTTAAACTACTAAATTGAACCTTTAGTCGAACAGACATTTGAATGTCACAGATGGAAAGCCTATGCCTAAAAACACTGTTATCCTTACTTAAACATTAGCTTTAATGTTTATATTTTGAATTACTGAAAATAAAGTACACAAAGAATAAGAACTACTAAATAGGAATAAAGTTATTCAAGATCACTGAAGAAGTTTAGCTAGTTTTCATATTTTTCACAAATTCAGTCATCAACCTCTTGTAGGCTTTCTCCTTTAGTTTGAACAAATCTGTTCCGATTTTAGTTGAATATCTCATTCGATTGATTATGTCTTTAAAGAATCGGTGAATTTGAAATGAGTCCTGTTTGGCAAACCAACTGCAGCTGCATCCTGTACTTTTTACAATTCGCATAAGTGAATACTGTCATAGATCATAATATTGTCCATATTCCTGCACTTATCTAATGACTTCTCAATCTGTCCCCAAAGTGCTCGCGATGCTTTCAATGGTGGCTCTTAACGGCGATTTCCGTTGCTTCTTCCTTCCAAAAGCACTTGCAGAATCAGAATCAGATTCAGATTGAGATTCAGTCTAAGCCATTCATTCATGACTCCAGAACTCAAACTCAAAGCCATTGCCCAATCCCCCCAATCGTCCGCAGCTCGTTTTGGTCTTTGATAAATGCGCTTTTCGGGTATGTAAGTCAGTAGCCAGTAGCCAGTTGTTGTCGTCGTCGTCGTCGTCGTCGTTGTTGTTGTTGTTGTTGTTGAGGTGGACGTGGGACTTGGTTTTCGCGATCTGGGAGCTGAATGTGAAAAATTATTATGCGTTGACTGTGTGGCTTTGAGCCGCTGCCGCCGACGACGCAGCAGATTAAATAAATTCAACCCAGCACAAACGAGCCACCGAGCCAACCAGCTTAATCTCGAAAAAATCCACAATCCGCTGGCCAACAAAAACTTGCAAACTCAATTGACAAGAATTGCTGATGGGGTTGCCACAAGGGTGAGGAGGAGAAGGTAGCGGGAGGGAGCGGCAGGGAAGAGAAGGGTATACGTAATCCCAGTTGCTCCATCAGTCTTGTTCGATCAATTGCACATGCGCACAGGTTCTCTCGGCGCGTTTCTTGTTTCTCAAGTATATTGCAGGCAGCATTGTTTCCAGTTTCTTGTTTCCGATCCCCCTCCTTGCTCCCCTCCCCTCCCCTCACCCATTGTAAGCGATCGGCAGCGGCATTGCTGGCAAAAAGGATTATGTTTTATTTATGTGCCGCACAGCGAACTTAACTTCAATAAATGTCCGGCAAATATGTGGAGCATGTGTTTCTTGGCAATTTTCGTCGTAAATTTTTATGTTTGTCGTTCCGTTGTCAGTCCGCCTGTCCGTCTCTCTGTCTGTCCACGTCGTCATTGTCGGCAGTTATGTTCTACATTTCGTCATATTATTCGCAGCATTATTGTCAACTGTCCGTGGCCTGGCAAAAAGTGATGAGACTATGTATTCCATATACCCTTCCACCTCCATCTCCTCGTCTCACTGTGCAGAAATTGTGAAATGCAATTACAAAACTCGACAACGAATTGGTACGCCCCCTAAAGGCTGCTATGGATCGATTTCGCAATGTGAAAAAACCCAATTATCATGACTGCCCATGGGCCAATCGACGCCTGAGTAAGGCTTTGGTCTGTAATTGACTGTGGTTTAATTATAAAATGCCTCTTCCTCTGCCTATTGGCCACATGCAAAACCGCATCCTCACACAGTCGCACACACACACACACACACACACACACCCACACCCACATCCTTCATATGGTGGTATGGGTAAAGACACTTTGTATAATTTGGCAATCGGCTGTGCCTTCTGTTTGACACTCGCATAATATGCATTATCAATACATTTAAACCATTGTCAGTTTGACTCCATTTGAACACGAAGTCAAACCCCCCACCCCCCTCTAACCATGTACTCCTGTGTAGAGAGTCACCTGCCACAAAAACTGAAATAGAGTTTTGTGTGCGACCACAAAATTTGTACCAAAAGCAATTATGATTTTGTCATTTCGACATCTACTATAGCAAGAGTATATCTACAATAACTAGTATCCGAAAGATACTTACTCGCACGATACCACAATACAGATACATATATATTTGACTGCGATTGCTACTGGTGTTTGCAACTTGCCTTCCTCCCCCCCCTCCCTACCTTGTCACTACCACCAACAGTTTTGGCCAACTTCTCTCCAAAATGACAATGGCAAAACCATTTTGACATTGGCATGTTTCATAATGCATTCTGAGTTATCATGGCTCACATTTCGCATTCGCTTCGATCTATGCACAACTATTTTGCCTTGCAGCGCTTTTTTGCCATGATTACATTTCGATATAAGCCAAATTGTGAACAGGTTGTTCACCTGTCCACACAAGTTGCATGTTTTTGTTCATTAAGCCGACTGATTATGATTGCAGATTGAGTTCCGAATTAACATCCATTTTGAGATAGCAAAAAAATGAACATTCCACTGAGAATTGATATCATGGGATTATTTTGATCAAATAAACATTTAATCTAAATTAAATTAAATTAAGTCCAAATATAACACACATTTTTTATTAAAAACTGTCACAGAATCTTTTAATTCTTTGTCCTTTTTAAAAGAAAATTCTTAAAGTTAAATATTTCTTAATTTATGATAGATAGAATAGAATATATGTAGGTACGATGTGTGTATGATTTATTTATTTCTGCATTTAAAAAAGAAATATTAAGGATCTTATATTATCGAACAGCTTCTTATACACGGAATCAGTCAGTCATATATAAACTTATATAGCCTTAATTGCTCAGTGTGACAACTAGGTAGGAACTAGACATCTGAAAACTTAAAATGAATGCATTCGAATTGAGTTGAATTAAATGAGTGTCAGGCCCACAATGAAATGAATGTGTATGAATATGTGAGTTTGTTACATCTCATAGCATACGTCATGCAATGAAATGAATTTGAATAAATGAAATGTCATACCCAAAGAAAAATTTGATAAAGCCTATAACATTCGAGTTACTCGAATAATTCGAATAAGATGTGTGTGTTCCAAAACCTTCAATTTGTCGAGAAGCACATCTAACCTAGTCAAACGTAAATGTTACTTCCCTTATCGGTGTGATATGTATATGTGCAAAATGATAAAAGTGAAGATTGTATAAGTAGTTTGTTGTCTTATCCAATAATTTTTGTTATTTAATAGTTAACATGTTTTCCCTTATACAGACACATTTTACATTCGCTTTCGTTTTTTTTTATTTTTGATTAGACATTCGAATGCATTCGAAACAAACCATCTCAATAATTCGTATTCTCACTCATTCAATTCATTTTGGTTTCGTTTAAATGTTGTGCCAACTAATTCGGCTTCTCACTCAATCGATTTAATTTATTTTGACAATTGTTAATTCGAATTTGATATTATTGTCACTCATGCAGCTCTCTAGTAGGGACCATCAATCTCACTTGTTTCTATTTTGCTTAATTGGATTGGGTACACCTTTAAAATGACTCCCTTAAACTCCTTTTTCTTTTGAGTATCTTCTTAAAATTTTATGAAAATCTTTAAAAGCACATTTAACTACCAAAACAAAGTCCATCTAGGATAGATCTTTTGTAGGGATTTTGCAGATCTATGAGAAAATTCTTTAAATTAAAAACATTTAAAAGGTTTCAACCTAATGCTTATCTAATAAGTACTAACATTTGTATATACATATGAGATAATTTCACAAGTGAGTTAGAAAAGTGATGAGTTTTTCCCTCAAAATGGTCTAAGTCAGTTCATATGAATAAAAGAATAAATTATTTATCGAGGTTGAATAAAAGATATAAAAGATATTTATCTTATGATATTCTTCAACAATTTTATATAGTTCAATGCCAAGTCGAATTAGTCAAATGCTTGTTAATAAGGGAAAACATATTAACTATTAAATAACAAAAATTATTGGATAAGACAACAACAAACTACTTATATAATCTTCACTTTTATCATTTTGCACATATACTTATTTCTAATGAACTTTGTTAATGAAATATTTTAAGTTTCCTAATGATAATTCAAAAAAAAATGTTATATTTCTTAAGCAATGCATATATACTAAATAAATTTAAGAAACCAAAAATTTGTATTTAGCTATTCATTAAATTTTTTTTTGCACATATAATATACTTATTTAACTGAGGTATTTATAAAGTTCCTACTCCAATCTTTATAGAACTGTCTCCAAATAGGTGCTGTGATTGTAAACTTCTTCCAATCTATTGTATATCTATATAAAACATATCAAATCAAAGTCACCTAAACATTATGCTAACAACACAAATCCAACAAAAGCAAACACGAATATTTTTGTCCCCCTTTTGTGTAATTACCAAAGTTAATGGATGAACCCTTTGGGGGTTACCCAATGGACGAGTCTCGAATGTGTGCAAATATGCGATGAGCTTGGAAAAGGGGTTGACCAGGGGCAGATGAGACTGTCTGGACTGGACTGGAGAGATACCGCTTAGACACCCTTTTTATTTTCCAACTCCCAACTCCCAAGGACTAATTGACAAAGTGTTGAATTACATTTTTCGGTGAAACTCAAATTCAAATTCTTTACTCAGGGATGACATTAAGTAAATTATTTTTAATATGTTTATGGACTATGCGAACTATGAGTATATTTAATATGGTATACACCATGTTTGGGTGTCCGTGTGTGTGTGTGTGTTGTAATTATGTAATTTTCACATGGATGTGATTTAATTACCGTAATGGGATTTGAGCTCAGAGTCGAGAGTTTTTGGCGAGATGAAGGGAAAGACAATGTGTAATAAAACACTTAATATGATGAATGATGAATGAATCAGCGAAGGGTTCGCTGCCCCAGAGCCCTGGCCCCTTACTAGCCCCTGGGAGAGCTGCCTCACTAGTCACTATACACTCGGATCGAGCATATGTATTCCGATGCAGCTGTGCAATTTCCCAGGCGCCTTTTAATTTGGCGCGTGTGGCAAATTGCGCCAATTTACTTATTAACAAACGCAAAACTTGCCAGCAACAAAATGTTTTTCTCTCTCTATATTTTGCTTTTTTTTTTCCTTTTTATTTTACAATTCTAGAACTTGGGACCTGACATTTGTTGGAATTTTCCGTCTTTTATGCTTTTTGTTGTTGCAGTGCCGAGTAAATTGCGTTTCGTCCTGGCCTGTCAATGTCAAACAAAAAATTTCATTTGCTTTGTTTCTATACCTCGTAAGTTTATGGGTGAAAGGGTATATTAAATTGAACTAATTGTTTATCTGAGGCGATACTAGAAAGGATCTATATCGTCTATATATATCTTCAAAGGCAGCAGCAATATCTGTTCTGATGATAATAGAAGAGAGCTATAAGGTTGAATATATGGAAGACTCTGCTAGAAAATTAGATTAAACTTGTTTTAAATTTAAAATATTGAAAGACCAACATAACTAAAGAAAATTCAAATAAAATTAATTTTTTTATATTGATAGATCAGTCGATAGATCCAAAAATCAAGAGAAACACTTTTTTAGAGATCAATAGAAACAATTTTATGATTTAAAAATGACATATATATCCATTTCTGACTAGTTTTCAAAATCATATCGACCATTTCCAGGTGTCAATAGTATAAATTTTCAAATTGATTAAAATCGGTCACTTTTTCCTTTCTTATGAATTTATTTGATGAATTTTATAGAAATTCTGAGTATTTTCTCTTTTCAAATTCAATAAAGAAATCGTTTTTTAAATGTTAAATTTATTAAAATCAAGTAGATTACGATGCCAAGCCCAGCAAAAGCTTATTATTCTAATCCCAGAGCTCTTTAAAGGGTCTTCTACTAAATTCTATGTGAATTTCATTTGCCATAAAAAATAGCTAAAATAAACATTTATAATAAAAGGATAACTAAACGTAGTGTATTAAAAAACAGTCGCATAGGGTATAGCTATAGGGTATCTTAAAGTCGCTGCTCTTTTGATGCATTTAGAATTATTCGGTTTTTTTTTTAGTTTTTGATTTTCGTGCTTTCTTCTAAATCGAAAGTCAAAAAAGTTAAATTATTCATAGCAAAAAAGCAATTTGGAAAGCGTGCAATGTGGCGAGGGGTTGGAGGGTTGGCGGTGGAGGGGGGGGGGGGGGAGGTAAAACTTTTGTAAACGCAGTCAAATTGCAATTAGCCTTTTTGTTTGGGGCGCCTTCTTGATTGTTGTTGCACTTTGATGCATGCGTGCTGCTGATGGCTGGTGAGGATGGTGGGATGTGAGGGGTACTGAGAGGGGAGTTTCTGCTGGGAACCATGCCATGCCAGGCTCAACTCAAAATTTCTTCTTCTTACAACTAATACAAGTACACAACTACTGACAGCAATTTTCCAGTTGTGAATTATGTGAAAATTTTCACTGACTGCCGTGGCTAATGGAAATGATTGCCACGCCAAAAACGCAATGCCCATAGCACCCTATGGGGTACATAGGGGGAAGGGTGGAGTGTGGGGGGGTGGTTACTTTGGACTTTGGTTATTGTTGGTATTGCTGCTTTGCTGGGCTGTCAGTTGGCTTTAATTTAATTTTGCACACGAATTATAAATGAAATCAGCAGCAAGAAGAGGAAAAAAAAAAGAAACGAAAAAAAAAGAGAACATACATGGCAGCAAATAAACAAAAAAGCATTCCGAACATGGCCAACAAATAAAAGGGGGCGGGTCTGTCAGTAAAAAGGAGAGAGAGGGAGATGGGGAGACATGGCGACATGGAGAGGGAGATGCCAACAAGCGCAAAGAAATGTAAACAATTCATTGAATTTGCAATTACACGCACATTTGGCACACACACACACACATACACACACCATCAGACACCCACACACACACAGCGATGCGTGTAATTTTTGTTGGTTTCTGTTAAATGTATGGCCCACACATTCCTCTCTCACTTGTATTTATATGTGGAATGTATCTCACAGATACGCATCATATATCCATGCGTATGGCAGCCATGTAGTGTAGAAGTACATAGCAGGGGCAAGGGGTAGGGAAGGAGCACAGGGGGGGCGACATCAGCGGAGGGGACACGGTGCCATTTAATGTTTGCACATATCATGAATGCCGCGATACGCTTTTGTAATCACAAACCAATTGGAAATACGTTGAAAAAAATTAACAAACGTGTGCGTGTGTGAGTGTGTGAATGTATGAGTGTGTGTGTGTGTGTATGGGATAGGGTTAACCTGTTAGACTGCAGATAAAATAAAATTTAAATCGGTAAACGGTGTCTGATAGCAAATTGTTGGCTTTATTGACACCAAAGCGGAATGAATTCGAGAAAATAATATCAAAATATCGATGGAAGATACGATTTTGGATTAAAAGACAACTTTACTGATTACGATTCTTACAGATGCGAAAAGTATCCTTATGTTGAGAGCAAATAAAGCCAAACCAAAACAAATGATGCTACTTCGGTAAACTCATTTTAATTGGGTAGTGATAAGTTCAGAAATCAACTCGATTTAACCATTATTAATAAATATATTCTTTGTATTAACATATTGGTAATACTTAGTAAATCGTACTAAAACCAAGTCTAGTTCGAGAGCCTATCTTCTACAGAAAATGCTAATGAAAGAAGAAATTAGTTTGGAAATCAAGTGATTCAAAAGATTTTGAAGCATTCGTCATTCACAAAAACTAATGCGACATAAATCATATAGAAGTTCTTAAAGACTCTTTTTATTAGAATTTTAAAACCAGGAAGAAATTCATTATAATTGTTGTAAAATATTTTTACGTTCTCAAAGACTCTTTTTATTAGAATTTTAAAACAAGGAAGAAATTTATTATAATTGTTGTTAAATATTTTTAAAGGTTCTGCAGTTCAGGTCTATTTTTTTTAGGGTTCTGCAGTTTAAACCTTATTAAGGATTATATGTATTTTAAGACTCTAACTATATTTTTTTTGAGAAACTTCCTGTTTAATACTTATTAAGGATTATATGTATTTTAAAACTCTAACTATATTTTTTTGGAGAAAGACTTTTGGTATTTAGTTGTGTATTCCATAGTTCTCTTCCTTTTTAATTTTTACAAATAAACCAAGTACTACTTACTCCCTGTTTTATGTATCACTTTATCTGTAGTTTGATTAAAAACCATTGAGTTGATTAAATAAAGTAATCACTTAAACTTTGGGTTCGAATAATAAATATTAAAAATATAAAGCTATTGCTTTATTATATTAAAGTTCTTGAACAATAAAAACTCTTTAAAACCCTTTAAACACAGGAAGCAGTAGCACAAATATTTACTATTTCAGTAAATTATTATATTTAAAGTTCTAGATAAATAAGATAACAATAAAATTTCTTTAAAAGCTTTAAACACAGCACAAATATTTACAAGTATTATTTTCAGTAAAAGATGCAATTTAAAAAATTCTATTTACAGAAAAAATGTTGTCCAATCTTTTAAAAGTATTTCTTTCATTTAAATGCCATTACATATATTTGTTAGTTGTTTTTTATTTGTTGTTAAGGGTAGAGCGAGCATGAATCACCCTAATGCAATTATAATGCCACCATTTCTCTTGTCAACCATCTATCTGACTCGACTGGGCACCTTGCCAAAAATTTGTTAAATTGTGCAGCGGACAAAAAATTCCATTGCGGTGGTCAGCCTATAGTTTATAGTTAGCTATTTTTTGTACGTTTGTCCACACAAAAAAATGCATTTAATTTGTTAAGAATATAATGGAAAATGGCTGCTGTCTCTAGGGTCCCAGACAAAGACCAGACAGAGAGTCCACCCCGGAGGGTCCAAAGGGAATCGGGCAATGAAGCAATTAAAGTCGAGTCTCTGGAATGCAGTTTGCATTAGAAGGCGACCCCAAGGTTGTTGCTCTGTCGTATTGTTGCAGTCGGCCAAATGATTAATGGATCTGAGGGGCTAGTCCCATCCTCCGGCAACGGGCAATTGAAGTGTTGAGCAATTATAAGCCAAGGCGATGTGAGCTAAACATTAAAAATCTCTCTCTCTCTGGCATACGTCAATCAGGGCTCTTGGATTGCATAATGAAAACGTTTTCGCTTGCTCCACGTACAAAAGGCCAAATTAATAAAATCAAAGCAGAAAGCAACAAGAATTTAATAAAAACAGCAAGAGAATGCAATCTGCCAGCAGGAAGGGGGGGGCAGAGAGGGCGAAATAAGATTAATGATTGCAATAAATCCAGCGACAGGCGGGCCAAGCAGACGCACCGAGATACAGACAGACAGAGACGCTAATAGTGCTACCAGCAAGGACACAAAAAAGGATACTAATAATACGCAAGCATTGAAGAAAATCGTGGCAAGCTTAGAGACCACCAGCAGGCCAGATGCTGCCCCCGCATGTGAGCTGAAGAGCAAGGACTAACGCACCATTACGCTGATTAACACACGCACAGGGGTTGTTCCAGCTCCCAATCCCAGCTCCTGCTCCTGCTCCTGTTCCTGCTGATAACGTCGCACAACATGCCATAAGCTGGCTTGGACGACTGCTCATTTGACCGGGACCCTTGGGCCCCTTGGGTCGATGGTGGTGGTGGTGGAAACTGCACCATGCCGAGACCGAAAACTAAGGGCAAGAGAAATTCATCATCTTGCTATGCCGCTGGTGCCATATCCTTAAATCTAATTACGACTTAATCGACGCCAGTGGCGACAGTTGCAACGAAAACCAAACTCAAACCCAAACCATAACCAAACCGAGTCGAGCCGCATGAACCACCACCAAGATGGAACAACATTCAACCCTGCTACCCTGGACTGCAGCTTATGCCGCTCAATTGATAAAGTCAAACCAGTGCCCCGGGTCCACATGTGCTTGCCATATATCCCTGTCTGCCGCTCTGCTGCTCCTGTTCCTCTCTGCATTCCCCGTCGGGCAACTGCGAAGCTTTACATGTGTTAATCAGAGTCACAGCATTGCTCATTGCTCTGCGATTCTTTTGTCCTTGCCGAGCGGCGCATTGTTAGTTTTAATTGTCTAAAAAGTGCCAATAACAATGCACTGAAAACGCCAGCAAAAACACCGCCAAACTCTCGAGAGTACGTGCCCCTCTGGATACTCTTACAAATAAATCAAAATATTTCAAAATGAGCAAAATATTGAAAATAATAATATATAAAACATTCATTTAATAATATCTTATTTTCTATTGTCATCTGTTTGTGTCGTTTTATTTTATTAATTGAAATAAGTACTAGAAGATATGTCCCGAAATTTCATATCATTAGTTTCTTCTTTTTGTTTACAAAAAAAAAAATAATAATGGAATTTTAAGAAGCACTAACTTACTAATATTTCATTCGAATATTTATAAATTATCTTCTTTCTTTAATTATCTTTAGCTTTCTTTAAATCGGTTATTTAGGGATATTCAATTTATAATAATTTCTCAAAAATTGGTTCGTTCTTAAGTGTTGATTGCATGTAGAAAGATTTAACAATTAAAACATTCATTTAATAAGTTCGTATTTTCTATTGTTATTTGTTTATGTCATTTTATTTTATTTATTGAAATAAGTTCTAGAAAATAAGTTTCGAAATGTAAACCTCAAAATAGATTTTGACTAACAAAGCTGTGTCTTCTTTTTACGATTTATATAGTTGTAATTCCCAACTAGTTTTAGCGTCGAGGCCTAGTCTAGGGTTATTAGCGAAGTTTGCTGAAGAAAAATACAGCAACCTCTCATTTTTTCTTTGCTTTTAATAAATGAGTCTGAGTCTTCTCTATTTTCGTTTAGTTCTTCTTTTTGTTTATAAATAAAATAACAATAGAATTTTAAGAAGTACCAACGAACAAATATTTCATTCAAATAATTTATTAATTATCTTCTTTCTTTCATTTTTTTATGAAAGCTTCGTTTATCCGGTTATTTAGGGATATTCAATAATAATAAATTTATAATAATTTCTCAAAAATTGGTCCGTCTTTGATTGTTGGTTGCATGTAGAAGAATTTAACAATTCAAAGATTTAGGCTGCAGAAAACCAGAACCAAAAGTCCATGTACCTTTGGTGAGTATATGGAAAGTGTTGCATGCTGCAAGAAGAACCAAAAAAAAACAACTAAAAACACGGGAGAGAGAACTATAGACAACATTGATGATGGTTTTGTTTTCGCATATTGTTCAGATGGCTTGTTGTTTGAGTCCAGCTTTTGTTTTCTAACACCCGCTGCGGCACACACACACACACAGAGAGACAGTGTGTGAGTGCAAATATCATTGCATATGTGTGGGCGTAAATGAATAAAATGGCTCGAGCCGCCGAAAAACGATAAATTCAATCGAAAATCGTTACATGTCAATGCATTAATCGGCCATAATCCCATTATGGCGCAAGGATATGCCACCAGCATGTCCCCTCTTATGCGCCCACAATCTCTCTCTCCCTCCCGTTCTATCTCCGTTTCGCTCTGTTTCTATCTTTCTCCCGCGCGTGAAAAATATTGCCACGCATCCTTTTGTTTTTGCTTTTGTTGTGTTGCCTGCGTGTCGCATTTTATATTCATGTTGTTGTTGCTGTTGTTGTACTTTTTGTTTGCCTGTTTGATGTTTGTTTTGTGCTTTCCGAACGGTTTTATCTGCGGCTCAGAGTGAGCGAGAGGTAGATAAAAACCGAGAGACAGAGAGATGGCCGCAACCAGGACGGGAGAGAGAAAGAGAAAGGGAGGGGAAAGGGAGGCGCGTTGGCGACGCATTTGACAAATGGCTTCTGTTTGGCCAGGACTACGATCTGGGATTGGTTTTTGGGATTCGTGTGCAAGGCTTGTGGCGTACACAATAGCACAGCAGCAACAGCACCAACAACAACAACAGCTCTTAGCGAATGCATTCTGATTGTTGTTATTTTTTTTTATATATACATATATTTGATAAAAATGCCATCTATTGTAGTGCTATGTGTATTTACCTTTCCACCATGCCAATTCCAATGGCCATGCAGTTGCCGTTGCCGTTGATGTTGATGTGGCAAAGCCCAACAACAGTTGACATTAAATCCTCAATGTGGAGGCGTGCATCGCTCCAATACTTGCCACGCTCTTTGGATCATTTGAGGAAAATACAAAATGAATTTTCATAGCATATCACTCACTTTTTAAACAGTTTTGATTACCCAAATTTAGCCTTCTTTTCACAACTTTAATATTCTATAGGAATTGGCAGATGATCAGAAGATTGAACTTATCTAGATTATCAGAAGGCAGCTTAATTTAATGACATATCAATAAAAAAAAACCTGCTCACTATTTGTTTGCTCCCAATAAATGACCTCGAGCCCGCTTTAATAAATTTTAAACAAATTTGAAAACAAAAGCATATATGAAACATTTTAAATGCTAGGAAGTAGTTGAACGTTTAGGCATTTTAAAACAGTTTTTTCTCGAATTTAAATACCAATTTAAAGATTTTGTTATATATACGGAACCAAATATACATCTACCCAGTAGATTACCGTGTCGAAATTATACATTTTATAGGTAAAAACCGTGCAAATCGAAATAGTTATAACTTATTTAAAATTTAATACAAAAAAGTTTGTAAATTTGACAATTTTAGTGACTAATAATAAATTATTAAAGCGGGCTATAGGTCAATTTGGGAGCAAACAGAAAAGTGATAAAAAAAATAAGTTCACTAAATAAATCGCAAAAAACAAAAATACTTTTATTCCAAATTAATTCATTTCAACTTTTTTATACCTCATTAAATTTATTTAGGATATAGTTAATACCTCATTAAAGATTAACTCAAATAAGGAACAATTTTGTTCATTTTGAAATGCTCAAATCAAAAATTAATAAAGGAGAATTTTATTGTCAATCAATTTGTTTTGTCGATATACAAATCGTCTAAAATAAGTACCGTGTAAATCGAGGGATAGGTTTATTGTGAAAATATTTATATGTATGAATTTCTAATGACGGTTTACGAGCAGTAAGCATTTCCCTTATTTGTGACAAACTTCAGAAAAATATTAATTAATCAGATTTGGGAAGTTGCAAAAATAAAAGATGATCTTAGCCAGATGATTATAATGCTAAAGTCACTAGACATTTTTCCAGAAATAAAAAAAGGATATATATAAATAAAGAGATATATGTGTAAATAGATTTATAAATATAAAGATATATAGGTAACAGAAAAATTGGCGAATTATTTGTCAGATATTTGTATAAATATTTATGATATTTCAGTTTACCAAATTATTGTTTCATCACACTTTCTTTTTAAACAGGCTCGAGATCAAAAGGTTATTCAGTTGACTGTATGACATTAAATCCTTGAATTTTGAATTTTCTTTTTTAGAGAACTCTACAAAATACTAATTGTCTGTAATAGCAATCATCTAATTCATCTAATTACATGAATTTCCTGATACAAGAATAATGCCAGGCAATGGGGATAACGAGCAATTATCACCTACAAGTAATGCCTTTTCGTTCCCAACTTTTGCTCATTACTGGCCATAATGGCCAAGTCTTTAAAAATCTTGACCATAATTGTTTCGTTTGGCTATTTGTCAGTGCAACATTTGGCAACATTGAATGGAAAAGAAACTAAAAGCGAAAAGGAAAATAAAAATATGAAAATGAAATATATAAAAAGTTAAGACATTTGTACGTTTGCAATATTAACAGGCAACACGGGCGAGAAAATTTATTAATATATTTCATTGAAACCTGAAACTTGAACTTGTTCTCCTGCTCCGTCCCTCCTCTCTTGCTCATATGTCATATTTCAGAAAATCATAAGCTCAATGCGACAACAAATAAAAGAAACAGAAAAAAAAAACACAGAAAAAAAGTAGCATGAAATTGTAATAATTCCAGCAAACCAACAGGGACGTATGTATGGGGAAACGATGGAGTAGTTGGGGGTTCGGGTGGTTAGGGAATGCTTGAAGAGAGAGAGAGGGTGGGGGGGTGGACGATGAAGCACGACGACATTTGAACGCATAAAAATGCCAGTGCGACGGTGCGGTTGGGTTTGTTGTGCCTTAAGGCTGCTTTTTGCTACTTTATATCCACTTTATATGCTCACAGGATGTCCCAATTACTTTGAGACACACACACACACACATAGACACATACACACAGAGCCATGTGTGTGTGTGTGCGTGTATCGTATTTCAAGTCAGCCATGTGCGAATAGAACTTAATCTGCAACAAAATGTCGCCAAAGGTGGTTGCCAGGCAGGACGAGAACCAAGATGAGGATAAAGATGAGGATGAGGTCGTCGTAGTCGTCGTCGCCGTGCCTGTGCAAGATTACTTTCTATATTTTTCCCTCCCTCCCCTCCCTTCATTTCTTTTACTCTGTCGTAAGTATGTGAGTTCCATAATTTTTTTCCCATGCTTGCTCTTGCCTTTCGGAGGATTTGTGACGGGATTTCCTTTTCTATTATTGGCATTAGGCATGTCCTGTGTGTGTTATGCATTTAAATTGCGTATTTTTCTCAGCGATTTGTCTGCTTATCGCCGGCCTGGGTCGTCGGCCCACAGTTATGTAGGAAGTAGGCGTGGTCGTGGAGACCTGCTTCTGGTCTCCGTTAATGTTTATGGGGCAACGTTTTTCATTAAATTTTCTTGCCATCTTCTCATTCGACCTGTTTCTAGGCCTAACTCTAAGTAGTTTACGATGTCGTGTAAAATTATGGCAGTAAAAATGCTCTTTTAATATGGCCCAGTTGGTCCTTTTACCTCCTTTTAGCCTCTCTAGGTTTCATTTTTTAAATGCTTGGCAATTTTTATGTAATTTTAAAACAAATACTCGACTGAATGAAAATCCCAGCATGCTACATTACACACACACACACACACACACTCAGCGAGAGCGGGAGGGAGAGGGAGAGTTGGGGCAATGAGGGAGACAGACCCGCATTATCCTTTTATCCTTCTCCATTGCTGCTGACCAACGCTGCTGGCCATGTTATCAGTGGCAACAGCAAGAGCAGCAGCAGCAGCAAGAGCAACAGCAGCGACCACAGCAATTTTCAACCCTTCTCATTAGAGGATTTTGAAGGATAAAACGCGATACTCGGGCTCTTTGTTGTTGAGTGATACTTTGCCTAGTCACAAGGTCCTTCTGCCTGTGTGTGTGTGTGTGTGTGTGAGTCTATGTGCGAGTGCGACTGGGAGTGGGAGTGGCAATGGGAGTTTTGCGTAGCCTTTGGCCATTTGGTCAGCATTAGTTTTGTGTCCTGGACCAAGTCCAGCTTGCTGGGATACATTTCCGTGTTTGTTTATTCAAACGGAAGCAAAGTCGTTCTGTTACAACGCCAGAGAATAGCAGCAGCAGCAGCCTAACCTCCTACCACCTACCACCTACCACCCTGTGCTCTACACATCCTTTTGCACCCTTTGTTGAGCATATCCTTCCACTACAACTCGGCGCTCTGTTGTGTTGTTGCCTGTGTGCATGCAGGCGATCAAAGCTCAGGGCAATTAATCATTTTGTTTGCCCTTTACACCCATTTATTCAGCCTGAACGCCCCAAAGCGAGCTACCAAGGGTTACAATGGGCTCGAGAGGAGCGGGCGGGGCACAACATGGACAAACTGGCAGTGTTAGCAAGCACCTAAGCAGCTTGCCTAGCATCAATCTCCTGCCTAAGTAACATTTCGCTAGCGCAAACAAAAATGCTTCCCACCCACATTTTCGATTGCCCCACTAGTTTCTCATCTTTGGCGCTACTCGCTACTCACAAATCGTTAGCCCGAACCGAACTCCGCCCCCACTGACTTTCAGACCTTCCCTTCCCCTTCCCCTCCCCTTTGAAGAAGAGAGCGTGGGCGTGGGCATGCTTTTTACACTAATGGAGGCGTGGTATGGCACGGCACGGCTTTCAGTGATGCCTGATGCCATAATGAGCTCAATTCCCAAAGAATGCTGTCGTATCCCCCATACCCAACTCTCTCACTCTCTCTCTCCCTCTCTCTCTCTCTCTCTCTCTCGAGTACATTTTAGATTTGAGCTCTCCGAATGTGGCCATCAATGGCGTCAATTATTTCATTGTCCTTTGCATCATTGGTGCGTACTTGTTATTGTTGCTCGGCTTGTAACTGATGACTCTGCTCATTGTTGTATCGAAGGATTTTCTGCTGAATCCGCATTTCATATACACAAACTGAATGTCACAGACTTTCATACCCTTTAAAAAATAATGAAATTGAGAATATGGCAATTCGATTGAGTCAAAGGAGAGAAAAACTCATGACATGAAGAAGTTGTTCAACTCTTTTTCGAAAGAATTCGCCTGTAAGACTTAGCTGCATTATATGTAGGTCCTATAAGCGAAGGCACTAGATCGGACATCTCTTATCCTGAATTGTTTTATGTGAACCCTTTGGAATTCCACACAAAGAAACCCATTAGAAATTGAATATTATTAAAATGAATATTATAAAAATACGAGTATGTCAAAAAAGGAATCGCAGAAGATCGGACATCTCTTATCCTGAATTGTTTTATGTGCACCCTTTGGAATTCCACAAAACGGAACCTATTAGAAATTGTCTAAATTCGTTCAAGATAATTTTTTAAATGCTCTGACAAGCTTAAGGACTAAATTGCTATGATACATTAAATTGGACACAACTTGCAATTGAGTTTCAATTTTTTTCAAATAAATAAATAATAATAATAAATGCTCGGATATTCGCTCCAGCGAAGGCAGAAGTTTGGAAATCTCTTATCCTGCATTTGCTTATGAGAACCCTTAGAAATTCCACAAAAATACACCAAAAGAAACCCATTAGAAATTGTCTAAGTTCGGTTAAGATACTATTTTAAATGCTTTCATATTAATTTAATTGTTGCTAAATTGTAAAAAATTACTTTAAGAAGAAATTTTTACATTTGTTAAATGAAAACATAAAATATGCAAAATTTGTTAATCCTTTTGTTGAAAAATCTTAGTTTAAAAGACCTTTCTAAAAATCAGTTTCTCTCAATGTTTCTATATTCGTGCGATAAATTTTGATACTTATTTGTCTATTTAAAAATCTGGAAAAATACAAATTAATAAATATTTCATATAATTTCCTAATTAAACCAAAATTAAGAGTCAATGAAATTGGTTTTTGCAACTTTTACAATTTTATTGGCCATAATTTTTTTGCTCAATAGTATGAATTTTTAAAAAGCGGAAGGACAATTTGTATTTAAGTCTTCTAACATATTTAAATTGCAATAAAGTAAAAGAATCTCCTACAAATAATTGAACACTTCATATTTGAGTGACAAACAAATGATATATCTAGATTTACGAACGACTTTCATTCCATTTAAGGGTATTAGCACTTCATCTCATCACATAATAAATTTTTCTTAGTTTTTGCAAAACTTTTAGGATCGATTTTGACAAATTTGATAACACCGGAATGGGCGGTCATATCCAAGAGCTATCATCAGTCAAGTTGGCAAATAAGAAGACTAGTAAATCGAAATAATCCGACTGAATGTGTGATCATAAGTGACTGCAGAATAGATGTAAATACAAATATGCATATTTCATATCTATCTTCTACTTGAAAATTCAATCCAATTCAAGTCTGGCCTACCCTCTGAATGTTTCATATGTATGTATCCTCATCCTGAGCTGCTTAATATCTTATAACCTTAACACGGCACTGCGACACTTGGGTTCACCTGTATGTGTGTGTGTGTGTGTTTGAGTGTGTGTGTGTGTGCTACGTAGCAGCAACTCCAGCGACATGTCAACATTTCTACCCCCAATGTGGAATTATTCCTTTTTTACTTTGCAGAAATGAACGAAACTGTCACATTTCAACTTACATTTTTATTTATTACATTTATTATGAGAAATTTTGCATGCGCGCATAGTCGAGTGTTGAAATGCAATAAAAGTGAGATGCCAAGTACCCGCATTCCCTTCATCCCATCCTGCTGCCTCTGATGTCCTGGCGCCCCTTTACCTTTAGCTACGTGCATGAATATTCGCTCACCTTGTGCACATTTTTTGTTTTTTACTCTTTTTCATACGCAATTCGCATAATTTTACACACGAAGTAATTTTGCAACACCCCTTACACACACACACACACCCAGACACACACACACCCACCCAGACACGGACGCAGATTGGCAACTCCTTTTGAATTTTCACACCAATTTTTCAACTCGACAAACCCGCTCAGCTAACAGCAAAAAGAAAAAAGAAAAACGGGAAAGAGGAAAACAGCTACAAAAAAAAAACGTGGAAACGAAAGAAAGAAAGAGGAAAAAAAAGAAAGCCATATATGAGAGGAGAATTCCAAAGGAGGAATGGTGGAAGGATACTTGGTTGGTTGACTATCAGCGTCGTTCCATAGGAAACGCACGCTGATGTGCGAGAAAAACACATCCGCCTGGCCGACTGACTGAAGCTTCACTCCACTCCACTCCACTCCACTCCGCTCCACACCACTCCAATCCTGCTCCTCCTCACTCGTGGCCAGTTGGTCGTTGGTCTGGTTCGTCTGCTGTTAGCCCAATTTGAATGCGCTGGCGCATATATCATTCCAGTTGACAGGACAATTCTCTTATCTGCGCAAAGCCAACACAACAGCCACAGTCCGTAGTCCAGAGCTGGAACTGGAGATGGAGCAGGAGCAGGAGCTCGAGCGGATTTTTTGCTTTCTTTTTTCTGTTAATTTGATTCTTTTTTTTTTGGGTTTTTCTCAGGCCAAGTCGGCTTTGAGCGCGGAAAAAGGAATCCCCGTTGATCAACACTAATAATTACAGTGTTGGCAAAGTTCACTTTAAATGGATCGACTGCCTAGAAAAACGGAGCAATCTATTAAATAGGACAACTTTTTGATGAAGTTGCTTCAGTCCAGTCACAACACTCATTCATTTAAGCGACGCGTACGTGTGACCCATTTATCAGGACATGCCCAAAGACAATCAAAATTAACGCAGAATCGCTTCGGTCAAGTCAATCAGAATCTCTGCCTCTCTCTCTATCTGGCTGAGTGTGTGTGTGAGAGTGTGTGTGTGTGTGTGCCTTGTAATTTGTACAAGCTGCTGTTGTCGTCGTTGTCATTAAAAAGCCATTTCGCCCATATATCATCAGAGACATCCGCCCACACTCCGACTCCGACTCCGGCTCCGTTCCCGCCTTCCGCCCCGCAAGGCTCCTGGACAGGCATATAAATTACTTTATGATATTGTTTTGAACCTGCGCGACAAATAATATTGTCAGCCATTTGGTCATGGATGGAAGGGGGATGGCGGGCGGGCAGGGGGATGAATTGCAATTGGTATAGAGGTCATGTCGTCAGCTGGCAGCATCAAAAATTGAAAGTTCTTCGTCCTTGAAGGGAGAGAGAGAGAGAGAGAGCGAATTGGCTATGGGGGCGATTTGGTCTCTATTGAGAAGAGATGGGCAAGAGATGGGAGCTTGGAGCGGGGTGGGGTGAATGGGATTGAGATTTAGTCAAGCGAGTGAAAAGCTTTAACCACACTTATGGGCCATTTGAATATCCTGTGTGAGCCTGTGTGTGCCCAGGCAATAAAAATGTCACTGGCAACTGTCACACAAACATTTTGTTCTTTTTTTTCCTTTTTTCGGGGGCTTCTACTTATCAAGGCAATGGCAGGCAGGCAGGCAACAGCCGGCTGACAGGATGCCGGGAGCGGACGGGGACTGGGGGCTGGGGAGCCAAGGACATCAGTGTCAATTCAATTTTATTTTCATTGTGTCATAACAATAACATAAAATTAAAATAACATAAAAAGGAAATTGAGGATGCAGGGACTGCAAATCAACGCGGCGTAAAATCGTCCTGACTGTAAGACACTGAGCGGCCGGAGTGTATGGCGAAATTTCTGTTATCCTTGTTGTTATGAACATCATCTCATCAGTGGTAAAAAAAACAAACGAGAGAAGACACTGAGACTGAGAGCAAACAAAAGTTGTGCATAAAACAGGAAACGGAAACACATCAGCGTAACGGAAGTCAAAAAGTCGTCACATTCACATAACAATGATGGCAGTCCATGTCCATGGAAGATTTCATTGTTTTCCTTTGCCTTTTTTTATAACCCCAAACCTCCCACCACCCCCCACTCCCCCTCAGCTGCACAGTTGTGCCCGCGTAGAAGGGGTTGCGCCATGACGTAACAACATTTATGGCGTAAAGTAAGTAACGTAATAATGTCGCCAACAGTTACCAAAAAAAAAAAAAAAACAACACACAAAAAAAAGAGAATAACAAAAATATAAGAAGGATACAAGCGGGTCCAAGCCGACAATGGCTGCCCCCATTTTTTTCGGGCGCTTTTTTGTTATCCTTTTTCCTTCTGTCTGTCTGCTGTTGTTGTCATTGTCATTGTCTTTTTGTCGTTGTCAGGAATTCATTTGGAAAATTAATAAAAATATATAAATATATAGCAACAAAAGCGTTGGCGATGAGACAGATATCCAAGCGGCTATATACATATATACATATACATGTAAGCTGATGCGGGGAAGCACTTTAAGTTGCTTTAAGAGCAACTCTTCTGGTTAATCCCATTATGGAACCATGCCAGCAGAAGGAAACTTTAAATTAGCTCTAACAATCTGAACTTTAAAGTGGTTTTATTCGATTTTTATTGAAGGGGAATCTATGAACTAGAAATTAGCAATGTCTTTGTAGTATGCCAAACCTTTATGACAGACCTTCTAAAGATTTCTACTTATTTAGATTACCCCAACTAAATAGTTGTTTTTTTAGAAATTTCTTTTTCAAATTAGTGAAATTATTTTAATGATTAATGTCAAAGTAGTCCCAAAGAATCACTGAATGCAGTTCTTACGAGAGTTTCTTTGCAATCCAATTTAAATTCGAAAGTCATATAATTTTCTGATGCTTGTAAAAGAACTTTGAGAAAATCTTACATATTTTTTTTGCCTTCACTTGTAAAATTTTCTAAGAAGTAGAATAAAGTTTTAACCCTTGTAAGACCAATATTGTCTATAGGCAACACTTCGGTGGGGACAATCCAGGATATCTAGGACTTCAAAATAAATTTTGGTTAATATTTAAGCCCATATTCAAAAGTTTATGATTCCAAAGTTTATCGATCCATGTTCAATTTCCAAAATTGTTGAAAATGAAATTTTCCCCTTTTAATATTTGTTTCTAGTATTATTTTATACAAATGGTTTTTAGATCTTTCCAATAAAAAATTCGGTGCTGAAAAGTTAATCCAACATATATGACACTTAAAATAAAAATCACAATTAACATTTCAATCTATCTGTTTTTGTTTTTACTAACCAACTAACTAAATCTCTTTATCTAACGTGTCGGTTTGGTGAGTTTGAAAGATGTTTCTTACACTAATCTGCGACATCTTTCGGGAAGAGAAACATTAAGTGAACTCTGGAGTTGTAAGCTGTGCCTTCCTTTTTTCGTCTTATCTAGTTGTAATTCCCAACTTGTTTTAGCGTTGAAGTAGTGGTATGGCCTTGCAATTCTAAGGTCGTCTGCTGATGATAGAACTTGGTGGTTCTTGAAATAGCTAAACAAAACACTTCTTGTGTGCACCCAAATTGACCTGAAGCCCGCTTTAATGAATTATTATTAAGTCCCTTAAGTATAAGTATACGAAATTTCATTAATCTGCAGTCCAATATTTGCATGGAATTTGGTATATAAGCTACTATTTCTTTGCGTTTCACATTTATAAGAGAGAGAGGGATCAGATAAAAGAAGCAATCGGTCAAACTAGTAGTTCTCATAAGAAAATCTTTTGTTCTCAACCGAATTTGGCGTTGGGTTTCAGTTAGATATGTCTTATCAACCATAAAACTGATTGGTTACATCGATATAACCGATTTCATTTAGGGATAAACCAAATAGAAATAGACACTCATGTTAGTTTAACTAAATAAAATCGATTTCAATCAAACAATGAGTTTTAAATGCTTTCAAGTTAATGAATAATACTCAAATTACTTCGTTTGCCATTTAACTGTCATTACCCCAAGAAGAAAAAATAGAAAAAAAGGAACCCATCACCCCTGCCCAGGGGCGGAGACAGACATCATTAATGCCAAAACAATCTGATAACCACAATTTACCCCTCGATCGAAGAACGAAGTTAAATCTAAATGGGAAATGTGAGTATTCAGGCCAAATACAGCAAACAAACAAACAATTCAAATTTCTTTTCACAACAACAACAACAAGAACAACAATCGAGGACAATTTTTCAATTTGCCTCCTTATTCTCTACCTCGCTCTGCCTCCTCCTCTTCGTTTTCCTGCTGCTGTCATGCCCTCATTGAATGGATGCATTGAACGCGTCGCGTATTTTGAATACAATTCGATTAGAAATGCTTTGCTTTTCGAAATAATAAATTAAATTTTGTTCCCGCTCTAGCAATTGGCAATGCCATTAACACCATCCTAGCCCCGTTTGGCATAGCCGATCCGATCCAAGCACATCTCCAGCAATCTGCTGGCGGGGTGCAAAAGGTTGCGAAATTGTGTTGGGGAATTCCTGTGGCAACGGTCTGGAAAAAAGTAAACGCGGCATGCGACGCCGAATCAATTTCCTCAAAAAGCAAAGCAAAAAAAAAAAACGCAAAAAAAACACACAGAGAGAGAGCAGATCCTTAGAGCCTGCAAGGGCTTTTCTTAAAATAACAAAATTACTTTTTATATGCAAGGATATGGCTGGAGCAACAACAACAACAACAGCATGCCATTGACAACCATTAATCATGGACGCCTGTCAGGGCGGGTTTGGGTTTGGGCTTGGGAGAGGGCGTCGTCCCAGCCCAACTGCCTCCCTGCCTGCCTCCCTGCCTGACTGTCTGCTGATTGTCCTGCACTGCAATGGCTCTGTGTGTGTGTGTGTGTGTGTGTTTCCTTTTTTTTTTTAACTTTGCCTTTTACATGCTAATGCCTGGCACTGGGGCTCAAGTCATGCTCATGCACGGACCACGCCCAGCTGCGAAATTGACAGGCAAACCGGAGAGTGCGTTGTGACATGACACTTGCAAAGGACCAGAAACAGCAGCAGCAGGAGCAGCAGCAGCAGCACAAGGAACAGGAACTGAAGCAGTAGCCAGTTGCTAGGCGTGGGCAGGTTATGTATGCCATCATTAGACTTGGTCCGTTTGCCACGCCCGTGCTGTTGCAAATTGGCAGCTCGACCATGGACGGGCCCATCATGTCACATGACAAGATGATGGCTACATGAACCAGAAGCATTGGAGGTGGAGTCAAAGTTCAATGCGAAATGCCCAAAATTCCGATTGCCAAGATCCGTGTGTGTGCCGAGGAAGGGGCAGATGCAGGGGGGAGATGCAGGGGTTCGATGCAGAAACATTGTCTAATTGCTGAATTTATTGAAGGATTCCCCCCACTGACATCTCGCCTCATGTCATAAAGTGCAAATACTTGGCCCCGCCTAAAAGCATGCAATGAAATTCACAGTGATTTGTGTTTTGCTCTTACTTGACATGCATTTTCAATTTAGCTAGAGGCTTTAAGAACGTAGCCCCTCCTCCCCCTGCCCCACGCTCTGGACCAATAATGAATTCCATTTTCCATCCACATCTCGGAGCTCTCTGCCTCTGTTGCTGCTGGTGTTCATTTATGCAATCGCAAATGCATTTCGTTGCCGGGTAAAAGTTCCAAGAAAACGACGTGACAGAGAGTCAGAGGAGAACTCGCAGCCAGGTCCTCCAACTTGGGTACGATAAAAGTTTATGTATGTACTAGCTGCCTGGCTGCCTGACTGACTGGGTACAAGGGGGGGATGGTGGCAGAGAGCCTTTGCCAGCATTGACATTTCAAGTGGTCCTCGGGTTCACGGAAACGCCATCAGAATAGTTTTAATAATGCACAAGACGATGGCAAAACGAGTCCAACTAACATAGCATAAAATGCAGGACATACGAGGACAAGCCCAGAAGAGTCAACCAGCGCACAGATAAGGCCAGGACTGTCCAAGTAACAAGACCAAACACAGCCAAAAAAAAAAAAAAAAAAAAACTAGAAAAAAATACTAGAAAAAGGAACAGAAAAACAAACTCGTAAGGGCAAGACAGGAACTTAAGAGGATGGCGGGACAAACAACATGAAAATTCAATGCAACTTTGTCTATTCGATGTCAAAATGAATACTTTTGCATTATTTATGTCGCCGTACTTATTTCTCCTCAGCGCTCACCAACAAAATGAACAGCAAAAAAGGAGCAGCAAGCGATGCAATTTATGCCGCAGCCAAAGGCAAACCTCAATCATGGCTAACCAAGAAAATTCGTAGCATACTTTCGGGCGGCTTTAATTAAATGATCACCCAACTTACATTCATTTAACTATACCGAATCAGTAAAGTGAATAAATAGTGTCAAGAGAAAGGTGAGGTATCATCATCTAATTATATCAGCAATTACTTGATCATTCACATTTTAGAATTCTCAAATGGAGCAAGAAATGAGGTTTTAAATTAAAATTAGGTGTTGGGTATCTTCACTTACCATTTTTAGAGGATTCATTCATGCCACAATTAGAGTTGGATGCCATAAGTCCAAATGAGCTTTATCAGAACTTTGCATAATTATTCAATATTATAATTGTTATAATAGATCTGAAGCCAAATTTAGGTTGTGTTGCGACCTTTTTGGTCTTGAGATGCGATTGCCAGTTTCAGGGTGAGCGTCACCTCACAGAAATATCGATATTATCGATCTTTTTCATACAAAATACTGCAAAAAATCGATTTTTTTGCAGCTCTAGGGTGAGGTCTAGATATTTCACCTTTCACCAGTATTGGAAGAAACTGATCCATGTAGGCTGATCCTTCGAGTGGCGAAGGTCATGTGTTCTGACTTTTCTTCATTGACGACAATATTCCATTGTAATAACCATAGTTCATTCATTCAACAGTCAGTTCAAGGTTCAACACTTCACTTTCCTGCCAGCTCCAACAAGTCTGAAAGAATTCTATAATCTTTAGTTAAATGCTTGGCATAGATAAGCAAAGTAAAATGTTTTTATAGATAGCTATGGAGATAATGTATTCCAATACTTCAATAATGCAGAATTATCTAATTGTGATTCAGCAATATTTAACCATTATATTGATTAATATTTCATATATTTCACCATATGGTTGTTTATTGAATAGTTGATAAATGGAGCGTTTTTTGTCAAACAGACCGAAATTTCCCGAGAGGGGCTCTGTTCGAAGTTAAAGCGCCTTATAATAGCTGACAAATGCCGAAAGGTTGTATTCAAAAATTTCTCAAAAAGAAACCAGCAGTCCGATTTTAATAGTTGTGATTTTATGTTATAGCTAAATTCGTTGTAAAAGCTGTCTGAAGCTGAAGCAACAATACAAAAATAAATTGGATGAAAAAAAATATATATATTGTATACTTATTAAGGTGGTAACTTAGGTGGGAGAAAACCACCATGGCGTTTAAAAAATGGCGATAAACTAATAAACAGTTTGATTTTATTTAAGTTTCGCATTTTGGTGCACTAAATACAATATTGTATATTGTATTATATTTACATATACTGTAAAACAAAACTTGAAAGAAGTTATTATTTTGTATGCAGTACAATATACTGTATATAAATAACGTGTCGGTTTGGTGAGTTTGAACGATGCTTCTTACACTAAGCTGTGATGTCTTTCGGGAATGCAAACAATAAGTGAACTCTGGAGTTGTATGCTGTGCCTCCTTTTTTCGCTTCATCTAGTTGCAATTCCCAACTAGTTTTAGCGTTGAAGTAGTGGTATGGCCTTGCAATTCTAGGGTCGTTAGCGAAGTCTGCTGATGATAGAACTTGGTGGTTCTTGAAATAGCTATACAGACAACCTGCTCACTTTTTGTTTGCTTCCAATAAATGACCTTAAGCCCGATTTAATAAATATTATATTTATATATGACTATTGATTCCAGTTTTTATAACATTAGATGATTTTTTTTCCTAATCTCCATCCTCACATCGAAAAAACAAAGCGAATAGAAGCTAATTTCAAAAGAAAGTCAATACAAACTACTTTTGCTCTCAGACCATTAACCGGCCCTGGTTTGACCTTCAATGCCTCAACAAATTCCCACTGCTAGCAATACTATGTACTTATTAAACTGGAAAAAACACGCCCAGAAAACTATTTCTAAATGCTCCAGGAAACTCCAAACTCTTGACTGGATGCTTCGAGGCTCTAGCAAAGCAACGTAAGAGTATACTCTGCGATTGTTGTACCCACTTTTGCATGCGCTCTTCCACTCTGGGGTTCAGCTTCTGCAACTACCATTAAAAAAGTCCAGATCATGCAGAATAAGGCGCTTCGTCGCATCACAGGAGCAGACTGGTATGTCCGTAATTCGTTTATTCATCGAGACGTAGGCCTTCCCACTATTGCCGACCTTATCGATCGTCTCATAGCTCATCCCAATCCACTTGCCAACGAATTGCCTATCAACAACTCCAGGCAAAGGCTCAAACGACTTCATCCTCTAGATGTGAGGGCGCAAAATCATCGGCGTAATGCGCCATAAATTCAATACATAAGAATCAAGTACACCACTATTATAATTAAGTTCAATTATAAATTATAAAACCTTAAGAACTTAAATCCTAACTTCGTTGTAAAAGCTGTCTGAATATAAATTGAATGAAAACGAGAAGGCCGGGCTAACTTCGGCCATGCCGAAGTTTGTATACCCTTGCAAGCTTTTGTGTTACTAGATCCCTAAAAAGAGTTATATAAATGTAAAGACCCTGGTGTAAAAATCCGTTTTTACACGCCATAGCACGGCACGCATACATTTGCATGCATGTAGACATGCAGCATGCAATTTTTTCATATGTTTGTATGACAGCTATATGATATAGTCGTCCGATTTTGATCAAATTTACCAGAATTATAATTTTCTATGTAGAAATGTTATTTACCAAGTTTGACGATGATCGCTCAAGAAACAAAAAAGTTTTTAGAAGCAAAACTATTTTTGGTCCGATCGTTCATATGGGAGCTATATGATATAGTAGTCCGATCTTTGGCATGGATGTTTGGATGTTTAATAAACTATCAAATCTTAAGTTTTATGATAATCGGGTGAAAAAGAAAGAAGTTATTGATCTAAAACTCATTTTTCGACCGATGGTTCCTATGGGAGCTATATGATATAGTCGTCCGATCCAGATGAATCCGAGATATACAATGCCTGCAGTATATACAAGACTTCGTGCAAAATTGCAGCTCTGTAGCTATAGCGGTTTCGGAGGAGAAGCTGTTGATCCAGACAGACAGACAGACGGACAGACGGACAGACAGACGGACAAACGGATTTGAACTCGTCTTGTCATGCTGATCAAGAATATATATACTTTATATGGTCGGAGATGACTCCTTCTATGCGTTGCACACTTCTGACCAAAATTAATATACCCTTTTTGCAAGGGTATAAAAAGAATTTCAGCTAATTCTCTTAAATTCTACAAGTTATACTTACTTTCTAAAGGTAAATAATAAAAACTATACTAGTAAACAAATAATTTAGAGTTAAAAAAAAACAGTTACCTTTTTTAAAGCACTTCTTCTCAAAGACCACAAGTGACTTGAGTCAATAACACATTCGGTCAGTCCTCAGACAAGTGCGGTTCAATGGCTCACCGCAAAAGCCATCATTATTTCTGGTCCAAGTGCTATGAAGTGGGCCAAGTGTCCTTACACAAATTAAAGTACGTATTCACGTGTATGTAAGTATGTTCGTATGGAGGCATTTTTATTTGTGGACTCATTCGCTACGCTCGGCAAACTTAAATTTGAAGGGCTTATTTGGTTTGACAAAGAACTGAGTTTTGAACACATCGTCGATGGGATAATCGAAACCGATTTCGAAATTTCGCACCAGTCTGGCAATGGCAATCTCCATAATCATGTCCACAATACGTTTGCCAGCGCAGGAACGTGGACCGAACCCAAATGGTATATACATGAATGGAGTTGCCGTCTCGCCCATCAGAGTGGCATTGGATTGATCGCGTAGCCAACGTTCCGGCAGGAATTCACGAACATGGGGAACAAACTGCTCCACATTGGCCATTTGGAAATTGGCTGCTGTGCCGACATCAGTGCCAGCCACAACGCGATAGCCACTCAGGACGACATCCTGGGGCATGCGACGAATTGTGCCCGGACCAATGGGATAGAGGCGAATGCCCTCCTTAATGCAGGCGCGCAAATATGGCAAATTGCTCATATTGTCCATGGTCAGGGGGGAATTCTTCTCGGGCAGTATTTGCTTGATTTCCTTCAGAAGCTGTGCCTGTTTATCTGGATTCTTGGCCAGACCGAACAGGGTGCCACTTAGGCTGATCAAGGTCTGCAAAAATGAGGAAAGAAATTGAAATAAAACAAGATCTTCTACTTCGATCTTAACTTACCGGATCTGTGCCAGCGAAAAACAAATCGAGAGCCATTATCACCGCCGTCTCTCGATCAAATCTAGCCAATTTCTCCAATATACTTGTCTCCAAGCCGATCTCTGTGCTTATTTTGCCTGCCTTGGCATCCTCTTCAATCCTCTTGAGAGCACTTTCGATATGGGCATAGCAAATATCGAGAATCGTATCGAATTGTCGCATTTGACGCTTGAATTTCGGCATCGGCAGATATTTCCAAATGGGTGGCAGCATATCCAACTCGAAGCCCAATTCCAGAACATCTACCAAGGCATTGATAAGTCTCCTTGCCTCGGGACTATTGCGATTCTCACTCAGCAGACCCAAATGGGTATTCAAGGCCACAGAACCAATCGATTCCATGACCAAATAGCGAATATCCTCAACGAAATTGTCGGGCATTTCGTTGGTCTTCGGATCACGAATTTGGCGTATACTTTGGGGCAATGGAAATGGATTATTCTTAAGAATATTTTCACACTTAACACACTCAACTTACAGATCTATGAACTCATCGTTGACTCGTAGCAAATTGTTCATATACAATTTGGCATTGCGCGGCTGAAGGAGTATGGGATTCACAGCCGATCTCATCTTGGCCCAAGCTGGTCCATTGCTAGAGCATTAAAAGTATTTCTAATTCGAAAGAATTCTTTCATCATTTCAGCCTTACCCCGATATTAGGCCATCTTTATCGCCAAATATCTCGTTTCTATGCACTCTTTTGAAGTACTCAAATGTGGTGAAGCCGCGTCGATGTGGCAATGGTCCCTCATTGCGAAAGACCAAGCCATAGTCCTTCGGATTCATGGTGAACACCATGTCCACCCCGGCCACATTAGGCATACGGAAAATGTTGCCATAGCGTTTATTCAGATCCAAGAACATTTCATGAATAGGAGCATTCTGATAGCGACCTGTAATTGGTCAAAGATTAGAAGAGCGGGCAAGAAGACACAGAAGAGAGAGAGCAAAAGCTTTCTCTCTCTCTCTGTGTCTCTCTTCTAATCTGACGTACCGCCTGGTAGAAAAGCTCGTATCATATGCAACCGACTGGGACCCGGCAATTCAGAATAGGGCTTGGCCTCTTCTAAACTCACTGTATCCACCACTGGAGAAGCCTATGAAAATCCATGAAATTCCTTAAAATTAGCAACTAAATAAATTGGGGGCAAATCTTACCTTGGTGGCCAACTGTCTATATATCTGCGAGATCTGGCATGAGATCTGCACCGGTGCTTTCAACTGCTTCGACAACATATTGAATACTGACATAAATTTCACAATAGAAACGAATTCTTACCGACAAAATTCTATGCGTCAAAAGCTTTCTTAAGCTTTTTGATTAATTTAACTTTCCATTTTTTTTTTTTTTTTGGTTTTGTTTTTGTTGCTTATTTTTTCTCTATTGCTTTGTGGCTATTATTCGTAATAAACAAAAATATATAAATTGACCTTGGGGGGCCTCTTTAATTAAATGAGAACATTTTATAGTTTCTCTTAGAAAGCGATTGGGTTTTAGTGATTTAAGAGAATTAATATTGAATTTATGTCGAAAAAGGGCGTTAACTAAAATTAAACACAAATATACAAAGCAACTGATCAGTAAATGTATATAAATCAGATATCATAATTAATTACTTAGTCAATTTCATTACTTTATTACATCATATTAGGACCAAGAACCAATTTAAGGGTTATTATTTTATATAATTGATATTTTTGTATACTAAAATTTGTTTAATTTGATACAAACTCTTTTCTTTTTTCACAAGAATTACCACATTAAATTCCTGAAATCTTTCATTAACAAAAGCCATAATAAATGAACGCGTATACATATATACATAGATAAGTATCTAAATTCTAGTATATAGACTACTCTTTCTTCGAACTAGAATCCACTTTAAAGGTTACTGTAAAGATTTCTTCCATATATCATTAAAAATTCATACATCAGATGTTACGATAATTAATTACTTAGTAACTTACATTACTTTATTACATCACATTAGGGCCAAGAACCAATTTTAAGGTTAGTAATATATTTAATTCATATTTTTGTACACTAACATTTCTTAAATTTGATACCAACTGCTTCTTTTCTTTTCTCACAATTTCTGAAATTTCTTTAAATTCCTGAAATCTTTAATTAACAAAAACTATAATAAATGAACGCGTATATATGTATATAAGTATCTAGATTCTAGTATATAGATTACTCTTTCTTCTGATGCCGAACTAAAATCCACTTTAAAGGTTACTTTAAAGATTTCTTCCATATATACAAAAGACGAAAATCATTAAATGTTTTACTTTACGACTTAAAGAAATAATCATTATTTATAATATGTCTTTTTTGTTCCAAAAAAATAATGATTAATTTGTGTTTCATTATCAAAATAATCATTATTTATAATTTTTATTTTTTTGTTCCAAAATAATGATTCATTTGGGTTTTATTATGCGAAAAACAAGAAAAATTCTTACTGAAATATTTGTAAACCTTCAAATTACATCTTTTGATTCTTCTGCTATAGAATAGTTTAAATTTTTAAGATTTTACAAAAATATTTCCTTTACTCCCTCAAACAAGTAAAGTATCTAACTTACAAATCAAGCACTTTATAGTCAATTCCTAAGACCCTTTGCCTATTCCGAATTGTGAAATTTAATACCTGAATTGTTGTTTCGCCCACAACATGAAAATCTAAACAAAAATTTAAGCCTGTCAGAGCCAGAATCGAAAACAATAACAACAAAAACATGAAGCCAACACAATGACTGGAGTGGAACAGGAGCTAGCAGACAAAAGCAATATCAGAGCTGACAGAAAATCTATATAGACGACACAGCCCAGACTGACGGGCTATAATAAAATCGATTTTTTATGCTCCTGTTTTTTTTTTTTTTTTTGGCAACACAGACAAGGACGCGTCGCATCGGGACGCGTCTCGACCAGCGGGCCCATAAATATGGACACACACACACACACACATAGACAGGCACAGACACAGACACTGACAAACTGATGATGACGGGCAGGCGGCATACAAAAGTTGACCTCGACTTTGGAGCTGTCAAAGCCAGCAGCAGCAGCAGCAGCCAAACTAAACTGACCTAAACCAACAAAAATTGACTTTTGCAGCCTAAATACGAAAGCCTGAACCTGAGCATGACAGAGCCGAAAAGGGAGAGTGATGGCCAGGGTGGGGCGGGGCGGGGCGGTTGAGAGGGCGTTAAAATACAAAATATCAGCATGACGCAATGATTTCCGGGGCCAGAAGTGAAAATGAAACCTGTTGGAGCTGTTGGCAATATAAACAAATTCAATTTGACAGCTGACAGCGATGGCGGGCAGCACACACACACAAACACAAACACTCACACACACACACATACTCATAGAGACATAGCAAAAGGGGGGAAAGAGACAGAGAGTACAAGCCGCAAGTAATAAACTTTTACGATCTGTTTTACGGCAACGCGGCACGTGCAACTAGGCCCGGGTTATTGTGGTGAGGGGGGAGGTGGGGGTGGTGGGGAAAGGTTGCAACATAAATTTAATGAAGCTAAAAACGCCGGCACAGCCACAATGCAGACACACACACAGCATCTACACACACACGTGTAGAAAGTCGTGTCGAGGGCCGCAGCAGAAATGTAGGCAATAAAAATAAAATAAAAGTAAATTGTTCAAGGACAACAATATTTTATGTTATTATTTTACAAAGCGCTCGCCTAGAGTGAGATAGCGCTAATAGAATGCCAGCGAGAGAGGGAGAAAGCAATAGACTAGGGGGAAAGAGAGTGAAATTTGTTTTTTGTTTACAAAATTTCGCTGCATTCTTTTCCTCTTTTTTTTTGAGGAAATTCATTCCACACACACACACAAGTTGATTTCTTTTTTCGTTGTTGTTTCTGAGTGATGTGGATGGTCCTCCAGGATGGGGGTCTGCGTCTGCGACACAAAAACGTCAGCGACACTCAAAAAGTCCGGCATTCGCCTCTTTGCCCATTGATGGATGATTCTTTTGGCCAGAAGCCGTCGCGAGTGCCGGCACCCCAAAAAAAAAAACAGAAAAAAATAGAAGGAGAAAAAGCAAAAGAACGATATAAAAATAAAAGCACCAGAAACTAGCAATTTGTATGGAATACATCAGAAACAGAAGTCCTGGAGTTTGCCGGCTATGGGCCAGAAAGAGACAGCATGATGCCAGAGACCAGAGAAAGCCAGAGAATTCTGAGTTATAGAAAGCCATAACCTGCACTCTCTGTTTAACTCCTCCACCACCCACCCACCCACTCACTCCCCTCTGTCTCTCTCTCTCTCTATCGCTCTCTCCTATCTCTATCTCGCTTATTCTTCCTTGGAGCGCGCTTTATGATTGCCGGGCATAAATAAGCAGCAAAAGCATCCCCCATATGATGGCCCATGGGGTGGCCCTGGCCAAGTGCACTTCCTGTGTGTCCTTTCAGAGTTGTGTGCTTTTGCCACCAACCAAACCAGACCAAGCTGCGCAGCCTGGCTCAACTACAGGACACTCGAGTTGGAGTTCGACTTCACCTGCTTATACATTGTCAGTCTGGACAGCCTTTCAGCTCCTTCTTCCGGCATTGGTTTTTTTTCCTCTAGCGTTGACAAAGCCGTCGACAACTGGATAAATGTGTATCCCCCCGAACTCCCCTCCCCTCCATATATGTGCATAGATGTAGACCTAGTTGTGTGTGTTGGTTTCTGTTGTGCGCATCTTCTCTCTGAGCTCAAACGATGGGCGGGTGTGTGTGTGTGTGTGGGTCTGTGTGTTAAGCAAAAGTAGCAATTCATCATAGAAAATGGCGGAAATAATCGTCCTTTTTATGGGGGTGCTTCCAAAAGTGGGTGAATGTGGGTGCACATTTGCCTATTGCCACAGAATCTCGCTTTAACATTAATTAAATTCGAGTCCCTCTAAATGCAATAATTTTATTTTCCAGGGAAATACTTGTATGCAAACCTGATTTCGAAATAAAAATTTTCATTTGTCAGAAATGAGATTTAATAAATTAGAAATACAACTATTCTTATTTTCTTTAATTGTCTATTAAAGTGTGAGGACATCGCAAATTAAGAGTCGAGGGCAATATCTTAAAATATGAACGACTGGTTCGCCTATGTTTGACGATGATTGATTGATTTTCTACCAAATCCAGACTAGGAGTCATCCTATTTATTTAATAATTGAACAAAGGTTCCTTTAAACTACTTGGGTTACATACATATTACTAAATAATATGAACCACCGATCGATGGGCCATTGATTGGAGAAACCGCAGATTATACATACAATAAATAGAAGCTGGAAATTATTCTAGTTTCTTGTGCTATTCAAAAATTCCTTTATATATCTCTTAAGTTTCAAATACAATCTTTAATTGAGTTACCGCGACTTGAAAGTATTTAAAAATAGGCAAATTTAACTATGTGATTAGTAAGCGTTGAAGGAAAACTGAAAAAGTTTTATATATTGATTGATTTTGGAGGAACTTTCCTCTCAGAACCCACACACCGCATATTTATTCGATTTTCATTAAGAAAATCAACACAAATAATTAGCATTTCTAATATATAATTGCTATAATCAACTTGATATAATTATTTGAGCTGATTCTTGAGCAAGAATTCAAATGATTTTATAATCTACATAGAGTGTTAATTTAAATTAAGGCAAATGTCTTGGTGCCAATAAACGCAAAAGCCATCTATCAATAGATAAAAATTCAACAATTAACTATATGTATTAAATATGTATTTAAAACTCTTCCAACAACAACATTCAACAATTAAATATATATATTAAATATGTATTTAAAACTCTTCCAAAAACAACATTCAACAATTAAATATGTATTTAAAACTCTTGCAAAAACAACATTCAACAATTATATATATATTAAATATGTATTTAAAACTCTTTCCTATAAATTTTTTTGTGATGAATTCACATCTTATCAGATAATTATCAGTTTTATGACTTTTCAATGGATTCTGCCACATGAAACCGGACTCAGGACAGCAATCTAATAAAAATAATCTATCAACAAAATTGGAGAGTTGGACTAAGTGCGGCTTAATGGATTCAACTATAGCTTTTTATTTGAAATAAATTAGATTTAAAATGACAAACTGAATTGTTTATTTTCGATTTTAAGTTAAATATTCCACCAACATTTTTAGTATAAATTATTATTAACGGTAACAAAAAAGCCTTTTTTCCATTTTTAGAAATCAAAACTACCAATAGAAAATTTAGTTTTATTAAATAGTTTGTTTCATAAATTTGATGATTTAAATAATTATATATTTTCACAAAAGAGACTCAATTTTTGTTATTAGTTTCAACATAAGTTATTTCTAAGAACCCGGAACCTTTGAAAAACAAGGACTCCAGAATTAAAGGGTTTCTTCTAACAATGACTTTTCTTTTTAATGACTTTTCGATGTTCACTAAGATTGATCACATTATAGTGAAGAAAATGGACTTTAAGGGACATGTTTGTTGTGTGTCTATAGTAAATTTCAATCAATCTATTAAAAACTAAACTCACACGCATTAATTTCACTTTTATGGGCCAATTCCCCAATGGGAATTCCGCCCCAAGCGGAATTCCTGCCACATGCCCCGAAGCTATTTCGCTAGTACATGAAAAACGCATCTTCTATCTACTTAATGTGGCAACAGCAATATCCAACTCACGTTTTATAACCCGAAAGTTGCCCATCATCATCATCATCATCGTGATCCAGGCATCAGGCCAAAGGCCAAGTCATCAAGTTTGGCTTAAGAGTCAAACATTTAGTTAATTTTAAATGCTTATTAGCGTAATTTACAATTTCTCACATGGCCATATGGGTCACAAAATCGGCCAAAAACCCAGAGGATCCGCATCTGTGGCATATGTAAGTGGAGGCGAAATTATAATTTTATTATCATTACCGAATGCCAAGGCGGAAAGCGAGTGCGAGTGTCTTATCACCAAAGTTTTACGAGCCCACAGAAGACCCTTTTTGTATGGAGGGGGGTGGAGTGGGTCAGGAATGAAAATAAACTGAAGAGAGAGCTTAAAATGTTTACGATGCGTTGACGACATCGTCATCGCTGTAGTCATCGCCATTGTTAGACGTTGTCATCGTCGGTTTGTCTGCCCCCGGAGCAGTCCGTCAGTTTATGGACTTTTTATGCGCTTTTTATGTATCATTCTAAACTCAATTTAATTGTTTAGCCGGTGACAATCATTACCCCAGTGTTTGTTTTTTTTTTTGGAGAGTGGGGAGAGGGGGGCTGGGGTGTCAACATATGCTAGTGGCAACTGTTGAACTTTTACGACTCCAAAGGAGCTGTCAATTTGATGTCCTCAATGCGCCATTGACATCTGCCATTCGCATCCTCACATCCGCTCTCTCTCTCTCTTTCACTCCTCTCTCTGTGTGTAATAAAAACATGAAACAGATTACAGTTTATGGCCATGGCAAACTTAACGGAAGTTGTAAAACACTCAAGAGCTTTGCATCCGCCTCCGTTCGCTCTAATGTCCAATGTTGGGGCCATCGCTTAGGCTGGTGTGAAAACTAGCTATAAGATTTTCATTTAGCCGGATAACTTTTTTGTTCTGTTAACCGTTTTACGACCTTTATTCGAACAAACCAAATTTACGATGATAACAATCATGGATGCACTCGCTTATTATTTTAATACTCTTTCGATGGGTGATACGAAATTTTAACTTTAGTTTGTAACGCTTTCAAAAGAAGTATATTTGCAAAAATAATATTTACTATTTATTTGTTCATTCTGATACTAAATTAGTCAATTCAAGTCAAAATTATTGAGCGTAATCACTTAACATCTTTTTGCTAAATTGTTTAGGCATCTTTCGGTGTAAATATCTCAGAAATTCCTCTAAGATCTGTCTTAAATTCAAATTTAATTATTGCTCCCGGACAGATTGTTTATAATAAAAAGTCTAACAATGCATCTTACACACATTTGTGCTTATTTTTTTGAGCTTTATAACTCTAAGTTGGGGAAAACAGTTCTCAACGTGTCAAAATTTCCCTAAAGACGATCTCCGTAGATGATCGAAGTATATTGGGAAAATATAAAGTCTTTGTTTGCTATAAACTTATTCACCTCGAACCCGCTAAACACAAAGATTTGAATATAATTTATCCAACCTCAAATAAAATCAATTGAACCTCAAAAAAAACTAACATTAGAACTTGCTTTCTAGCCTCTAAATATGTGAGCAACATAATCCTAAAATATTCCATATAAACTAGATTTTTTGTTAATTAAAATAAGCTTATTCTTTCATATTAATTTAATTAATTACTAGATCCAAACTATATACTGGCTTAGGTGTCAAATATTCAGGACTGAGATATATATTTTCTAAGAATTATAACTGAAATCCTTGAAAGTATAAACTCCTAACTCCAGAATTTTCAATTCGAGTCACTCTTTCGAGGATTTCGAAGGCAAATACCAATTTCTAGTGCTTTAAATTGATTCTCTTCTATTTTTTCGTCCACTATTTCTGCATCAGCTTGTTCATGTAACTATTTCTGCTCCTACTCCTAAGAAAATGAATCTTACACCTTCAATAGTAAGTTTCAATTGGATAGTTCCGCAAGCAGTAGCTATTTTTAGGTTTTATGTCAAGTATTGTAAAATATCGAAGCTAAAAAAAACACTCTCTGCATAATGCAATAAAATTCTAAATATTTTCTAAGGAAAAGAGTTGATAAAGATTGAAAGTTTATCCCTTTAAAAAATGTATAAGAATGTTTTAATACAGCATCTGAGTATGAAATATCAATATGAATAGTAAAGAGTTCACTGTCAAATAGTTGGGTGGTGTTTAGATGCCTAAAATTAACACAAAACATCTTTTAATATACATATTAATATATATCCTGCAGCTGCCTTATTAATTCCCCAAAAATTATTTGTGAAGGCATCACAAGGGTATACAGAGTTCGATGCTGTAATCTTTGTTTGAACTAAGGTTTTCTATTACATAATAATTTACAGCATTTGGCTGCTATCGTGATTTTGTTGTTTTACGATCATTAAATGGCGGGACACACAGATTTGTCAATTTCGGTTGTTAAATAAAGCGCAAAATTTACAGGTTGCCTCTGAACTCTCGAATACTCGTAAACTTCCACCCCGATCCGTTTGAGCTATTTGTGGTTATTTTTACGACCGAAATGTTGTCTCTGCTGGTATGTATTATTATTATTATGATTATCGACTACGGAATCCTTGATCCTTCCATCTTGTTTTTTGTTGTTTTTCTTCTTTCTTTTTTAACCAAGGTGTAAAAATGTTCTTGCCATTACTATTATTGTTTTTACAGCTCTTCTGTCTGGCTCTGGTTCAGTCTCTGTATCCTCTGTATCCTTCTCCGTCGCCATCTCAATCTGTGGCATTTTCTTGGCATTTTTTCCTTCGACTCTTGTTTACTCAAGCGCGAAAATGGATTTGTTTTTTACGACTTGATTATTATGACTTTGACTGCGTTTGATTACAAATATTATACCATCGAAAGTTGTTCACTTTTTCTTGCTTTTGTTTTTGGTTTTTTTTTTTTTTTTTTGTGGCTTGTAAATGGTTTTTTGCCAAATTCTTTTGTTTTTGCTTATGTTTATTAATGAGGAATCATGCATTGCAGGCTGAAAATGAAATTTATTGAACCGTTCAAGTGAAAAATACTCCAATGAATATAATGACATTTAACATTTACAACTGAAAAGACATTGAAACAAATAATTTCACAATTCAATAGGATTTCCAATGTATTAGATACAAGGAGAATAATTTCAATGGATTGACTCGATGATATTTTTTTTTAAAGTGCTTGTTGATATTTTTAAAGAAGAACTTTTTTTAAGCCCTATTCAATTTTTTTAAGATACCTCCAACTAGTTTTGATATATATATTATATATATTTTATTGAAGAAAAATTACGCCTCAAACTTGCTATAAGAATAGGATTTATGTGAGATTCAATTATTATTTTCCAATCTTATTTTATTTTATTGTCCAAATGTTTCGCATAGCTCTCATAGCCTCTTTGGATATTGTATAAACTTCATGTATTGAGTAGAGAATCTAATATGACATTTAAAATTTATTTTCTTTTAAAGATTTATTAGATTATTATTTATTTATTAACCAAATCGGAAAGTCGTTCCCTCGATAATATGATAATAATAATACGTGTAGATTTGCCTCCACAAGAAGTAAAACCAAATTATGAGTATAATCATAAAAAATAAACATTTTTTAAGAATCTAATATGACATTAGGTTTCTTTTAAAGACTTATTAGTTTATTATTTATTTATTATTATTTATTTATTAACCAATTCGGAAAGTCTATCCCTCGATAATATGATAATAATAATATGTGTATATTTGCCATCACAAGAAATAAATCCAAATTACGAGTATAATCATAATAGATAAACATTTAAATTCAATTCTAAATTTCAAAAGTGATAATCGATGGAAATAGAGATATATCTATACAAATCTATAGCTTTAGAACCAACCTTTTACTATCAAGAAATACAAAAGAAGTTTCATTACTTATTTACCCACATTTCTTTAGCATTTTTAAAAATATTTACAACCATTTGTTTATTAAAATCCGACAAGAGCTTAGCAAACTTTCGATTATTATTTTGGGATCCCATGTAATGATAAAAATTTATGCAAATCAAAAAATTTCAAAACTATTTCTCGCACTTGTCATCAACTTTGCATGGCTCACCTGAAGTTTTGCTTTAAATTCGTTTTGATTAAATTTTCTTTGTGTTGAAATCTCTTGCATTTGAAATCGACTGCCTTTCCCTGCCCCCCTTTCCCCCAAAAAGATTTCTGTCAATCCGATGTCATGTCTGGACCATCTTACAATATAAAGAAACAATTTTCTTTTGCCACTCTAGGAGAAGTGCAATGAAAATAAAATTAAATCTGCAATTTTTGAGGTAACCATAAAAAGTGTCTGTGTGTGTTTGTCTGAGACGTCGACCCGGCTAAATGGCAGCCATGCAAAAAACTTCATCATCAACTTGAACTTGATTAAAAATGAAACAACTTTTGTGCATGTCCTCCCGGGCTAAGGATACAAATGGAAGGCATTGTCATTGTCATTTTCATTGCTATTGCTGTGGCCATTGTCTGGAGACATTTTGACTGTGTCAATGGACGCATAATAATGGAACTTTCACTTCCTATTCAAAGTTGTTGCCCATAAAATTATGTTTAATGCGAAAAATAAAAAAACACAGAGAGAAGATAAGCTGGCAAAAGTAAATTACTTGGTAATTGAAAGTGTAGCCAAATTGTTGTGGCCAATCAATGGCCAAGGAATGGATTGGGGACTAAGCTAAGCCTTTGGCTACGCATACTCGCATAATTTGGCATGGAAATTTTTCGTAAATTCAAATTTGTTTACGCTGATAAGCGAACCCCTTACAAACTACCACCCCCCTTTCCTTGGCTGACTTTGGCATTACCTTCTTATCAGTTGAAAGAAGACAAAGGCTTAGGCCATGATGAGTGATGGTTGCTCTAGCGCCCTCGGCGCAAGCTATGAAAATTTCAACTCTCACCCTCATAGGAAAGAGATAAGATTACCTGGCTGGTAGCTCCCACCACCCTCACTCACCTGGCTGGTTGGTTGGTTGGCAGTTTCAATGAAAAATGAGTTAATTAAAGCCACGTTCTTTGAATGCCAAGGCGATCAAATTCATTTGGCAAAGTTTTCGCCCCCTCATTCTCTCTGTGGAGATAAAACTGTAAAATGCTAAACATTTGAAATTACCTCCACCCACCATCATCCACTGCCAGGACTGACGATGCTGTCCAAGTCGCTTATTAAATCAAGTTAATAACTTTTAGAGCCGCAATAAAAGTGTCAAAGATTATAGCATAGTTATAAGGGCATGGATGGGCCTATTGGATGGTTGGCCTGAAAGCAATTAAATTCGGTTTAATTACGACGCATTTTTGTTTTCTGGCCCGGATCTGCCAGGATATGCCAGGATGCCCAGGATGCCAGGATGCCAGAATGTTTGTTAATTTCAACGCCTCATGCGGCTGAGATAAAATTGCCAGCCAGAAATGCGCAGAGCTGGAAAATTTCAGTCTTTTTTTTTGCTGTTTTCTGTGACCAACGTCTGATATTTACCACCCCGCCCCCCTTTTGCACTACCCTTTACTATCCTTAAACCACCCATTCTCATTCCATGGCCATCGTTTTGCATGTACAGCAAATTGCTAGAAGAGATTGGGTGTGTGTGGCCTGCCCGCCTTTGCCTTTGCCTCTCCGCCGCCTGGCATGTTTATCTGCACGCAGACAGATACCGCCGCATGTCGAGGAGCCGGGTAGTGTGTGCAAATGTTGTGCGAGCCATTAATCACACGATTTCATGAATACATCAGCCAGTGAGGCACAGACGACGACAACAACCAGAGGAGAGCAGGAGCAGGAGCAACGACAACGATGGCCAGGACGACTCACAGGATGGGCCAACCAACATAAACGCAACAAAACGAAATGACTCAAAAATCTTATTTTCAGCTCATGTTGTGCTCGTTTGTTATTTTAGGGTTAGCTCTTGGTTCGTACATATCACATGCGGTCCACGCGAGGATGGGGGCAGGCAAGTCGAGGCGAGGTGGCCAAGCTTCGAGTTGCATTAATGACATCAGCCAGGACCCGGAGACCAAGTCGAAGTCAGAGCCAGTCAGTCAAACTGCTGCTCTAGCCATGCCCTGTGCCTGCGCCTGCTCCTGTCACCGGATCTCCTCTGCCATGTCCTCTATATGTATGTATATCTGTTTGTGTGTTTGTCTGTTTCTATGGAGTTTTTCAGTTCAGTTTTGCTTTTCTATTCTATTTCTTTTTTGATCTGAGCACTCATTCCCCCCAACCCCCCTTTCTCCCCCTGGATTTATCTTTCTCTCTCATTCTGGCTAGTTGGGTGGTCTTCCACTGTTTTTTTTTTTTTAGTTTTTTTTTGGGTTGTCAGAAGCAAACCATTAAGCTCTTGACTTGTCGCTGGCGGCTGTTTTGTTTTGCTTTGGCCTCTGCCTTCTATTCCAACTATCTATCTATGTGTGTGTGTGCGAGTGTGTGCGTGTGTGTGTGATGGAGGCGTGTCTAAGTGGGCAGCTGCACTGGGCATGTGTGCGTGTATAATGAGGGTTAGTTAAGGGATTGCAGTGACTGAAACCTAGATTTCAAGCAATTAAATAATTCTTTAAATTATAAATATATATTAAATGCAAGAAATCATACAATTAACTGAAGGCTAAAATGAAATGGATATAAAATAATATTTTTTAGAGAGCTCTACATATATTTTCCTTATTGCCTCAGACATTTATATAGGTGTAACTTTAATTGAGTATAACGTTGAGATTTAGAGCAATGCAAACGTTTCTTCAATTATTTATTATAGGATATAGTTATAAACTATCAACCTAATTTTTTTTGAATTGAGAGAGACTACATCCATACACTTGCTTGGGATTCGAGCCCGGATCCTCGTTGTTCAGCAACGAAAATCTTAATTCTATGGAGAACAATAAAAATTCGACGAAGTTTAGATTTTCGCCAAAAAAAAGAAACTTTTTTCTTAACTAATTAACTGAAGGCTAAAATTAAATACACATCGAATTAAAATAAAATTATATTTATTACATATATTTTACATATTTTATTAGCATTAGATTGCCTCACTCAATTGTATTCAATTAATTCTCAGTCTCTGAGATTTAGGGCAATGCAAACATAGTTCTATGAAAACAAAGAGAACATTTCAAGAGATTTCAAGCCAGAAAAAAGGCTTTGGAAAATAAAAATGTGCCAATATTTATATTATGAACTAGATTTCTTTATCCATTGAGTCCATGTTCGTAGCATTTGGAAATATTATAACAAATTTGCTTTGTAATTTTTACATTTATAGAAACCGACTCAGAATCGTTTATCATTCCAACATATTGAACACTCGTGATGCATTCGTATATAGAATTAAAGTAAGTCTGGATTTCTAGGTAGTTCTTTGAATAGGATCATGTTAACCCATATCCAAAAATTCTTAAATAATAAAATAAAAAAGCCAAACCCAAAGTAAACAAGGCTAAAAGAATTGGAAAATAGCGGACGAAGTTTTCATGTTTTTTTTTACAAAATTTATTCATACGAGAGATGGAATTGAAGTTAGCGTCCTTTAGTATCTAGATCCTAGAAATAAGCTAGTTCCAAGATAACATTAAAGGTTTTCTTTCCTTTTTACTTTATAACAACATATTAATTATTTTACAAACCTTTAGTCGAACAGACATTTGAATGTCACAGATGGAAAGCCTATGCCTAAAAACACTGTTATTCTTACTTAAACATTAGCTTTAATGAAACATTTATATTACTGGAAATAAAGCACACACAGAATTGAATAGCGGACGAAGCTTTCATGATTTTTTTACAAATTTATTCATACGAGAGATGGAATCTATTCTACTGATTTCAGCAATGTACTGAAATTGTACAATTTCCATGTACTAGCATTTCTTATAAAGTATCTTTGCTAAACTCAACTTAGAGTATCGAATTATGATCTCTTACAGTGAGCTCTTTCTGTTGGACAATTATAAAAGTAAAATACTTTATATAATCGGCAATTTAAAAAAATTAATTAGTTAATAAAGGTAATTCAGGATAACTAAGTTCTGAGGGAAGAGTATTTTGACATCATCCCATAGAAAAATTTAATAGAATTGAATAAATTACTTTATTATTGAAAACATGATAGAATATTGAAAAGATGCTGGTATAAATATCTTGTTTTGGTTTAGATTTAAGAGTTTCCTTACTATTCTTAGTACTGCAGTCAGCGCCTCTTCCTATCACCTCTAACTAATTAAACACAATTTTCAACTCTAGTTTTTAATTATGCTACCTTTCTCCAGAGATTATTATAGGTAGATGTACCACCTCTAGCACCTTTCATATCTGGCTAACTCAGACCAATCCACATTTCGAATGGTTATGCAGGAAAAAAAAAAGTTTCTGAAACTAATTAAATATACAAAGTTGCCAGCAAGCAAACCTTATATCCTTCTCATCCGACTCGCTTCGTTCTCTTTTACTTTTTTGTATTACAGAGTCTTGCATAAAAGTTATGCCAATTTGGCAGCTCATTTGCAAAAATCCCCTTTTTACACATTCTCTCATAGCTGATAAACATGCCAGGGAACTTTTGTAAATGTATTCCAACAGCATGCAGAGAGCAACAATCCTTTCGCTTTATTGCCTTGCAACATAAACAAACACAAACAAACCTACACACACACACACACATACACAGGAGTCATTTCCGCAGGAGACAAAGTTTTCTTTGGCGGCTTTAAAATAAAGTTTTTTATATTTTTAATTAGATGCACATGAGGTTTTACTTAACAAAAAGTTTTTGACAACTCACACACACACACACACACACACAAACTCATTCTCGGCTTGGGGGTTATGGCATCTTTAAGGCCCTAGCCTATGTGTGTGTGAGTGTGTGTGTCGGTGTGTGTGTGTGTGTTAGCCGCCTACAGCCACCTACTTTGCATTGCTGCAACTTCCGTGCCCGTTGCGCCAAAAACTTTTACCAACACACAACATTTTTCCAGACAGCACACATCCTGACACATTTTGCCGTTAGTTTCGGTTTTGTTTTCATAATTTTTTCCCATTGCATACTCTAAGGCGCTGCTGCTGCTACTGCTACTCTGATTGGCCAAATCATCATCATCAAAAGTTGGTTCAGCAAAAGCGGCTTAATGGCAAACTTTCTACCCAGCCCCAAACACTGCAGGTAAATGTCAGAATTGATGCCACTCAAAACAAAAACACAAAATAAGAAAACAACAACGCAAAACTTTTCACTGGCCGCAATTTTCTGTGTGTCCAAAACAAGAACCGAGAGAGAGAGAGAGCGAGAGAGAGAGCGAGAGCTGGTTGAGCCAAAAGTTTTGCATTGTTTTCCCCCAAACCCAACGTAACCTAACCTGACCTGACCTGACCTGACCAGACCATGCCATGCCCAGTTACTAGCGTTTCCACAATTAGTTGAGCCTGGACTTAGCCTAATTAAAAAACAGCGTCACAGAGCTGAACATTTTCCAGAAATACCAAATTGAATCAAGTTGAGGACTCATAAATTCTTTTCTCTACCATTTTTTTTAGCCTCCTCACTTCACTTGCAGAAGAAGAAGGAGCAGAAGAGTTGGGCTCCTGTCACTAGCAAGCCATAAAGTTTTATGTAAACTCAATCAACAGAAGCAGCAACAGCAGCAGCAGCAGCTACAATTTCTGGCTGCAACATTCGGTCTAAAGTATCTATCTATGCTCCAAAAAGTGTTAGCGCTTGTTAATTGCACAGTTTCTGCCAAAAAGATTTCCAAGAAAAGCCAATTAAGTTGTCAGTCAATCAGCTGCTGCTCCTGCTGCCGGTCCTCCCTCTCCCTCTGTCTTTGTATCAAATTAATTACATTTACATACCTATTCGGCCAAAAGATAATTTTCCAAAGATGCCTCTCTAACATTGCAACAATTTAAGGTAATAAAAACCAAAAACACAAAATAAAAACCCCAAAAAAAACGGCAACAGGAAAAACAAAGCAAATGTTGACAAGGCACACAGAGGACACTTACACACACACACACACACAGAGAGACAAATATATACGTACACAGCAGCGTGTCGCTGGGTAATTTAAATTTTAATTTTGATCTTAATCTCTTAATGCGAAATAAAATGCCGCACACTGGTGCCCCACCAAGACCACGGAGACCGAGACCGGCATTCGCAATCAGAGCAAGTCAGCATACCACGCCCCCACCGCCCACTGCCACATCGAGTTTCCACCTTTTCTTGTACCATATATTCTTATCTATATAGTCACAGTTGGCTTCTAATTTACTGCCTGACTAAGATTATGGGCCATATTACATAGCTTTATCAAATTTGAAGCATTCTTGGAATATATTTCTGAGAAATTGGGCATAAATCGAGAAACATTTTCTGATCTCATTGCTGATGTTGCCTTTTCACAAATTATTTATTAAGCAATGGGTAATTAAAGTCAATTGAGTCAAAAAAGTCGAGTCAATTGATTTATTGTGTCCTTCCAATGATGAAGTGTTTCAAGAGGAACTGAGAATAGGGAGATGACAATCCAATAAAGAGAATATATTTGAAATTTAGAGAATTTAAATTAATTATAATCGGTTGGGGTTTTAAACTTTTTTCCCACAACTAACATAATGTATTATATTTCATTAATAACAATTGAATAAAGCCTCAATATGGTTTAAAAGGCAAAAGTTTTCCTAAACTCTAAATTAAAATGTCATAAGCTTATAACTAAAAACTATAATATCAAGAAAATAAAGCAAAAATTGAATTGAATGGAAAATGATTTATAAATATTCAACCAACAAATATATCCCTAAATTTAAAAGTCAATGTTTGTCTGTTAAAGAATTCTTTATAAACTATAAAACGATAAGGTAATTATATTTGGAATACTCCCCCCAGAGAAGGTTATGTCGATTGGATACACGGTTGATCAGTTTCGGTGGAAAATGATTGAAAACCAAATGATTGAAAAAAAAATTTTTAATAATTTTGCTTTCCACTTCAGTATCAGTTTAAAAAACCAAGCTCTCAGAACTAGATTTCCCATTCGACTTGCCTATGACATGAACAAATTCTTTCACCTACATATGTCGGAAGACCAAGGAATGTATTATCCCGAAATGGACAAAAATATTTACATATGGTAGCAGTTTTTTGGCAAAAGGGATTTTTTAGGGATTTCATTTTAATGCAAAGTGTTTTTGGTGATCTCAAGTGTTTTTCGCACACCATCGAAAGATTATGACTAAAAATATAGAATTCAGATGGTATAGTAGATATTTAAAAGCAAGAGGAGTACGATATTGGCTTATAAACTATAAATTGCAAGCAAGAGAATAAAAAGTTGAGTTTATACTTTTAGACTTAACTTTTTATTTGTCTGTATTAAACATTATGAAGATGTCTTATCTTCATCATTTACAAAAGTGAAATTGACTCAAAATCAAATTGAATTTTATAACAAAAGAAATTTTAGACATTTTGGTAAGGATAGTTCTCAACATTTTCAGGGAGACTTAATAACTAACTCAGCAGACCCAATAGACCCAACTTACAGAAATAAATACACACTTTCCACCATAGCGACTGCTTCCTTTAACTTTTCTTCCCCAGTCCACTAACTTCACCACGTTCCAGAGTACTACGAGATCCTAAGTAGATTGCTGCCTCAACCTTAGATTGCTATTGCTGTAAATATCAGTGAGCGAGAAAGCGGCCGATGAGGTTCTCTTCCTGCCACCTGGAAGAGCAAACCCTTTCAATCCGGACACCATTCCTAAAGATCAACTCAATTGGACAGTGCTACCACCCAAAGCAACTTTCGCACACCTTAACCACATGCATTAGGCGACAATTGTACATAGGATCAGTAGCGCTAATTCAGATTTATGTTGCCTATCATAGTGATGGATCCATTTGGGTCTAGTAACCATCTCGATAAATTGCAGAGTCCTACTGGACGCCTCGGGTGGCTTCGTTTATACCACTCTATCAGACGCCCGAGGAATGGAAGTCTTCACAATCAGCAACTGCTTTCCTAGATTTCATTCCTACCCCATATCCAGACCCATATATTGAATCAATTGTCCATATTCAAGAGCTAAAATGGTAGCTAGCCATGCTTCTATGGCATTTGGAGACCTTCTACTAATTTCGGACAATCTATGCTCTATGCTCCAGCTGCCATTTTTCTCTCTACTCTCTACTGATTGCAGCAGAACCCAAGTTAAGCCGAAGGACTTACTAAAACTGAAAATTAAACACAAAATGTCATGCATTTTGCATTCGAATTGCGTCCAGCATTCAGGTCGGGCAACTCCAGCTCCAAAAAGGCCAATAACAACTGGCCACTTGGAATCGAAATTGAAGTTCGAGTCGGGTCTCGGCTATTATACAAATGGTCATATTTAATTCGTTCTGCTGGCAATCGAAAAAATGGAAAACCTCCACAACAAAGAGGAAGATGCCATATCTATGTATGCATGTGAGTGTTTCTGTGTGTGTGTGTGTGTGAGTGTTCATTCTACTAAATCCCGTGTCTAATCTGTGGCAATAATGCTGCATATAAAAAGATAAAGTTTCACAGTGGACAATGGTAGGTAAGGTGACCATAAACTTGTATGATTTGTTTTATGGCCAACAAAGGACGTTATTATTGCTAAAAGGCACGCCCCTAATGCCCCCCTCCCCCGCTCCTGCCAATCCCATCAAGCTATTTCTCTACACCCATCCACATTCTAGCCAACGTACAGGTACACACACACACACAGAGAGAGTCCTTGGGGTATTCGGTGAGGTTATATCTTACCTCGACTGGAGTCGACGGGAATCGACTTGGGTCGAGCATTCGAGGGAGAAGTCAATAAAGCATAATGTGAGCACGTTTTTAATTGGCGCCTGGTGAAAGCTAGAGCATACCCAAAGTCTGCTGACCAGAAACCAATTAGCGGCAGCACCAGCGACAGAAGGTGGCACCAGAAGGTAGCCAATTTTCGTTGATATGTTGTGCCAGAGTGTGTGTGTGGGTGTGCGAGTGTGTGTGTGTGTGTGTAGCAAAGGCAAAGTCTAATTACGCTTCAATTGCGCCACTTGCATATATATAGCTAAATTATGGAAATTCTTTTTTTTCGCAAGGCGCATTTCTTTCCTGCTGTGTGTGTGTGGGTGTGTGTTTGTGTGTGTGTGTGTGTGTGGGTGTATATGTGTGTTTGAGTCTAGCAATTTTAATTTCCAATTGACAAAGCGCAATTAGGCAACACTGGAAATCCTTCTCTGTCCTTTGTCTCGACCATGGGCGTATCAAGGAGTGGGAGAATGGGAAATTTTTAGAACCCAATATTCGACTTTTTCCATTATGAATCACTAGGAAACAGAAAGCACTCTGTGGGAAATTGGCCAAATCAAAAGTAACGCAAATATAATTCATATATTCACAAGAAGTCGATTATAAAAAATTAAAAAATCAAAAAGTCTTCAGAAAAAGAAAAAGCTAAATTATCTTTTGATTACATTTTTACAATCACAATACTGTAAAAAATATTAAGAATTGTATATCTATTTTTGTTATAAATAATTGCTTCACATTTTTAAACTAACAATTAAAATATATTGTTTATCTAAAGAATAGTATAACAATTTCATATGCAAAATTTTTTTTATTAAAAATAAATTTGGAAAATGTAAACCAATATTTGTGAATGATTTGAAACTAACAATTTAAATAAATTGTTTATGTCAAGAATAGGAAATCAATTGTATTTGGTAAAAATATCTTTGAATAAAAATACATTTGGAAAATGTAAACCAATATTTGTGAATGATTTCATCTTAGTTTTAAGGGAGAAAAGTTAACTAATCTTGCTTGAAAAAGTCGGGTTACCCTTTTATTGACAGATGTAATTTTTTTAGGACTTTCACTCAGGTCAAAAATATTGTTTTTCTGGTATAAACAAAAATATCTAACATATGTACAAATAAAATCGTGAGCTTCTGGCATTTTTTATCAGCAGAAAGAACTGATAAAACATAATAGAAAACATATTTCGAAAATTTGCAGTTATTAGTGTGCACTTTCCTTTTTGGCATTCATTTTCGCTTCGTTAAATGCAACGGTACTTAGAAAAAAATATATATGTCAAAATATATATGCCAACCAGTGTAGCTCCTAATATTTAAATAATTTCAAATAATCCTTAAACTGATTTTCTATTTATGCTTTCAGAAAGTATTTAGCTCAAAAATGACGATTGAAATAAATGTTATTGCACTTTTGAAACTAATAAATGCATCATTTAAAATCAATTAATCAAAATTGTATTTTTAGCGTCTTAAAAAAAATAAGATAGGTATATCAAGAAAATATGTTAGGTATATCGAAGGATCAAAACTTGTGATATCAATTCAAGCCAAAATAAATATCATTTAGTCTTTTGATGGGTTTCCCTTTTAGTTTTTATAAGTCGCTGAAGAAATTTAATATAGTACATTCCAAATGGAGGAATTTTGCTCTCCTCTTTTTGTTAAGACGCTACAGATGCTACGCCCTTGTGAACTCTGCAGTCCATTCGCAATCTGCCACTTTCTGGCCCTAATGTATTTTATTGACACTGTCGAGGTTATTGCATTGGGCATAAATTAATTTCACGACGCGTAAATTGAGCAGTTTTTGACACTGCACCATCCCCACCAGCCTGGCGGTCCACCAGTTCACCAGTCCACTCACCCACCCACACCCACACTCCCGCATTCTCCCTTCTTGTGACATTCACACACACAAAGCCAATTACATGGCTCTATGTTTTACTCGGTAGTCGCCTGGTGACAATTTTTGCTGCTTACCTAAGATTTTCGTTGTCGTAATTGTGTGCCACACTGCAAACCATTAATTCTCGTTAGCGTCCAAAAAAAAAAAAGTAGAATAACAACAAAATATAGAAACAGCAATAACATCGAGGGTTGACCTGAAAAGACGTTTCTTGGGCGGAGTGGGGGGTGGGGGGCTGGTGAAGGCTGGTCAGCAAGTTGCCAGCTTCTTTGACTTGCTTTTTTCATATTAATTTAGTTGATTTTTGTGTGAATTAATTAGGCAAAAGGTGAAAATGAAGATGAATGTTTTAATTAGGCTTGGCAGGCAGTCAGGAAAGTGAGAAGGCGACAGAGGGTAACGGAGGAGGAGGAGGAGGTGGGGAGTGAAACAGCGCGGATTTAAATGTGACACAGGGTCACCACCCAAAAGAGGAGACAAAACTTAAAGCCTTTAAAAGAGACGACGCTTTTATTCTCTATATCTTACCTTGTCGCTCTTCTCTCTCTCTCTCTTTCCGTTTGCTGGCAAAGGCTTAACCCAAAGTCTGACAAAACACCTGAGACATTCAATTATAAGGACCCAAGGACCCGCACCGCAATGGCTTATAACATTGTCAACTAACTGCAAAAAATAAAAACGAAAAAGAATTTTAAAAATATAAAAATTATATACACATATATAAACTTGTACTTACATATACACTGAGAGAAATAATGGTGATCCATCTGAACAAGAGTTCTCAAAAATGAGATATTTGACAAATGTGTTTACCATCTTGTTTAATCCTTTGCCTCTTCTTTGCCACTTGGCGAAATCGGGAGTAAGTAAAAGTTCTAGTAATATTTTTCCATCTCTATATAGTGCCTACATATACATATATACATATGTTTGTATGTAATACATTTCCACATCCACGCAAAACGGCAACAACTTGAAGCTGTGGGATTTCAATTTAATAAGCAGCAGGAGCACCCAAACAGATGCGACTACTTCTTTCTTCTTCTTTGTCTGAGGAGCTAGTCAGTCCGTGGGGTTTGTTGTCCTTGGATGTTGCCGCTTCGTGGTTTCAATTGGAAGTAAGTGCATGATGTTGGCAAAACCTTTGTTATAAATATTTTTGCTAATTACGAAGCAGTTACGAAACAATTATGATGAACCTGACAGACGCTAAAATTGAGACCAGACATTTAAATCGTTTTCTTTAAACGCCAAAAGAGATTTCGCAAAAGGACTTTAATTCAATTACACAGAGGTAAGCACTTTGATTTTCCATGGGGTTGATTTTGATCAGAAAAACAAAAAGCTTCCCGTTGATATGAATGAAAATTGAGCGACTTGATATAATCGGAATTGTTGGGATTGATCTCTAATTATGAGGTCTGGGGTTAGCTCTGGGAAGCATTCAATATGTTCTTTATACGGCCTGATGAATAGTGAAGCATATGTATATAGAATTGTAGGGTAATGAATTAACTCCATTTTCAGAGGAGTTGTTCTTTTTAATGCAATTTTTAAAGCATGAGCTACAATAGGATAGTTTGAGACTGACAGCTACCATTAATGAAGTGTCTGTCATTGAGTCCTGATCAAAATCCGATTGAGAATCACTGGATAATCCTTTCCGCAAAAGTGTGACAAAAGAAATGATACAACAAGAGAGTTTAACCAAAGGTAACTTAGGGACAGTCCTCCTAATGAGACTTAAGGAATTACTGGACTGGTCAAACTAATCATTTGTTTGAGGTGACTTGTGTTTATACTCACTTTGATACCAATCATTCTGTCCTATCAACGACATTTTGGGATCGCTTGCAATTACTTGTGGGGATTGATGAAAAATCTTCTTCAGAGCCGCAAAAGAGCAAGCTTCGATCTAGTAAAAGAAATAAAAATATCCAAGAAATATTAATATATTTATATTTTTTTTCATTAAATTTATTTACATATTGTTGCTTCAGCTTCAGACAGCTTTTACAACGAAGTTAAAATTTAAATTCTTAAGGTTTTACAATTTATAATTTATATTTATATACATTTCAATATATTTATATATATTTCAATATATTTATATATTTCTATATACTTGCATAGATTTCAGCTCATCTGTATGTCCAAAAGCGAGTCAACAGCCGAGATCCAGAAGTCCGATCGCTTCGAGACCCGCGCACCAATTGATCCTAAGGCCCCCAAGTAGCTTCTTTTATATGTTCTAGAGACATGTTGAGTTTAACAGACAAATGTTAAATTGATGTTAAATAACATTTTCCGTTAATTTTGAAATTTGTTTTAAAAATTTGCAATTTCCGTTAAAATTTAAAATTTTCTTCAAATTCCGTTACATTTGAAATTTACGTTAAATATCAAAAAATTTTCAAAAAATATCAAAATTGATGGAAATTGTGAAATTTTACGAATGTTTTAAAATATAACAAAAACTTTTAAATTTTAACTGAAATTTTAAATTTTCAGGGTCATTTGGTGCGTGGACATTGGCGCGATCTTGAAATATTTATAAATACATATGTTGAAACATATATAAATATACTGTATATATATATATTTTATGTATATTTGTATTGAAATATATATAAATATATAGAAATAAATGTAAACACATTTATGTATATAAAAATATATGAATATTTATTTTATAAAATCGAAATTGGCGGTTTTGTGGACCAGTCTGAAGAAGATGAAAATGTTTTTGTAGCCAAAACAAAACACAAATAATGGCAAGTAATCCCAAAATGTCGTTGATAGTACAGAATGATTGGTATTAATGTGAGTATGAACACAAGTCACCTCAAACAAATGATTACTCAAAAAATAGATCTAGAATTGTTCCTAAGAAAAACACAAGTATTCATTCACATTACGATTTAACACATTCCGATTGATTCCGCGGATTGGAGATTATGAAGAATCGTTCGATAATTGCTAATATTGTTGGTCATTAAAAAAAAAATCAGAAGAGTATATAAGTACATGTAAGTATGTTGTATCTCGGTCAATCCATCAAGTTTAACATCCTTTAAAATTTAATCGCCCTCAACACATTTGGACTGTTCTCGTTTCTGTGTTTTTTTTTTTTTTGGAGGGGGTAAATTAATAGAGCAACTTTGCGGTATAACTAAACCAAGTTTATGTTTAACACTTGAACAACAAGGCAACTTAAAGCACTTCAAAACAAACATGAAAGAACCCACCCGACATAACTCTAATTTACCCCATCCAGCAGTTTGTCCAAAAACAAAAGTGTCCCCAAAAAGCTCATTCATACAACATTTAAACTGTAACGGTAGCCGCACACTCACACACACACACACACAAACACACACACACACGCATGTCAACCTTTGGCAGTCAGCGTAATCGCTTTCAACCACTTCAACGGCCATTTTGGGTAACTACATATGTGTGTGTGGGTGTATGTGTGTGTGTGTGTGTGTGCTTGTGTGGCCCAATATAAAGCTCATGTTGTCATGGCTGAGTGGGGTGTAGGTGGAAGGGGGATTGAGGTGGAGGCATCCCAAAGATCCCATCACACACACACACACACACAAACACCCAGACATACATACCTTTATCGCTTCAAAGCACAGAAGCCGTGCTGAAGAGTGGAAGATTTATGGCGGATGTTGGAATTTAATGAAATTGCAAAACGAAAATGTAACAAACACACACACACACAGGCACACAGACACAGTGAGTGAAAGAGAGAAGTAGAATGATGGAGGAGAGGGAGAAGAGCACGCACAAAATGGCGGCAAAGGACAAACAACAGCTGCTGCCAGAAAGAGACCCCCTCCGCCCACGCCCCACGCCCCGCCTCCCACAACCTCATCTGCCTGAAGGCATCAAGAGCAACCCTTTTACTTTGCATTCTTTTTCCTTTTTTTTCCCTTTCTTTTTTTTTTTTTGTTTGGTTTTGTTCTCTCCACTCTCTGTTTGTTTCTCTAATTTGAATTGCTGCTGCTGCTGCCAAAGTGCATTGTTGGCATGGATGTGGGTTGCCTCAGCTTTAAGTTGACATAACCAAAGTCCGCACACACACACTCGCACACTCACACACACACACACGCAGTGCATTAACACGCACTTGAAAAGTGCAATCTGGCCGCAATTGGTATGAATGCCCGGCCGCGAAATGGCGGCGCGTGATAAAACACGTTTTAATATCAGCCAGCCCTCACAGCCAGAGTTGCCACCCCACACACACACACACATACGTGGCACCGATTGACAATGGGAGGTAGGACCAGCACACTCTCGCTCTTTGCAAAATGTTGCACATAACGTTTTACAAAACTTTCGGTTAGCATGTAGGCGCCGTTAAAATTCAATGAATTGAAATTGTAAAGCGCGACAGGATATGGGCTCACACACACACACACACACGGAGTCCTAGCCCCAGGCTGCAAATGCTATGGCGCGTGTGTTTGTGTGTGTGTGTGTGTGCGTCTGGCAACACCGGTAATTACCACCACGTGACAATGAAAATTACCAGCAAAACACCACAGGCAGTCCGAACCCGTACACACTTTAAAGCCAGTTCAATTCAGTTCAGTTTACTTTGCTTCGCTTCAATTCGTCTTCAGGTTGCTGAGGTCCTTGCTTGGCCTGCATAAATATTTAAGCGTTCCGAGGCATCAGCATCATCCCCATATTGAGTGTCAAAAGCCATTGCTCTAAAAGATCTATCGCCGTGCGCCTAAAATGACTCCACGAGCAGAAGTCGAGGACACTTTATGTGTAAGTCACAGTCCATAACAGGAGGCAAGAAGGATGAGAATTTCCGAATGGCAAAACTAAGCAAAAGAGAAATCAACAAGAACAAAAAATACATGGAAAAGGGACCAAGAGTGTCCAATGCAATGGACATCTGGGAAAAGCGAAATTGTTGGCTGCAAATTTCGTGTAAGCGTTACCAGGGCTGCAAGCGATGACAAAACTTGTTGGGTTTCCAAAAAATAAACTTATTAGTGCGCAATATTCTTCAAATGCTTGATGCTCAGTTGAAGACAAATAAGTAAATCATATTAGTAAATGTTCACTCTATAATAATAAAATTAGCTAATTTATCTCTTTCCAATTAAATGTTTACTAATATACTACTTTTAGAAGAAGCAGGCTTGCCTCCCAAGACTAAAGGCGTCTAATCTCATGATCTAAACTTAAAATAAAGAGAAGATCTACCAAATGGAAGAAGTTTACGATACACTTTCTTAGAAGCGCTTGAATTTTTATAATAATTTTCAATAATCTTTGAGCTTTGTTCGTTTGTAAATCGATTCAGGTTTAAATTTAAGACCAAACTGAACATATTTGTCAGTAATCAAAGTCAAAAACAGGGTGTCCAAAAAGAAAATTGGTAAAAAATTACATTTTGCAAATTGAATTAATTTATATTATATATGCTTTTCCATTTACTTATTAAAAATTACTAATTGGCGTATGCAAATAATTGGGTTCAACGAAAATGAAGTACCAGGACTTCTAAACAATAGTTCAAGGAAATTATTGAGTCCTACGAAGAACACATCAGGAACAACTAGCAGTTACAGCTCTAGAAGTATCTTTAATGGTGAAAGATGAATTGTTTTCCCAGATAGTGTCACGATCTTGGGATTACTTAGCTGTCAATAGGGATGTCAAAAATACTTAATAATGGGACGTTGTTTAGGAATATTACCCAACGCGGTTACAAAACTGATTTATCTTAAACGGACATAAAAATGTTTGTTAGAATAATCTATTAAATTTTCTCCGTATTCCATTTAGGATTTGAAAACTCCGAATATGCTGAATACCTCTTTTTAACTGAATAGATTGGAAGGAAGTCATGAAGACGTGTTAAAATAGCAATCAATTTTGAGTGTCCTCATTCACTATATGTTTCGGTATTTATAAACAACAAATAGGAAGATATAGTTATAGTAATTAATAAACAATTAGAAAATCTTTAATTTGAAATCAAAATAACACTTCAAAGTGTTGGTACCAAAAGTAATATTATGTCCAAATGGACATTCTTTAGATCCAAAGGGTAACTTGCTTACAATTTCGATGGTCGAATCAAATTTCTAGTCTTGCCGTCTTTGCATCCCTGGCATTTGATATTGCAGCTACAGTTCTGGTCCGCCCATTTGTAGCAAATGCGCTGGGAGAGGCTTGAGGCAAGAATTCACATCACTTTGGCTCGTAAATAAATCAATGAGCAGTTTTGTATTATATCCTGCGCCTCAGGAACAGGCCGGCAGATACACTGAGAGAGAGTGACAGTTTTTTTTTTTTTTGCTTCTATCTTTTTTGTTCACCATGACCAGGACATAAATTTATGCAACTTGCTTTGGACTTGGACTCTCGGCCGGGGTTCTTCTACATCTCGTCACTGCTGATGTATGCTTGAGCTTGAGTGGATTTTATTGTGACAGCATCAGGATTTACTCGAGACAGCATCTGGAACTGGCAGCCTGTAATGAGAGCCTCCATTGCCGGCCTCCGCCCTCTTCCCACACTCACCTTGCCCGCCCCTTTACTGGCTTACACCAAGCTCCATGCAATAATTTTTTGCATAGTTTTGGTATTTGTGGGCCTTTGTTTGCTTTATGCATTCGCCTGTAATTAATTTGAGCAATTTTTGCGAATTTAGCTAAATTTATTGACTGCACTCAAACATTGCGCATACGACGCATATCCCAAAGGGGCAGGCGGGGGGATACTTTGGGATGGGATGAGAATGGTGCGACTGGGGCGAAATCAATGCTAAAATATGCAAATTTTTATTTGCGCGACAATTTCAATTTAACGACAATGACGACAACGACGAGGACGACGACAGTGAACCATTTTCTATTAACGTTGCTTCACTTGTTTGTTTCTTCGGAGCGAATTACTCTCAGTAGTGCCGTTAACACCGACCCCACACTCCCTCCCCGCCCCCCCCCATGCTCCCGTTTTGGGAAAAGTCAACGAGGGGTGGAGCCAGTGTGGGGGCGAATGGTTTTTCGAAAAATGGAAATCTGTAAGTAAAAGTTTAGCCCGAGCACGGTTGGGATGAACGATGGGTGGTGGTGTTGGTGGGGGTGGGGCTTCGCTTTTAGTGGGGATACTGACACGTCACGCATTGAGCCATTCAAAGCTCATTATGCGTGAGCCCACGTTATGGTGCCTAAAAGTGTCGTTGGGTGGTTTTTGGCTCCAGGGGATTTCACTTGTTTTTTCTCTCGCCAGAAAAGTTTCCGCGAAATGTGCCGCGAATATACGAAGGGATTTGGTCATGCAAATGGCTAAGCATAAGTGAAAGTTCTGTTGAAATCTCTGATTCGTTAAGGTGGGAATAATATTTTTCAAAAATGTATTCGCTTAAGTGAAAGACTTTCAAACAAAATATTTTCCCTCTATGATGGGAAAAGACTTATGTGAGCCTTCTCAAGTGGCAAAGTGCTATATGGAACTAAGTCTGTTAGGAAAAACTATTTATTTCTGGCCTGATTCTTTTATTGAATCACATCGAATTATAAGACCTACTTTAATTATGGAATATATGGTCGAAAGCAATTGAAATGTTGCTGTCAAACGCGTGCTCTAGAGCTTAGATGTCGGATTAATTACTCTAACTAACTTAATAACACATTCGCATTGATACAATCGAATTGTGTATTATTTATTGGCAAGATTTTTAAAATTTAAATCCAACTTTAGCAGCTTAAGCTGCTTGGCATATGCGCCAAGTCAAGCCAAACAGAGTTCCAACTCGGAACTCGACATTCCCACTGGCAGCCAGACTCCCCATCCACCCACCCATTTGACCAAAACGCAAAGATTTATAGCAGCTGCTGACTGGTAGAAGGAAAACTCATGCGAAAATAACTTTAGCGGAAAAGTGCCGACAAAATACAAGAAAATGCTTAACCAACGAGACCAGAAGAAGAGGATACAACTTGAGTGGGGCTTGGGGCTTGGGACTGGTTCTGCTGTCGCGGGGCCCCAAAGCCAAAAACCCCTTGGCTTGGCACCGAAAATGGGAGAAAGCTTCGCTGAGCCGTGCCAAAAACTTCATGAATTTAATTACCGAATTTTTTCGCTGTAATTACGAAATTCTTTTGGCCGAAAGTGGAATTTTCATTTCATTTTCATTAAAATATTTTTGCTTGTAAGTGTTTACAAATATGTATGCTAGGCCACGCCCACTCGACCACACACACACACACACACACACATATATACTTACAATACAAACATATATAATCATATAAGCATCTTGAATCTTGGCTGTATTTATTGCTTCCATTTGGTCGACGCAATTATTCAGTTATTGACCCACAAAACCACAAAATGTCAGCAGAGGATTCCATGTAGGAGCAGCAAGTCAACCATTCAACCAGCCAACCAGTCAGCCAGTCAGTGGGCCGTGCATTTGCCCAGTCCTCGACCATCTTCACCTGTGCATTATTAACTTGACCACGATAAGCTCATAATGAGGCCAAGCTAATTTCTTACTCCTGAGTTGAGTTCGTCCTCAAATGTGCGGCCGGCCGTGCATTTCGTCCTGTTTATCTATAAAGGAAGCAGACAATTGCATTTGCCCCGAAAATACAATAAATTTTGGTAAATGAATTGAAGGACTTTCACCATGAGTTTATCCTTTGAATTCGGTCGGTAAAGTCTTAATTAGTTGTTTAATTATATAACCATTAAAACATTTCACAAACTGCCCCCATCAGTTTATTTACCCTCACAAAGCCGAATTAGAATTGGAGCAAAGTCAAAAATTAAGCAGCATTTTAGGTGAAAATTACTCTGAGATAGGAAAACCAATATTATGAGCTATCAAATCAATCGATTTAGGAGCCAAGTGGTGGGTGTCTTTAGAGTACATGGTATTATAAAGCATAATTTATGCTTAAGTTGGGACACTCAAAAAAATAAAACAGGCAAAAACTAAATCTCCTAATTAAAACATTAATCGGCTGACTAGGTACCAAGTTGAGGATTTATAAAAAACGAGAACCACCCGATTATTAAGACTACAAAGAATCCGTTTATAATAATCAAAAGGATATTTTTTGAAAAATGTAACGATTTTTAATGCTTACCAGCGCCCCCTTTGGACTTTTTTCCGCAACATCGTTTGAAATTGCGACCCAATGTCCTGGGTACAATTTCAAATTGCCCGCCGATACATGATAGTTCTCCCTTTCCGTCCACCACTAATATTTGGTCCAGCGCTAGAACAACGACAATGCTTGCATAATTTAAATAAATTCGTTCGGTAAAAATACAGCAATGAGACAGCGATGGCAGGTGGTCAGCTGCTTGAGGCAGCATTGGCGGAGGCAAAGCCAGGCAGCCGGCTCATCAGCATCCTTAACGACATCAGGAACACCTTCAACTCCACGCGAGACCTTCTTGAAACGAGTCAGCTCGGGGCCCGGTCTGCAGGATTTCTTCACAGTTAAACCGGCTTCCAGACTGAAACCGAATGAGGAACTGGACGTGGACAATAGTGTGCCGTATTTAAGTAGCATTGACTTCAATGGACAGGGGCGAAAGGTGCACTTTGAGGTTTATGGCTGCCAGATGAACACCAACGATACGGAGGTTGTTTGGAGCATACTCCAGGAGAATGGCTATCAAAGATGCCACGATCAAAGCGAGGCAGATGTGATTATGTTGGTCACCTGTGCAGTGCGTGATGGAGCCGAACAAAAGATATGGAATCGACTACGCCATTTGCGAGCGCTCAAGGAAAAACGTTCAGGGAGACGTGGGCCATTGCAACTGACCCTCTTGGGATGCATGGCAGAGCGGCTGAAGGAACGCTTGCTGGAGCAGGAGAAAAGCGTGGACGTCATAGCAGGACCCGATAGCTACAAGGATCTGCCCAGACTTCTGGCAGTAGCTCGACATTATGGCAATTCGGCCATTAATGTACTCCTCTCACTGGACGAGACCTATGCGGATGTGATGCCAGTGCGATTAAATTCCGAATCCCCCACAGCCTTTGTCTCCATTATGCGAGGATGTGACAACATGTGTTCCTATTGTATAGTACCTTTTACACGAGGTCGCGAACGATCGCGGCCATTGGAGTCAATTGTGAAGGAAGTGCGCACCCTACAGGATCAGGGCGTCAAGGAGGTGACACTTCTTGGCCAGAATGTCAACTCGTACAGAGATCGGAGTGGGCTAGATGAGGACATGGACAAGACTACTCCGGTGCCTGGCTTTAAGACTGTATATAAGCCAAAATTCGGTGGTCTACCCTTCTCAAAGCTTCTGGAAAGCGTGGCCGAGGTGGTACCAGAAATGAGAATACGTTTTACTTCCCCACATCCCAAGGACTTCTCCGACGATGTGCTGAGGGTTATACGCGACTATCCGAATGTGTGCAAGCAGCTGCATCTGCCAGCCCAGTCGGGCAACTCACAAGTTTTGGACAGAATGCGACGAGGCTATACTCGGGAAGCTTACCTGGAGCTAGTCGACCACATACGTAATATTCTGCCACAAGTGGGTTTGTCCAGTGACTTCATTTGCGGCTTTTGTGGCGAAACCGAGGAGGAATTCGAGGACACAATCTCCCTGATCGAAAAGGTGCGCTACAATGTGGCATATCTCTTTGCCTATAGCATGAGAGAGAAAACCACCGCCCATAGACGCTATGTGGATGATGTGCCGCTGGCGGTTAAGACGAAACGCTTGCAACGTATGGTTCAAGCCTTTCGGTCAGGAGCCACACAGCTCCATCAAGAATTCGTGGGTCGAGAACAACTCATCCTAATCGAAGGTAAAAGCAAGCGCTCTGACTTGCATTGGTTCGGACGCAACGATGCAAACATTAAAGTAATTGTGCCTACAATGGACCTGCCGACAGCCGGGCAAGAATCTAGCAAACTGACATCCTTTGGAGTCGGTGACTTTGTGGTGACCCGTATTGAGGAGTCCAACTCCCAGGTGCTCAAAGGCACACCCCTGCAACTGAGCAGCATTTCCAGATTTCACAGTGAGACGTAGCACATATAATAAACAAGTTTTGTGTTTTATTCCTTAAAGCCTAAGATTCCGTTTCCATTTCTCTCGCCTCTCCAGAGGCGCTAGCTCTTCTACCATGGTATCTAGCTACATGGTTACGATAGAATTGAAAGATATCCGCACTAGCCGACCGGCATAGGCATTCTATATCATTGAATTGGGCTATTTTGAAGGATCCTTTCGTTTGCACCAGCATCAGATTACCCTCCAGGGAATCGAAAGCAAATGTGAAACTGGCTCGCTGATGCAGTGTTTCTCTCTGATCCGGGTCCAGTATATATTCACCATTTTCATTGATGATGCACTGTACTGCAGCGAAGCTATACTTCATCGGCAGGCCACCTATAATCATGGCCAGACAGGCTGCATTCACCGCACAGGCATCAATCTGCATTATAAAATGGATTAGCTCTCGTTTTCCTTGCGTTGCCTTACTTACACTTCCGCGATCCTCCAGCTCCTGCATTTGAACTGACATCTTGGAACGTGGATACGACTCGCCAAGCAAGGCCAACTCCAACACATCTTGTATTACCGCCTCTCGAATGCGGTCCTTCACCTGAGGCAATCCCGCCTTTGGCCGATAATTGCATTCCAAGTAGCTGCCATCTATGCTCAGGGTCTGGGACTTCGCCTCAACAGGTCCCAAAACGGCGGCAATGACAACTGTTGATCCTGGTGGGGGGTAAACAAAAAACGAGATGAAACCTTCACCAACTGGGCCGGCTTTGTTTTTATTGCAAACAAACCTTGACTGTACATCACAGAACCATCGCATCGTGAGAGCGGATTAAACTCGCACCGCATTTCCCGCAACTTGTCATTGGGAACTTTTCCTTTATCCGTGGCAATTTCATTCATTTTAATTTAATTAAAAAAAATGTAAAAATAAACAACGTGCGCTAAAGACGGGGTGAGCGAACGATAACATTATCGATAGTTTTCCCCCTATTTTGCAAGTGTTCCCAATATGCGGCAATAATTATGTAGGGTTGTCACCAGTTTGAATATTATTGGGAAGTGAGGTATCGATTATCTCGCGGTTAATTCAAAATTTTTTATTTAAGTCGATATTTTTATAATTTTTTAGGATACAGGGCAGTTCATCTTCTAGCCTCCGGCTGAATGCTTTATGCAGCTCGCAGATGAGTGGAGAGAATAATTGATATGATTGCATTCTTATCCTTTAAAAATTTGTGCTTATAAAACTATCGATAGTGATGACCGAACAACGATGTTTGCCAAAAATACAAAGAATCGATATATCGATAGTGACATCGATGTGTTTTCCAGCTCTATTTTGTTGTTTTACCCTGCAAAAGCTATATATTAGTTTGGTCAGAAGCTCGCCGACTATATATTCTTGATCAACGTTATGGCTTGTATATACCTTTTCGTTCAAAAACAGAGTTTTAGAACAATAAATCTTAATATTTGTGGGCCTATTATATATTTATTATGCGATTATCACCAAACTTGGTAAATCACAGATGTAAATAACAATTTGTATTGTGATAAATTTAATCAACGAGTAGATATAGGTTTTTGCACAAAAGATCTTTTCATTTTCCTGACTGTTTGTAGGAATATATATTACAGGCACCTCGCGAGGGTATACAAACTTCGGCTCGGCTGAAGATAGCCCGGCCTTCTGGTTTTTTGAAAAGTTTATAACTTGAGCGGTAGTACAAAATTATAACAGTTTTTAGCTTTCGCTCGTTCGCAGCAGGTTCAGTGAAGTTGATTCGGTCCAATAATAAAAATCTGTGAAAGATGTCAGGCAAGTGTCCACCCCCATTGCGAATCCTGAAGCTTATATAATTACATATTTAATTGCTGTTGCAATAATTGCAGGCGCCAATCCGTTTGCCCAATTCGAGAAGTCTTTCACCCAGGAGGGGCAAGTGTACAAATACTTTGATTTGGCCTCTATTGATGGCAAATACGGTAAGTGGGAGGGCGGCTGATAGTTAGTGGGCGTGGCTGTACGTCTACGTGGACAAATCAAGAACTGAAACACTTGTCGGTGTCCTATTTAAAAAAACAATACGCTACCTGTTGAAATGCGGCGCCGCGACTTGAAGTTTGACCTTCCGCTCTCCCTCTCACACACACTCATACATGGACATACTCGTATGTTAGAGACTTGGCGCTTTCATTTGCAAGTCCAAGTGGTGTCAATTGGGTAAGGTGATGCCGCTACGCTAAATCGGGCTTGTTGTGCGGTTCAGGTTGGACTTAGTGGAAAGCGAAAGTTATCAATAGAGAGACTCCAGCCATAATATTAGGGCTCGTCATGTTTAGTTTCGCTTCGAACAATCCAGACACACCAACGGAAGATAAGGCTAATCATAACGTGCGTTCTCTTATCAGCTGCACTGAAAAACACAGAGGGAACACATTGTCAATCTGGTGATTGTGTGGTCCGATGGGGATTGCGGAACATGTATCGTTAGCATTGTGGAATATTTTATATTCTTTTGGCGCGTGTCCGGTGGCTCAAGTTAATAGCTCAATGAAATCATTATCAATCCGTCGATCTTATGCCATAATTTTTGACGAATGTGTTGCCTTCAGATCAATTGCCCTACTCCATTCGTGTGTTGTTGGAGTCGGCGGTGCGCAACTGCGACAACTTTCAAGTCTTGGAGAAGGATGTCCAGAGTATCTTGGGATGGACGCCAGCTCTGAAGCAGGGCTCCAATGATGTGGAGGTTTCCTTCAAGCCGGCTCGTGTCATTCTGCAGGTTTGTGCTTCATTTAACATCCTCTTTCCATTCTTGCATCACTTCTATTGTTTTTTAGGATTTCACCGGTGTACCCGCTGTAGTTGATTTCGCTGCCATGCGCGATGCTGTCCTAGATTTGGGCGGTAATCCTGAGAAAATCAATCCAATCTGCCCCGCCGACTTGGTAATCGATCACTCAGTACAGGTCGATTATGCCAGAGCTCCGGATGCTCTAACCAAAAACCAAACTCTGGAGTTTGAACGCAACAAGGAGCGATTCACTTTCTTGAAGGTAGATTGTATAAGTTAAGGTCCAAAAAGCTTATCTTCATCATTTAAACATCTTATAGTGGGGAGCCAAGGCCTTCAACAACATGCTGATCGTTCCTCCCGGCTCTGGCATTGTCCATCAAGTGAATCTGGAGTATTTGGCTCGCGTTGTTTTCGAGAAGGAGAACGCTGATGGCTCGAAAGTCCTTTATCCTGACAGTGTTGTTGGCACCGATTCCCACACCACTATGATCAATGGTTTGGGCGTTCTTGGTTGGGGTGTGGGTGGCATTGAGGCTGAGGCTGTCATGTTGGGACAATCGATTTCCATGTTGTTGCCCGAAGTGATTGGCTACAAATTGGTGGGCAAACTCGGTCCCTTGGTCACCTCCACCGATCTGGTATTGACCATCACCAAGAACCTGCGTCAATTGGGTGTGGTGGGCAAGTTCGTTGAGTTCTATGGCCCAGGAGTGGCTGAGCTGAGCATTGCGGATAGGGCGACCATCAGTAATATGGGTCCCGAATATGGAGCCACTGTTGGTTACTTCCCCATCGATGAGAACACCCTGAACTACATGAAAAAGACAAGTGAGTACAGAAAATTTTGTGGTTCATCTTATCTATAACCTATATAAATTCTACAGATCGCTCGGAGAAGAAGATCGAAGTGATTCGTCAGTATCTGAAGGCCACACAGCAATTGCGTAATTATGCCGATGAAGCGCAAGATCCAAAGTTCACTCAGGTTAGGAGATTACATTTTTGGTTCACTTTGATATCTAAGTTATTGTTTTTTTCAGACACTTACTCTGGATCTGTCTAGCGTAGTGAGTTCCGTTTCCGGTCCAAAACGCCCCCATGATCGTGTTTCTGTCTCCGACATGCACACCGACTTTAAATCGTGTCTTTCCAACCCAGTAAGTAAATCCTTTAGTGACCAGGTTGTTCTTTATATTACATTTCCTCTTTTTACTAGGTTGGCTTCAAAGGATATGCCATTAAGCAAGAGTCCCAGGCTGACTCTGGCGAATTCCAATGGGATAATGGCAAGAGTTACAAATTGCAACATGGCTCAGTTGTCTTGGCCTCCATTACCTCTTGCACAAACACTTCCAATCCCTCTGTGATGCTGGGTGCCGGTCTATTGGCCAAGAAGGCCGTAGAAAAGGGTCTTACCATTTTGCCCTACATCAAGACATCTTTGTCGCCTGGTTCGGGTGTCGTTACCTACTATCTGAAGGAATCCGGTGTCATTCCCTACTTGGAGAAACTGGGTTTCGATATTGTCGGCTATGGCTGCATGACTTGCATTGGCAATTCGGGTCCCCTGGACGAGAATGTGGTAAACACCATTGAGAAAAACAACCTCGTTTGTGCTGGCGTTTTGTCGGGCAATCGTAACTTCGAAGGACGTATTCATCCCAACACCAGGGCCAATTACTTGGCCAGTCCACCTTTGGTGATTGCCTATGCCATTGCTGGACGCGTGGACATTGACTTTGAGAAGGAGCCATTGGGAGTGGATGCCAGTGGCAACCAAGTCTTCCTTCGCGACATCTGGCCCACTCGTTCAGAGATCCAGGAGGTGGAGAACAAGCATGTGATTCCCGCCATGTTCCAAGAAGTCTATAGTAAGTGGCAACCACACGCAAAGAGGCTTCAATTTATTAATTATTGTCCTTTCATTAGGCAAAATCGAGTTGGGTTCTCCGGACTGGCAAACTCTGCAGGTTTCCGATGGCAAACTCTTCTCATGGAGCGCCGACTCAACCTATATCAAGCGTCCGCCTTTCTTCGAGGGAATGACCCGCGAACTGCCCAAACTGCAGAGCATTGAGAAAGCACGTTGTTTGCTCTTCTTGGGTGACTCTGTCACCACAGATCACATTTCGCCCGCCGGTTCGATAGCCAGAAATTCTCCAGCTGCACGATTCCTTGCCGAACGTAATATTACAGCACGGGACTTCAACTCGTATGGCTCCCGACGTGGCAACGATGACATCATGTCTCGTGGCACCTTTGCCAACATTCGTCTGGTCAATAAACTGGCCACCAAGACAGGTCCACGTACCCTGCACATTCCCAGCCAAGAGGAACTCGATATTTTCGATGCAGCTCAACGCTATCGGGAAGAGGGCACTCCCTTGGTCTTGGTTGTGGGCAAAGAGTATGGCAGTGGCAGCTCTCGGGATTGGGCGGCTAAGGGTCCCTTCCTTTTGGGCGTCAAGGCGGTCATTGCCGAGTCCTATGAGCGCATTCATCGTTCCAATTTGGTTGGCATGGGCATTATTCCTTTGCAGTTCTTGCCTGGCCAGAATGCTGAGACTCTGAAGCTCAATGGTCGCGAGGTTTACAACATATCCCTACCCGAGAGTGGTTTGAAGCCGGGTCAGAAGATCCAAGTGGAGGTAAGTGTCAAGGAGTGTGCACTAAATTGTCGATATCGATTACTTTCTATTGCTTTCAGGCCGATGGAACTGTTTTCGAGGCCATCCTGCGCTTCGACACAGAGGTGGACATCACATACTATAAGAACGGCGGCATCCTCAATTACATGATCCGCAAAATGCTCAACTAAGTTAATATTCTGTTTTTTGTTAAATACTTTTATTCCACTTGCATTTTTTATACTGTTCCATTATATAGTTTTTTAGAACCTTTTAATTTGTGGTGGTGCTTCTCTTGTGGTCGAACCAAAAAATATATATGAGCTTAGAATTTTGAATTGTATTTTGTTTTATCTACATGATCCCTTCTAGTAATGAACGCATGTAGGTACATGAGTACTTAAGACTTGTAGAAATCAGAGACCATGTAGTCTTCGCATGACTCTGCGAGCCTCTACATTTCCACCATTTTTCCAATCAGTTTCTAGCTTTGTTCGTTCGCAGCAAGTTCATCAGAGCTAAAATTTAATTGAAAATAAAAATGTCTGGTGTGTTATACGTAGTTATAAGAGTGATTGTGTTTGAATTAAGCATAGTTAGCATTAATAATTGAATTTACTTTTGCAGGCCACAATACTAATCCATTTATCAAATATCAAAAGTCTTTTACTTTTGAGGGAACTGTGTACAATTACTTCGATGTGTCGTCCATTGATAGTAAATTTGGTAAGTTTATTTAAATTTAAAAACATAAAATCTAAAAAACATCTAATTAATGTTAGCATTATGTAATAAATAAATATTTCTCTTATCAGACAAAACAAGAATTAGTACATTAGAGTTTCCTATACAAACAACACAAAGAATGTCTTATCTTTCAAATAGATATTGAATTGATGAACTAAACATTAGTTAAAGCACTTAATATTTCGAATGCCTATGCTTTACTCAATTAATGTGCATTTTCTAAACACACAGCTGCTTCCAATGAAACCTGATTATTTACATACACCTGTACTTAGTATAAATATTAAGAGAGGCTCGACTTTGCAATTAGAATAAAACTTTCATATAGTCGACTTTCTATACCCTGAAAATGGCGTAGTAAAATCATTTGAAATTTATTAGGAATTTTAAATTATTTCCAATGACGATTTTCAGAAATATTGTAAGCCAAAAATAAGATATTTAATTTTTATTTCAAATAGTTTATTTTCTCTTTTTAGTTCTTCAAATTTTGTAAGCTTTTCAAAACTTATTTTAAACCAAATATTTTATTTGAACTTTCTTTTACTCATAAATTTATAAACCACTTCAAAACTTAAGAGATTTACTTTCGATTTGAAAATTATTACATTAATTCAATGATTACAAAAAGGTATTTTCATTTTCAAAAGAATTAAGAAAAAGATTTTGTTTATATTTCAAAACATTAAAATATTCACTCAGGTTCTTTCTCCTTTCTTTAAGTGGAAATCTATAAATATCTAAAAATTCAAAGTTTAAGTAGTTTATTTTGCTTGATATCGTAATCTGATGCAACTCGCATATTACGGTAAACATATGGTAACCGTAGAGTAGTGGAATATTTTTTAGTTTGAATGGGCCATGTGACAAAGCAAGCGAGTCACAAGCCCGAACTAAGGGTATTTGGAGTGATCTGTGGCGCACTTCAATCGCTGTACTAGCTGATAACGAATGGTGCTATCTGTGCCTCCAGGCCCAGTGGGTATAATCTATAGTGACGCTCTCCGAAACCTGTGTGTAAATGTAAAAATAGAACAAGTTTAATTGACATCGAGGTTATTCACTTACAGATCGGCTACCTTATTCCATACGTGTGTTGGTCGAATCGGCGGTGCGTAATTGTGACAATTTCAATATCACCGAGAAGGACGTGAGAAGCCTCCTTCAATGGACTCCGGAACTGAAACAGGGCGTCAATGATGTGGAAGTTCCTTTCAAGCCGGCTCGTGTCATTCAGCATGTGAGTTTTTGTTTTGTTGGAATACCAAAATGAAACTCAAATAACTCTTGTCAGGACTATAATGGAATACCGGCTATAGTGGATATGGCAGCCATGCGCAATGCTGTTCTTAAATTGGGCGGAGATCCTGCCAAAGTGAATCCTGTGGCGCCGACAGTCTTGTCAATTTGTCACTCCGTCGGGGTGGACTATTGGCGTCAGCCCGATGCTTTGGCCAAGAATCAAGCGATTGAGTTTAAGCGCAACAAGGAGCGGTACGCCTTCCTGAAGGTAACTAATGAGTAAATATTCAGAATCATGAGAATATAAAGATTTGCCCTTTTCAGTGGGGAGCAAAGGCCTTCGACAATTTGTCCATTGTACCGCCAGGAGGCGGCATATTACATCAGGTGAATTTGGAGTACTTTGCCACCGTTGTCTTCGATCAGGACAATGAAGATGGCTCAAAGACCCTGTATCCGGACAGTCTGGTGGGCACTGATTCCCACACCACTATGATCAATGGCTTGGGCGTCCTTGGTTGGGGTGTGGGTGGTATTGAGGCTGAGGCTGTCATGTTGGGACAATCGATTTCCATGTTGTTGCCCGAAGTGATTGGCTACAAACTGGTGGGCAAACTCGGCCCCTTGGTCACCTCCACCGATCTGGTATTGACCATCACCAAGAACCTGCGTCAATTGGGTGTGGTGGGCAAGTTCGTTGAGTTCTATGGCCCAGGAGTGGCTGAGCTGAGCATTGCGGATCGGGCGACCATCAGTAATATGGGTCCTGAATATGGAGCGACTATTGGTTACTTCCCCATCGATGAGAACACCCTGAACTACATGAAACAGACAAGTGGGTATAGGAAATTGTCCGGTTAATCTTATTTTGAACCTAAATCTTTTCTACAGATCGCTCGGAGAAGAAGATCGAAGTGATTCGTGAGTATCTGAAGGCCACCCGGCAATTGCGCAACTATTCGGATGATGCTCAAGATCCAAATTATACGCAGGTGACAAACACGAAGATTTTAAAATAGTTTGGAATAGTTTTAGCTAACATTTGGTGTCCTTACTCACATTCCCTTTTACTTTGCAGTCTCTGATTTTGGATCTGACAAGTGTGGTGACCAGCATTTCGGGACCAAAACGTCCACATGATCATCTGCCAGTGATCGACATGCCATCGGACTTCAAGTCTTGCCTCTCCAGCCCAGTAAGTTGTTTAAATTTCTCCTATATGAGATAAACAAAGCCCAGTGATGCTCGAGGAAGGCGACAAAACTGAACTTGGTGTATCCCATAAATTGAAACCGCTGGGCAAACTATCGCACTGGGAAGAGTGATCACTTATGCAATTTGGGAGTCTTTAAGGCTGCTTACAAAAGAGCTATCTAAAAGAAACAGCAACTGTGATAGGTAGATTGAGGATTAAAATCACGGCTACTATTTCCTTAGATAACTCAATATAAATTCAGGATGATGTGGCACTCGCGTCGCGTTCTTCCACGTAAAGTTTTGAACTGAAACCTGGCAGTTGGCTTGTCCAGCTCTTATAAGCTGATCCACTAGCCACACACACACACCCAAATAGACGTTCATTGGCCGCTGCCAACGCATCAGATTTCCAACGCCGGTTGATCGGTATTTGGGTATTGGACGTAAATTCGCTGAGCATTGCAATCCAATGCATTTTCTGGCACGCTCAACATAATTATGCCGAATTACCAAAACTCTGAGCGCTTTGGCAAAGCGAACACGGGTTCAGTGTACCGGCCACAGTGGGGCCTCGAGTGGCTTCCGCCATCCACAAACTGACCTACAAAACACTTCCAAGGGTCATTGAACGCCCCCGGTGCACGTCCACGTTGATTGAAACTATGTTTCCGCTTTGCAGATTGGCTTCAAGGGTTACGGCCTCACCGCCGAGGGCTTGAAGACAGTGGGCGAGTTCCAATGGTCTGATGGCAAAATCTATAAGCTCCGACATGGATCTGTCGTTCTGGCTGCCATAACAGCCTGCACGAACACCTCGAATCCCTCTGTGATGCTTGGCGCCGGACTCTTGGCCAAGAGGGCCGTGGAAAAGGGTCTCACCATAGAACCCTACATCAAGACCTCACTGTCGCCGGGTTCGGGTGTCGTTACCTACTATCTCAAAGAATCCGGTGTCATTCCCTACTTGGAGAAACTGGGTTTCGATATTGTCGGCTATGGCTGCATGACTTGCATTGGCAATTCGGGTCCCCTGGACGAGAATGTGGCAAATACCATTGAGGAAAACAATTTGGTCTGTGCTGGCGTTTTGTCGGGCAATCGTAACTTCGAGGGACGTATTCATCCCAATACCAGGGCCAATTACTTGGCCAGTCCACCTTTGGTAATTGCCTATGCCATTGCTGGACGCGTGGACATTGACTTTGAGAAGGAGCCATTGGGAGTGGATGCCAAAGGCAAGCAAGTCTTTCTTCGCGACATCTGGCCCACTCGTTCAGAGATCCAGGAGGTGGAGGCTAAAAGTATTATTCCCAGCATGTTCCAGGATGTATATAGTAAGTGACCGATGTCAAGAGTTTATATATTATTAACTCGTTTTCTTTCAACTCCAAATCTTAGGCAAGTTTAAGCTTGGCTCCCTGGACTGGCAGGCGTTGGAAGTGCCCCATGACCTTTCGATATATCATTGGGATCACGCCTCCACCTACATTAAACGTCCGCCCTATTTCGATGGGATGACCCAAGAAGTACCCAAGTTACAGAGCATTGAGAAGGCACGCTGCCTGCTCTTTTTGGGTGACTCTGTGACCACAGATCACATGTCTCCGGCTGGGGCCATTGCCAGAAACTCGCCAGCAGCTCGTTTCCTTGCCGAACGTAACATAACTCCTCGGGATTTCAACACCTATGGCACTCGTCGAGGCAATGATGATGTCATGGCACGCGGATGTTTCGCCAACATACGTCTCGTCAACAAACTGGCATCCAAAATCGGTTCGTATACCCAGCACATTCCCAGTGGTGAGGAACTGGACATTTTCGGAGCTGCCGAGCGTTATCGCTCGGAGAACACGCCATTAATCTTGATTGCTGGCAAGGAATATGGCACTGGAAGTTCTCGGGATTGGGCTGCCAAAGGACCCTACATGCTGGGCATTAAGGCGATTATTGCCGAATCTTATGAGCGCATCCATCGGTCCAATTTGGTGGGTATGGGTATTATTCCTTTACAGTTCCTGCCTGGCCAAAATGCTGAGACATTAAAGCTGAATGGTCGTGAGGTTTTCAATATATCTCTTCCAGAGAGTGGTTTGAAGCCGGGTCAAAAGATCCAGGTGCAGGTAGGTACCAAATAATTTAAAATTTATATTGATATCAATACAATCATACCCTAATTTCAGGCCAATGGAACTGTATTTCAGACAATTCTTCGCTGCGATACCGAAGTGGATATTGCATACTATCAGAATGGTGGAATCCTGCAGTACATGGTCCGCAAAATTCTATCCGCCAAATAAAATCGTTAATTAATTATGTCTTGCATTTAAGAACTTCATTTTTGTTTAAATTTTGGGGCAAAGTATTAAACAACTTGAAAGGATTTGCGAAATTTACAATAAATTACATTATTTTATTACAATACAATAAATTACCAAAATATGGAATGGCTAACGGTTTTAAAACAATAGAATTCAATAAATTGATCTTTCTGTTTTAAAACGATGTGAAATTGACACAATCAAGAAAGTCTTTTACTTAAATATGTCTTTTGTTAAAGGCCATGAAAATTATGGACAAAAAAAAAACGGTTTTTTTAAATTGACTAGAATTTTGAATGTGAATGGGTCATAAATAAATATATTTTTCATTCGCGAATATCCTTATTCTGTTAGTTAACAGGCTCACGGTGAGACAATGCAGCTGTTATCGGTATAAATGTTGCAGGGTACTGTTAAATTTGCCAGCGTTTTGTTGTTGCGATGTTAGACGACAACAGGCAGTTAACATTTTTCTGTTAGTGTTTGTTTTTGTTTTTCGCGATTGTCGAAAATTTGGGATTTTCTGAATATAAAATTTGGAGCAAGCATTGTTATAGTGATTTGAGCTAACGGAAAATAAAGTATGCATCAGAGCCTGTGTATGCAAAGTTCTGGCGAAGCGTTTGCTGCTGGGTCCGGGTGAAGAAAGGCCAGACCCACAGCAAAGGATAACGACGAGTGAAGAAGAAGGAGGAGAAGAGGAAGAAGAAGAAAAGGAAGGGGAAATCTTAAGTCTGATTTAGTTAAGAGAGTGGAATAGATGCAATGGAGACTGACTACCAAAATTACGTCGAGTCATTGTCAGGAGTTTCGTCAGACGATGACGATATCTCAACTGTGGTGGACAGTTCCGATGAGGCGGCCACAGAGGAGCCGATGCCGGCGGCGCCCACACACAACACACCCACACAACGTACTCGAAACCTTGTGCAAATGCTCTACGACAGAGAAGTGAGTAGAAAAGAGAATGAGTTAAAGTAGCCACTTATCTTTCATGACCTCGAATTATTCGTTAATCACAGCGCACTGGATTCTTTACGGGTCGATCCCAGGCGGGCCAAAAACCAAAGCTTCCATATGAAAGGGTGCCAAATAGATTAAAGTTACATCTCAAGGACGTGCTGGCCAACAATGCGATGGAGGGGTAAGTAGACTAGAGATGGAGAAAACCCAATGAACAAATTAAATTTATCATAAATCCTTTCAGACACATTTTCATGGGACTGACATCTTGTGGTCAGTATATGCTTAGCCATCGTGTCGTTTGCAATGATAGCACCTCCCTGAACCACTATTCCTTTAATATGGGCTACAAGTACACGTAAGTTTCAATGATTGATGAATATGCCAATTGGATTAAACTTGTTATCTTCCTTGCAGTCTTTACTTTTGGTTCTTCCAGCCATATAAGAAACTGAGACAATTCTTTACGCGTCGCCTGTTCGATGATCATGTGGTGGATAATATCAAAACTGTCAGCATGACACAATGGAAAAATGCCAGCCATCAAATTCTGGTGGTGCATGGTGCTGCCCAAGAAGAGGGCGAGGAGAGCTATATAACATATGTAAAAGTTCCTAAACTTGGTTGTTTGGAGTGCAAGAAACTTAACGATGACGGTCCATGTAAGTGTGTTCAGTGTGTTCCCCCCATTCACATCTATTAATCAAATTATAAGGGTATTCAAATCGGATTTACTCATTTCATATAACTTATTTCTTTCTGAAATTAAAACTTTAAATGGAATAGAATATTAAAATGATGTTTTTAAACCTACAGATTCCTTCTATAATGCTCACTGCCTGAATTGCCATTTGACTGTGCACACAAAGTATTCCTCAACAGAGGCGGATCCTTCTTTTGAACCAAAAATCAATTTACTCTGCCCAGAACGCATTCTAATCATCTCGAATGGTTTTATGCACATGCTACGCATCGATATTGACACGCCGGCCGTGTCCAATGGTAGTACCTATTTGTCACAGCAGGCTCTAATGCAATCGCGATCCATGCTGGCTGCCAATCATGAGGAGGATCGCTGCTCGCAAGCTTTCACCGCTTCGGGCTCTGAGGCGGAATCCAATGGCGAACAGAGTGTTGTGGCTCGCATTATAGCTGATTTTAGTGATATAGAAACGGAACAGCGTGCCATCAATAACAATAACAATAACTATGACACACTAAATAATGGTTGTTGCTCACCAAAATCGTATGAGAAGCTCATATTCTCACCCAACTACAGTACAATGGGATCAAGTTTAACTCTGCCAGAGACAACATTGCCAGTTGTTAAGCAGAATCCCATTATTGGTAGTAGCGAGACAAGCCAAGCTCGAAGGCGCAATCAAAGGATTGTGACCAAATCCTATCGCAATGGCATCACCACCATAGATGTTCAGGTAAGCTCATCTTAATAATCTTAATACAAAAATTCTCATTTGGTTTCTTTCTTTAGAGTCCACCAAGTTCTAGTTCCATGACTGACAAGTCAAATGCCTATGAGTTCTCCGAAGACAATGAGAAATGTGAAAAGATTTCATTATTTCGCAAACGAAGACTGGCCGAAAAGAAATATGAATTCTCCGAGGACAATTCGGAGAACATAATACCGTTTACCAAGGTGCGATCAGCTGGACGCGCCTCTGCAGGCAGCTCGACAACACGTAGTTTCCATAGGTTTTCGCCCACAGCTCACTTTTTTCATAACTCACCGTGCGCTTCGCCCTCCTCATCGCCACATCCGGCCCAATCTGCGCAGATTCAGACACAGACACCTCCCCATCTTGGGTTTCGTTCGCCGCCCTCAAGTTCGAATATGATGCGTTCGCCTAGCCGTAATGCCGCCTCGGTGGCCGCACAAATATACAATCAGAAGTCACCGCCGCTTTCGCAGGCCACGCAGCAAATGCTTAGCTATAAGCCCGTCGGTCCCCTGGGCGCTCTCTCACCTCTGCAAGTGTCCATGGCCAAGCGATTTGAAATTGGCGGTTCTATGTCACCAAATGCTGGGCTATCATTTCTATCACCACGTCGCGAAGAGCCGCGCATTGTGGAGATGCCCATGCAAGGCGGGGTCATGCTGGAGAAACCAGTGTGCACTAAGAAATTCAGACGTCGCTATGTAGAGGAAGATGATGCCACTTCGGTGATAACCAGCGAAGAAGGTAAACTTGACTCATATTTCCAGCACCATTCGTATTGTATTTATTTTTGCATTCTTTAGATGATTGCATATCGCCGGGTTACCACACCTCGTTGCCCATGGAGGTGCATGGCTCTTGCTATTCTGAAATGCAAATGATTTCGCAGGCATCTTATCATCGTCTGCGGTGCAGCAGTGTCATCATAACACAGCATTCGTTCGATCTGGAGACTTTCACGTACTATGTGATTAGTATGCTATGCCAAAAGCATCAGAAGATCTACAAGGTCTTCTACGACTGGGCCTATGAGGTCATCAATGTGTGTCCCTTGAGCCAGACTATCAATTGCTTGCTAATGGCACAGTTTTCAGCCCGGGATCAGTTGAATTGTGTGCACTGCACGGGTCGTTTGGACTGTATGTTTCATAGTCGTCAATATGAGTGTCGTATTTTGTTTAACTGGAATATGGAGACCGGACAGTGGCAAGTTCTCGACTATGGCGAACTAAAGGAAATGCTCGAGATGTTTAGTCCACTTAAGCGTCTGGGAAAATCGCGTTTAACTCTCGCTCAAATGACTCGAAAGATGGCTCAAGAGATGGCGGGCAGCCTAAATCGATTGCCCGACTATACAACCAATTTGCGTATTCTCAATGCAGATATGAAAAAATCCAAGACATTCATCTCGGATCTTGATAATATGGTGGAGTTCCATCTGAAGCGAGTCCCACAAAATGAAGCGCTTTAGGCATAATATCTCTATATACACATACGATTTATCTTTATCGTACAACTTGGCCGTGCATCTAGTTCAGTTCTAAACACAAAAAAGTGTGTGCTGTTTTTAGTTTTAAATCTTTAGTTATCTTTTATCTATGTATACCTTACTTAGTGCAACGAAACGCTTATGCAAAAGGGTTGGAATACGCGTCCTAATTTCGACTGAAGTCATTTAAGAAATACAAATATCTAACTACAATATCTAGTTATAGGAATGTGTGCAAAATCTACATTGATTTGCCTACTTCTATCTCTTTGTATATGTATGTATAATTTTGATATTCGACATTTCAATTCAACTATAATCTTTAGTCTTAGTTAGCGGTAAAAATAATTACAAATTTACTTACATCTAGTTAGTGGTTCTCCGAAATATACAAAAAGTCTATTCAAGTACACATATGAGTGAGTTAAAAAAGATCAAGAAGAACATGAATAGCCATAACAATGATATTATCCTTAAGCTGTTCAAATCATGACAAATTCAAATAAAAATTTTCACCAAATTCAACAACTCTCTTGGAGTCAAATAAAAGAGTTAAAATTTCTTTGCTTCTTGATTTCCTGGATTAGGAATTTGAAACGTTAAGAATTCTATATTTATAGGAGGATTAATGTCATCCTAAATAAGTTCAACAAACAAAATTCGCATTACTACTTGGATTTAAAAGTCAGTTGTCGTTCGGCTAATGTAATATTCAAAAATTCATCGCCATGGATCGTGTACTTATCTACTTAAGTCTAGTGTGCCCGGTTTGGCTAATATTATTGCGTCCCAAGATGACATTGGACAAGGAATCGAGTGTCTCTTACTTGGGTCTGGAAGTGATGAATCCATTTGTGATGTTCGTGCAGGCCAATTTTTATACCATCCCCACAATGATAGCTATCCTTGTGCCGGCCAACTTTTATCCCAGGACATGGTTTCACTACGAATGGCGTTTCATGTTAATCTATCTTATCGAGTGTGTTTATCACTATATCATCAATGCTGATCATTTTATACAAAACTTAGACTTTTCCCTGGACGCAAGGGGAGTGAAATTTGCTGGCATACATGCTACATACATCAAGATCTTTATTTTATTGTTCATCCAACTATTTCTTGTCGTTAAATCAATATCCATTATGTTTTATGCCATCAAGATCAAGTACATATAAACAGAAAGGTCGAAGATTCGCGTTGAATAACCAAAATATTATAAATTATTTAATTTAGTTCAATTGAAATTGAATAATTAAAATATAATGCTTCTACAGGTATGGTCTGGAAGTCTATCGATGTGGAAACTACAGAGGACTATCTATTTCCACTTTTTCTATGAACAAAAGAAGTAAAAATAATAAGTTTTTAAAATTTTAAACTTAAACTTTACCAGCAAGTTATTTTATTCAGCTTTAATGTTTCCGATTTCTGTAATATTTGAAGATTTGAAAACAAGGCGAGGTTGATTTTATGTTTCTCAAATTTATTACATCTGTATACATATAGAAAATACATACATATGTATATATATATATATATATATTAAACAATTACATAATAGTATATTAACAGTACCGCAGTAAATATAAACGTAATCATCATCGTACATACATTTGAATAAGGGCCATTAAACATCGATAGTTTTGTGCAATAAACTTTTAGTTTAAACGCAACAATTGGTTTAACATAGAAAAGAATAAAGATTCAATTCTCAAATAGTTTCAATTATACACAGACGACACACAACTTTAATAAATTTGTAGATAGGTGTTTATTTTTTGCGTGAATAACAAAAATTTTAAATAACAATTAACTTAAATGTTAGATAAACCATAGACGACCGCATTTCGAAAATGAAAATTGGGTTAATCAATTTGTTTTAATATGTTTTTTTTTTTTTGTATTTGTTTTGTTTAAGAAAAGTGTTTTAATTTGTTGTATTTTTTTTTGGGTTTTTTTGTTTGTTTTTGTTTTTGTTTTGTAAATTAGCCGGAATCGCAAGATGTCCAACAAGCTATGAAACTTAAAAAATAATTTGTCACTAAAAAATATAAAACTTAAACAGGTAACACATACGTATATGTAATTTGTTTTACATTTTGTTTTCATTTATTTGTTTGCTAATAATATGTACACATAAAATTATAATTTGTTGGTTTTTGTATTATTATTCTCTTGTTTAATGTTGTAGGTATTTTATGTATGTATGTATATATATATTTCCTCGCCTTACAAGTTCTTTGACTAGTGGTTTAATATATGATTTTGAATCACACCATATAGAGTAGCGGACTCGTTTAGTTTATAAACTACCTGATTTGAAACCACAACACTTAATTTTTAATTGCAAAAAACATTACAATTCTAAAAATACATTTAATTCACAATTAGTTGGTTTTGTTTTCCGTCCGCCGTCCACCGTCCGTCGACCGCTTGTCCTTTTGTCTCCTCATCGACAATTGGGCTTAGTGGGCGGAACCATCGGCCGACCATTTACTTGGCATCAATTTTTGCTATTCTTCTATAGACATTTATGCTGACTTTTCATTTCATTAAGTTTGTTCAAAATAGTTTTTAACTAACTAGAGTAAAGGTATTTTTGCATTTGCATTTGATTAATGTTTTCGAATTTGTTTTTTGATTTTCTGATTTGAATGTGAAAATATATGATAGGTATATGATAGGTTTTCAAGATGCGAACGCCAGGCGCTGCGTCTTCCATTTACCCTGTCTCTCTGGATTTTTTAAACGATTTAGGTGTAAAAAAATATGTTTTTTCTTTTGTTGTTGTTGTTGTTGTTGCAGCGGACTCCTATTTCGCATAGTTTTTGAGATTAATCATTTAATGATTATTCACAGAATTATTGAGGTAGTGTGGTTCCTCCATCTGCTGATGCATGCGACCTCCAGTTGAAGAGAGAGAGAGAGAGAGATAGAGAGAGATCGCTCTTACCAGCGATTGCCGATAACCTGCTCTAACTTGGCCTGGTTGACTACGCTGACCACAGTGGACAGGGGATCGGCAACTGGGCAAGGAGGTACTGTGACAACCGAGGAGGATGCACCTCCAACCACCGCCTGTTGCTGCTTCCTCAAGATATTGGCGGCGGCTGCTGCCAGCAGCTTAGCGGACGTATTGCCGGGCGCGAAGTTGACATTGATATTGATGGGATGCACCACCGGCATGGTGGTGTAGCTCTTCTCCAGCAGATCCATGCCACTCAGGAACGGCACTAGCACATTATAGTCCACATTGAGGGGCACATAGTAGTTGCCCTGGCCATGCAGCGCAAAGATGGGCACCGTGAACGAGTGTCGTGGCGGCAGCAGGGGAGCTGTGGTGCTGCTCGGCGTGCTCAACTGGGCGGCGCTCAGTTTGGCCAACAGGGGACTGGAATTGGAGTTGCTGTTGTACAGCTCCGACTTGATGTCCTTGATGTCGCTGAAGTTGAACGACGATGGCGACGGCTTGTCCATCACCAGCGGCCGTGTGGGATTCGGAGGCTGAATGGCGTCGCCGCTGTGCACATCCAGGGTCAACTCACCATTGGCCGCCGCCTCGGCCAATTTGCGCTTCTTGGCCATAATGGGCGCAATCTCTGGCTCAGTGCCATCCTTGGAATGCTCGGACAGGGCTTGCATGTGCGAGTGATCGCTCTGGAGATGAGCTGCCACTGGGCACAGCTCGCTGCTGGTCTCCTCATCGTGGAGCTCATGCACAAAGCGCTCTTTGATGTGGTTTTTGTACTTGTAATTGTTGTTGTGCTCAATCTCGTGCGAGGATTCTGAATAGTTGCGCATGCGCACCGACAACAGGCTATCCTGAGTATGATTGTGGGCCAAATGGGGATGCTGCTGCAGCAGGGCATCCCGCGGCGGCGGCGAGTGCATATTTGAGGTGTCCGTGTGCAGGATCGGTTCGCGCGATGACTCAAAGTCGTGCTGACTGCTGTCCGTATGATGATGCGTTGCCGTTGAGGTTATCACCGGCGCTTGATGCGGCTGCTGATGGGCCGGCTTGGCTGCCGGAACAGCTGTGGCATGGCAGGTGGTACTGGTGGTGGTGGTGGAGCTGGCCGAGTTGCTGCTGCCGGCAGCAGCACTGGGGCCCGTGGAATTTGTGGGTACATTATCGGAAGCGGGTGCAGCACTAATATTGCCAGTACTTCCATTGCCATTGGTCAGAACCGATGGCTTCTGGTTGCCGCCATCGAGGCAGCTGGAGTTGGAGGAGCTACCATTGGCAGCAGCGGCGACAGCGGCAACAGCAGCTGCCTGCTGGTTTCTTTGCAGCTGATTGAGATGATTGCGAAAGCTCAGATCCTTGACATCGTTATGATCGTTGCTATGCTCCACATCGGAGGCGGTGCCCAGCATGTCACGCAAATGGCACAGAGGCGGATGGTAGGCCTGATGTGGACTTCCACTGGAGGCGCTCACATTGTCCGGCATATGACAACTGCGTGTTGACTTGTAGCAATCAGCTAAAAAGAGAGAAGACAATTAATAAATAAATCAAGTTGGAATTCTTGTAATCGCACTCACTTTTGAAGACCTCATCGATGTGCTCCTGCAGACGGGCCAGCAGACGATAGCAAAAGTCCTGCATGTGACTGTCGTATAGAAATTTGGCGGCCTCCTTCATGCAATCCATGTAACCGCTGCGATATTCATTCTCCTTCTGCAGGCACTCGCCCTGCAAGTGCTTCAGGTGCCTGATGGCCATCTCGATTATTTCGGTCTTCTCGATCCGGCCGCGTCCCTTGCGCTGATATTGCGGTGGTATGAGACGTGAGAGATCCGCCAGACAGGAGTTCATGCGATCACGGCGACGCTTCTCAATTATGCGATGCGACAGAGGATCTTGCTGTGAACGTAAATATGGATAGAGATCAAAGGAAATCAAATAGGTTAATTTCGATTTTCTGATTTCGAGTTACAATTTTAGCATTGAAGAATATTAATAATTTATTGGCAATTGGTTTGTTTTTCCAAATTCAATTTTTATTTTTGCGAATTTTGTCTTGTTTTTTTTTTTTTTTTGATTTATTTCTTTCTCTTTCATTTCGGTTACAATAAAAAAGGGTCAAAAGCGGCGGCCTTGTATGCATCTGCGTGGTCGTGCGTGGGCGTTACAGTGGGCATGGCATCGACTGGTATAGAGTATACAGTATTCTTCGTGCTTCTTCTTTTGATCCTTTGATCTTGCTTGCCTGCTTGCTTGCTTGCTTGCTTGCTTGTGTGTGTCTTGTGTGTATCAATTCAATTCAATGTGATTTTGATTTCTTTGCTTTTGATTTGCTCTCTAAAATTGTAATATTTACCCTCGATGTTTTATTACGTCTTCCTGTGGCATATTCAGCATCATCCTCGCTGTATGCCGTTGCCGATGTTGAAAAATTTAAACTAGATTCTGTGCAATAAGGAAAACTGGAGACAGCTGCTTCGCTATATATTCGTATGCGTGTATTGATTCATATGCAAAAAGAAGTGGGAAGGAAGGATAAGAAACACAAATAAGTCCAAATCTTGTTCAAAAAATTTTACTATATGTTGCATTCTATGCCGATTTCATATATGTATATATGTATATAGATTTAAGTGGTTTCAAGTTGAATTTTAATTTCAATTTTTGATTTAGTAAATAAAATGCATTTATTAGGCGCATAACTTAAACTGACTTAGGTGTAATATCTTAAATTAATTAATCTATGGGTTAGAAATAAGTATGTGTTTGTTTGTTTGTTTTTTTTTTTTTTGTGTTCTGGTTTTGTGTAATTTATTTATTTATCAAATTCAATAAAAATCAAATGAAATCGTTAACTTAGCGCTGCAATAAAGTAGATAAAGAAAAAAAGAGAAGAAATAATGTTCATTAAACGAAAAAGTGAAAGAAGAAAAATCAATCAATCAATTTGCGTTGATCACAGCGAAATTCTCTTGAAGTCTGTCCTCTTATTTGTCTCATTCTCTCCCACTTTCTCTCAAGTCACAAGTGTCTGGGGTTACATATGATCGTTGATCGCCAGCAAAAGCAATAGGTCTAAAATCAAATGTTTTTGTTGTAGTATTTAGGGTAAGTATCTTAGATTATCATTAGAGGACACACAACGATTAGTTGTAAACGATTTGTACTCCTCGGGAATGTTTCGGCTGGCATTTTCCAGATAAGTCACTCACACGCGCGAGCACAAAGTAGGCACACGAGACGTCGTCGATCGAGAAGTGTATTTTCAGTGTGTTGACCAATAGGTTTTTGGGTGGGAGTCGACAATACGTATAAGAATCCCCTTGGGTCCAATTTTACCCGAAATTCCTACCAAAAATAGAGTCCTTATGAAGACAATCGGACGGACATTCTCAGTCCCACAGATAATCAAATTTCGTTACCAAATAATTGCCTAAATATCAATCAATTTGAAAACTGGACAACATGCTTCATCTATGTATATATAAACTGTTACCAGGCGTCCACAAATTATATCTACAAATTCAACTCAAGCAAAACAAACGCTTCAGGCCATAATAATAATACCAACTAATAAAATAATACTAATAATAATATCAACAACAGCAACAAAAAAGAAATGCTAGAAAAAAAAACAACGAACCAAAATACGCAAACAGAAAACGCTAGAAGAGATGGGAAGAAGGTCGCCGCGGCACTTTCTGGCAGCAGACTTGGGGTACCGCTGGTACTACTGGGAAACCGACCGAATGGGGGCGTGATAAGCGGCAAATGAAGACGACGACGACGACAACATGCAAACATTGGGCAAATATTTATTTATTCATATAGTATACAATCTATATATACTATAATATATAGTATACATATATGTGAGATACTAGTGCGCACCAGCCCATGGCGCTTGGAACTTGTTTATCACCCCAGGCGACAAACGTCAGCCACAGCAGCTCCAGCTCTCGCTCTCTCTCTCTATCTCCCCCTCTCTCTATCTTTTAAGCTGGTTTTCATCTAATTTGTAATAGAGACACGATTCGAGCCCCAGGGGGTCGAGATTCTTCACGAAAAAGGGCCCTGAAACTGTTAATATTGAATTTTTTAAAGCATTCCATAATGTTTGCGAGACAGAATGCTACAATCCTTGAGATTCTTCACGAAAAAACGGGCCCTGAAACAGTTAATATTAAATTTTTAAAGCATTGTTGAATATTTGTTAAAAATTCTCTTAGAATTCTCAATCAGTTTAATCAGTTGGGCATTGTTGCCTTATAATTCTTATTTCTTATTCTTATTTTATAATTCCTTATTTCCCGTGGCCAGGGCGTGTTATCTATCAATTTACATCATTGAATGGTGCATAGTTTAGTTGTTAATCTTTGTACTGAGCGTCAGAGCGCCTAGCCAAAAGAATCACTCGCTTGATTCATGCTACACAAACGTACGTTGACGCCACGCCCCAAAAATCTGGCAAGCAGTAGTTGGCATTGCATTTGGCTTGGCGCCTTGTAACTACATACATGCATGCATACACTTTGTTTACGATCCCCCAATTGGGTTGTCGCACTATTAAGTAATTGCTCTGCCCACGTATATATATAGATCCAAGGGAGATGTGGCAGGTAGAGGTACAGGTATGCATTAGTAGAAAGATAGCTAGCCAGCCAATGACGCCAACTACTGTTGATTGGCTAAAGAAAGAGAATTCCTTGCACGTTTATTTTGCTTCTTTGTGGGGCTTTGTGTAGTGAAGGCTATCAAGAATTGATAATAATCTCTTCATAGTATCGTAGCGTAGTATAATATAGTGTAGTTTAATCTATAATTTGCACACGCTACGCCTAGAATCGGTTCTGTTTCTGTTATCGTTGATGATATCGTACATTAACCTAAAAATAACATTTTCATTGATGCATAAATAAACAAACATATGTATACTATATGTATTTTTTTTTTAATTTGTCATGCCAAGCATTTCCTGTTTTTAATTGGACATAGATAAGATATATCAATATTGATGTTCTCAAATACACACGTGATGTTCAACCTGGAGTGAACGTCATTATATATATACATATACTTAAGATCTTTAATCAATATACCAGCTCCGACCTGTTGTTGCCAGTTTACATCTAATCTCTTCTATAGATTGGGAATTACCCAACAACAAAAAACAAGAAATACACATGTACAAAGCGATAACAAACAAATTTATAATCACACAAAAGATTCCGTTCAATTGTTTTTAATATTTCCCAACCGTATAAAGGACAATATCGAATAATTTAATGTAAAATTTAGCCACTTTAAGAGTGTGAGTCATCGAGACTTAAGTTAAAATGACAAATACACTAAGTGTATGAGTATATAAAATGATTCATAATTACTATTCATTAGCTTCCAAATAAATCATCTTCAAAGTAATTTTTAAACAATCATATAATTGAGCAAAATCATTATTAAAGATATAATAATGACAGAAAATTCCATCTTCCAAAGAAATTTAGAATAATTTAATATAATTTAAAATTAAACTCACGCGATGTTCAAAATAACTTCCCCATATTTTTTGAAGTTGTATTTCTTTAGGGAATATTAAAATTCGTTCTTCGAATTGCTGTTTAAAAGTGAATACAACTTGTATTCGTTTCATTTTGACTCACAGAAAGTAAATTTTTCCAATGATTCATAGCAAAATAGATACATACACCTAAATAAATATTATATCTAATAAATATATACATATATTTATATACCAAATGATTTTTTTTATTAAGCTGGCCACGATTTCCTATAAATTAATACTATTTCATTTTTGTTTACAACAAAAGCGACAAACAAACTATTTACATTAGTCAAGCTTATTCAATGCCAAGCACCATTTCCGTTACACACAAAATGTGTGTCAAATCTATGGGCATTCGGTATTAAATGCGGGCAGGGGTAGGGGGCGGTAGGCATTTGAAAAATTTCCATATTTCCACACTTGAGTTGACATTAGGCAATATGTATATATGTATACATATAAATGTCACTAGAAATAAAATTGTGAAATCAACAAAATGGATAAACAAATAAAAACAAGCTTGAAACGATGACGCAGTTGAGTTGCGGGATAAATAATATCATAAATTAGCAGTTGTGGGCAGGTTCTTTAGACCCAGACCAGTCAGCTGATAATGATCAGCCGATGGAGACACGCCTCCTCCGCCACCAGCCACCCCCTCATCACCCAAATGACCTTCAGTTCGATAAGATAAATGTCATAAAAAAAAAACAAAAACACAAACACTAATTAACTAGCATTTACATTAGATTTTGCAACCAGTTGCATTCAACTCCACACAATGTCGAATTTAGCTGCTGGCTGATCACGTGAGAAAGTCACTATAACTGAAAATCCATCCCCAAACCAAACCGGTTCATTGTCACAACTTGTGGCTGAATATGGGCACGTGATATAATTGCTGGCAAAGCCCAAAAACCAAGTTCCATAAGTTCAAAAGATGGGCCGAAATGGCTGCGATACCCTGTAGCCAAGATCACGAACGTATCACAAGTGCTTTTGCCAGTTAAACCTCTTTATCCCACATATATCTAGACTTTAGAGGGTAAACAAAAGGCAAAATGAAGCGAACAAAGTGCAAAGATCGAGCTGGAATTGTGCTGCATGGGCGAATATACAAAACGCATACAAACATACATAAAACTACGTAGGTTTGTATGAATTTTGCCAACGAAACGTGTGCACGTGTCGTACGGAACGCTTGGCAACCAATTTCAAAGGAAACGGCCCACAAACCAGACAAGTATACTCATTTATGTATATGTATGAACATACTTATGTCTATATGTTTGTACATAAAACCATTTTAGCGTGCTGTGTTTGCAAAAATAATTCAATATCCAACAACACACAGATACATATAGAAACATATATGTATGTATGCATGTGTGTGTGTGTGTGTATACTTACAATTAAGAGAAACATTGGCAATTGAAAAATGTGCCGCGCTACGCAATCGAATTTAAAGTAAAATAAAAATAAAGTGGCAAAATGCATTATTTTATTTTTATGATATGTACGTAATACGATACAATATTTGTGTGACGTTTGCCAAAGAATGTCTATGAGCTGTCAAAGTAACAAGAAAAACCAATTACTCTCTAGAGAAACAAGTTTTACAGACACGGAATTCATTTCCTAATCGAAAATTCCCCAACGAGATTATCGAAACTATAAAATGTTTCTAAATCGTATTCTATTTAAATATTTAAGCACCTAACTAGGGACCTAAATGTTTTTAAAATATTAATCATACGCCATGTTGTTCCAAATATTATAGAAAGTTAAAGAAAAGGGGAACCCCAACTATTTGCTTAATCTTATATCTTTTTTTTACAGCATTCCAAATTTATTATTCCTTTAGCATTGATTTTTAGAGTCCGCATTCTTAGACAATTATGAAAATTAAACAAAACTCTGACCCAAACACATTTCATATCCACTAACTGGGTCATAAGATATAAAAAATCCATCTATTTAAATCATTGAGCAGCAGCAATCAAATGCAATAAGCACTAAAATGCGACTACTGCTGACTCACATTGCCACAGAGAGAGACCTGGGACCCCAAAAACAAAAAAAAAAAGACAAAAACGCACATTGAATGCATTAATCATGGCAAAAGCAACACTCTCGCACTCTTGTGTATATACATACATACATATGTGTATGTATTGATGTGTGTATATGTATGTATAGAAAATTGTGTAAATTTCTCAATATTTGCGGCACGTTTATCCCCTTTACAAGTGGATTCGGAATGGGAATGGTTATGGGAGGGGCTGGGTCTGAGGCTGGGGCTGGGGGCTGGGGGTAAGAGCTGCATGGAAATGCGTTGAACGGACCTGTCTACGTGCCCGCCACGGAAATGCCAATGGACGACGGCGAACCAACCGACCAAACGACCGAACCAAAGAAACAGACGATGTCGATGGCGATGATGACGATGACGATAAGATGACGACGACGACGACACTGCCAAATGAAATGAAGTGAAATGGTTGGTTTGATTTAGTTTGAGATTGAATTTGAATTTGGAATTGGTATCACATTAAATGGCATCATCTGGAAGCTATTTATAGCATTTATTTCATTTGATTTGTTTGATTATTATCATGTTGTTTGCTCTGACGTGTTGTCTTGCTGAACATTTGTGAGTTAATTAGGCCTACACGATCCTTGGACCGTGTAACACAAACGTAGACCAGCAAACAAACACACTTTCTTAGAGTTCTCATTCAAGTCACTTTGGGAGGGTAAAAAAAAATACCACAAACACATTTTTTTTTAATCGTTGACTGGGTCGTTAACAAGATCCCGAAATCGAAAACAACGAGAGACAGCGGCATCATAACAATTGTACCAGCAATTGCAGTGGTTAGAAAGGGAAAAAGGAAGGTGGGGTCCAGCGGCTGTCTCGTCGTGCAACAAACCCGAGATCTTATAGACGCTTGACAACACACACACACACACACGCACACCGCTATAACAATGATATATTACGAGTATTTCCATCCATATATGTACATATATATATGAACATACTTGGAGCTGGCTGTGCGTCACGCCCGTTTTAGTTTTTTATCGCGTGTTTATGCTTATCTCACTTTTATGGTTGATTTGTTTGTAGTTGACTTTCTGTTGTTGCCATTTAATGGAAATTATAAACATTTCAAATTGAAGACGACGCGATAGACGCGTGTTTACTCTCCGAGTACCAATTTTCAGCAGGTGCGATAGAAGGGCCCCGGGTCAGCAACTCGAACCGATCTAACGAAAAGAGAAACCTTTGGCGGACGTAAATCGTAAACGCAATAGTATTAACCTGTATTAAGCAGTTTAACGAGTATTATCTCACTTTATTCAATCTTAACGAGCGAATGAAATGAACAATTCATGAATTTTAGTGCAGTGAGTCATAAAAATATTTGCTACAAGACTATGAATCAGTTGAAATTAGTATAAGGCTTTAATCTGTTATTCCCATGGAATGAATATAATTATGTGGTTATTTTATTGTTAATTCCCAGTGCAAAAGATTTATAGTTTTCTGATATTTTCAAGTCAATTAAAACCAATTATGTATGGCTAGACGTAACACGTGACTTACTGATAATAAAGCGCATTGCAATGGAATATTTTCTCAACTATCTCTCTAGTAATGTATAAGAAACCCAAAAGCAAACAATTATTTGTTGATTTGATTGAAATTTCATTAATAGAAACTCATTTTTTCCAGCCATTCCCCATCCCCATTCCCATTCCATCAGTCCCAGGCAGTTGCCAGTGGACAAAAATAGATAAATATTTAATCAACAACAACAACCAGAGGAAAAAAACTTGTTGACCTTCAAAAGGACACACAACGGTACAGCAGACACGTGTGCAAGGCAATCCAAAACCAGAGGAGCAAGAGGGGAGAAAAGGGTGACAACTATTTATAGCCACAGTTTTTGGCCGTTGACATTTAGTAAGGAAAAACGGAATCAAGCTTTCCATGAGCTTCAACTATAAATTATTTATACCCCCCAAAAAGCAAAAAAAAAAAAAAACGAATAAAAATTGAGAATTCGTTTTCTCAGCGACAAATTCACGTTCAAAATGTGAATTCAAGTTCAAAAATACAAACTGAAGAACGTCACGTTTAACGCGAGTCGTGCGTTTGTCATTCTTTCTCTTTCCTTTTTTGATTTTTTGTATAGTAAGTATTTTGTTTGTATAAATAAATACAACAAATGGAATAAATCGAATTTTAGATACCCTATTTACAAAGACACACCCTTGAATTACTGGAAAATCGTATAAAACCAAAGGATTTTCAGGGCTTACACCACAAATTTGTGTGTACCTAATCATATACTGCTGGAAAGTAAATCAAATACTTTTCTATAAACATTTGTACGGGGTGAATATACCCTTTTTTAAATGGCTGCTGAGTATGGCAAACTAAAACAAAATTTTTGATCTAAAAATAAGAAAAACACCAGTGAAAAAAGATTGAATCTGCCCACGTTTTGAATATATTTTGCACACTTTTTCTAGCTCAGAGGCTAAATATAGAGCAGACGACGGGAACGGCGACGACAATCCATCCACACCCAAATCCTGTGTGGTGCACACACAAAAACACACACACGGCAAATATCATATATATAAAACACACAAAAACTTAAGATAACAACTAAATAAAAACTTACACTAAACTTAAAACGCGCACAGGTAAAAGTGAGTGTCATTTTTGTTTTACTTTTTGGTTTGTTTGTTTTTTTTTTTTTTTGCTTGTTGTTTTTTTTATACCTACCTCTCATACTTAACCGGATGTGCGGCATGTCCGTTCGCCTCGCTCCAATAAGGCTCCATAATTGGGCGGCTCTTGAAGCTGGTGTTGCTGCTGCTAGGCAAAATTGTGGCTGCCAACCTAGACTGAGACTCGGAATCCTTCTCCTGCTGCTGCTGCTGCTTCCCCTGCTGCTGCGTCAACGTGGCTTGCAATTGTGGTGGAATGGTGGAAGTGTTTTTTTTTTTTGCCAAGTTAAATGCCGGCGCACGAACGTACCAAAAAACGGAGAAAAAAAACAACACACACACCGAAAATTTATGACAGAGCAAACAGGTTGTTCGGCGATGTGACGGCGAAAATTCGGCGAATTGGTGGGTTGCGTTACACAAGCTAACTAAAGGTGGGTAGTTCACACGGGGTGGGGTGGGGGTTTATTTTAAATATTTTGGTTGATTTTTACTTTTTCTTTTTGCGGGTATTTTGGTATCACACTTGTTTGCACTTGCTTCGGCGGCGGCGGCGGCTCTGGGCGCGCACTACAATATCCAATATTCTTTAAACTGCACTTTCTGTTGATTTTTTACAAGTAGCATAACATTTTTCGTCGTATTTTTAGCATGAAAACACAATGGAAAGTGTGGAATTATCTAGACTGAGACAACTGAAGTGGCTTATCAGCAGGGCTTTCGTTTCTCTCACTTTGTGTTTGTGTGTGTGTGTGTGTGCGCGGGTGAGATAACGATAAGTAAAGAGACGACGACGACGACAACAGGCTAAACTGATAAGGTTTTTCTTCTTTTTTTTAACAATTTATAAGTATATATTTTTATATGTATGTATATATGTTCTTTCAGTTGTAACTCGTTTTGCCAGCCCCGCCCGTTTCTTCTGTGTTGTCCCACGCTTTTTTCTGTTTTGTTGAAAACCTTGAAATTTCTTTGCACTCACGCACGAATATTGCTGCGTGCACTCCTCGGCAGCTCTCGCTCACGACGAAACGAGTGTCAAAAAACGTGATTGGAACTTTTTGTTTTAGTCACTCGTTCACTTTGCGTTTTACACGTTTAACACGTTTTGCACTTTTTTATGAAATTTTTTTCTCCTACATATATATGTATATTTGTTTTATTAATAACATACACACACAAACAGCTTCCTTTCGTTTCACAATGGAATTTTACCAGCAACAGCGCCGCCCATGCGTGCATACATATACATATATAAAATGGTGTAGGTGTGTGTGAGGGTGAGTGCGTGTTTCACTACTAAAGCACTTTTTCTATATGTATGTGTGTGTGTATACAAATATTTTTTGTTGTTATTGTTGCTAGCTGCTACTGTTGCTTATATTTTAATTTTTTTTTTTTTTTTTGGTTAAACAAAAGCACTTTTTTGCACTGTCACCGCTCTCGCTCGCCGTCCGTGTCGTCTCAGAGACAGAATTGAAATGAATGAAAAATAACACGGCGAATGACACGAGACCCCAAAAACGATGGAGCTAGCTGCACAGTGGTGCGAAAAGTATCCATACGTAGATAACATAATAAATCACAAAAATGTTCAATTGAAGTGTACACAGGGCGTATTAATTTGTAATAATACAAATTTTTCCTTTCCATATATTTTTTGGTTTTTAATTTTAAAATATCTTAACGTAAACGTGACCGAGTTGAAAAAAGTTCATATATAATATTTATTATATTAGATAAGCAGTCTCTAGTTTGCAAAAAAATTGATTAAAATTGAAAATTGAAATAAATACGACGTCGTATAATTTTCTTGTTTTTAAAGAGAACCTAACAAATTATAGAAAACTTGATTGCTTCTCTAAATATTTATTATCTTATACATATGGTCGCCCCAATGTGCGCTGATAGAGAGAGAGAGAAAGAGAGTGAAGCATGCCGCTTTGGGTGTGTGTGTGTCCGAGAGAGAGCCGTTTCTATGTATGTGATATGAGAGTCCAAATTGGCTTCCCATTCAACGAACGTGATTGGCACAGTGGAGTTAAGCACAACAATTTATTTATGGTTCAAGGAAGGCCAAGAACTGTAACCGTAACAGAGACAAAACAGATTTTTAAAGGACGAAATGAATAATAGATTATTAAATATTAATTTAACATCAATATCAATATGAAAAATCTCTAATTTATTTTATACACATTAAATAATATATTTTTTTTAATAATACCATTAGTCGGTAACCAGGGTGCATAGTTTAATAGGTACATACATATAGATAGATACATACATACATACATATATATGTTTGTGTGTCTATATATTTAACATAGACTTACACAACAACAAATCACAATTACATTATGTTATTATTTTGAGGTAGTGATCTATCTAAATATAATTTAGCAATTTACTTGAATTTAGAGTAATAATGCTAATGCATATGGGGCGTATGTTAGTGTTTGTGTATCTTTATAACTAGCCATATGTTCTGCAGACATAAATACAACAAATCGTATCCCACGCATAAGTACAAACACGCACACGCACGCACGCATTGACTGACTCGTGACAGAGATTACCGTTACAGCTCAAGGCAAGAGAAACGACAGCACGAAAAACGAGAGCATCAGTCAGTCATAAAAACAACAAAAAAAACACGTGAACGTGACAAATTCCTCAACGAGAACTCATAGACACATTCCTAACTAAGAATGCTGAGTGAAACATTTAAACATTTCATTAAAAAAAATGAAAAAAAATATCCATAGCTAAAATGTTTGGCAGGTGATCGTCATGGTAGAAAATAAAAAATGCATTCACGTTACATTAGATTGGGCGGCGGCCACTGCGTCGCAGACTCAGACTCACCCACTGGGCTGCTTGGCAACAACAATCAAAACACACACACGCACAACCACTCACACATACGATGGCAGACATTTTGTTTTTATTACAGCTCACAGCTCGCCGTTGTCTCTCATTTAATAATCGAAATAATAATCATACGCTCTGTTGTCCCGTCATAGACACGAGCAAAAGGTTTGCTATCTCTTTTTAGCATTTTGAAAGTGGCAAACAAAAACAAAAACACGAAAAAAACCAAATTCATGGCGCATGACGTAATATCTCACGCGAGGCGAGCATGTCAGCCGCACCACACACACACACACAGACAAAGAGAAACACATTTGCACTCATACATGCAAACTTTTGAGTTTGTTGTTGGTCACGTGTTGTACAAATGTTTCTCTTTGTTTATTTTAAAGTTGCTTTTGCAGTTGATGTTATTGTTGTTTCCAGCAATTTAATTAAATTGAAATGCCAGGCTAGCTATTTTTAGACACTTTGCCCCACAAAAGGTCACCATATTGCATAAGTCACGGCGACGTGTTGAATTTTGGGGAGCGTCAACGGCGTCAGCGGCTTATGCAAGTTCAGTTCAGTTTTGTTTGAGCTGATCTCAATGTTAATTGGGCGTCACGTGCAGTCGATGTGGCACATCACATGTCGTATGAGAACCAATTTCCGTCGTTACACATACGCCCCATAGTGCACGTGCAAAGTCATAAAATAATATTTATTTCAAATGGCTTCAAGTTACTCATTCTTATCTTACGTGGCGTTCTACCTACCTACCTACTATATAAACACACATAAACACACACACAGCAACTCACACAAACATTTGTTTTATTTATTTATTTCGTTATTTTTTTCGCTGTTTTTATTTTTTTTCTGCTTTGTTTATTACGGTCACGTGTTACTAATCGGAATGCATTACGTGGGCCTGTGAATTTCCATGGAAATACAAGTGCACTCCAAACAGACATGTGCAGCAGCAGGTAGAGGCAACAAGTTTCCATATGTGGAAACAGGCCCCAAAATGGAATGACAATCAACACATATGCAGATGTAGATACATATAGATCTACATATACATACAACTGAAGGAAGGCAATACTGAACATTGGAGCTGGGGGCTTATCTATCAGACTATAGCTAAAGCTTTTGTCTCCGTTTGCATGACGCTTGATCTTTTAGCACAATGGTTAAATTTAGAGATATAGAACTAAGTACCTACTTGTTTGACAATATTAATAATTATTAATATAAACAACAGTCGATGGCATTTCAAAGTTTACTAAAGCTTATCAACACGATGAACACTACAGTTTACAAAATTGGTTTTTGTATTAGGCCACGAATATCCTATAAAAAACTGGGAAAATAAACCATATTGAATATGGAATTTCCCAGACTTTTGACTCATTTAGAAATTCTTACAATCGAAAACACTCTTAAATCTTTTATATTAATTAATTGTGGTTACGATTTTAATTATATTTAATAGAACGATATCTTTCAAGCTTTGAAGTACGTTATTCTATATAAAATATTAGACAAATACATATCTCAACTACAACTGGTATAAGATAATTTATTTATATAAGCCCCCGCAAAATATATTTTTTTTAAATCCTATATGGCCGACCCACGCCACCCACGGGTAGATATAGCTACATCAGTGCAATTCCAGAGATTTGAAGCATAATAAATGATAGACTAGAACCCACTGTTCTATGATAAACGCATCAGTCGCTTATGATAACCGCAAACAATCGTGCTGCTAAGTGAATATAAGATGAATAAGCATATGTACATATAGAATTGACACCTTTAATTAGAATAAGCGAATGACATTGATCGAAAGCAAAAAAAAAAGCAGCTTGCTGGCGAGAAGAGGGCGGGGATTTGTTTTGAAACGACGCCAATAGTCCAAAAGTCAAGAAAAAAAAACCTAGACAAAGGAACAACAAAATGGGTGTGCACTAGATTTGGATATCCATTTGTTTGTTTAGCAACTCATTCAAAATTCATCCCGTATTAGGTGACGATCTAGAAACACTCTCTACAATTTTTAATGGATTCAAATCGAGTTGTAATTATCAATTTGCATACGAATTATCGATTCAGACTGAAAAAACCCAATGGCTCTTATAGTCTGAATAATGATCGATACAATGCATAAAAAGAATATGCTTTTAGATGATTTGTATATACCCTTTGGACCCCTGTTTATAGGGTATAATACATATTAAAACTGAAATGACAGAAGCGTCAGTTATCGTTATACAATATAGTAAATTCCGCACGCTTTTCAATCATAAAAAAAAACACAACAGCATGATATGTCATGAAATTGCAAATTGTCCGTATCAGTAAATGAAATTTCAATTTCAAAGTCGAGGTAAGACCCCAAAAAAAACAACGAAAATAAAAAATAATACAATCGTTGATAAAAAGCTAAATAGAACTAGCTTATAGAGAACGAACATAAAAAAACAAAAACAGAAACAGAAAAAAAAGTAGAAACCCGAAAAAAACACAAGTGGAACGAGTCTGATTCCAAGTACAATAATAAATTTAAAACAGAAATTGCTAATGTTGTTCTTGTTGTTATGTAGATTAGAAATCTCACGAAATGTTTATAAAAAAATATACTTGCCTACAGAGTCCCCATCCCAAACGGATTCGTATGGGGAATGGGGTATTCAGACACGTGTGGCCTCAGCTGGGCAAATAAATATACAGAGAGCCCGGACTAAATTTAAACTTGGCGAATTTTCTACACTCTTCCAAATGGACATGCTCTCAATTAAGAACGTTCAATTAGAATACTTTTTGGAAATAGATGGCAAAAATAATTATCTCGGGTTGTCGTGCATATCAAGAAATATTTGGATACTTTTAAAGCATTCCAAAATTTCGAGTCTCTTACAATTTTCATAATAAGAAAATGTAATAAAGTCAATACTAAACCAATCATTTGAACGGAAAGCCCAAACACATTTATCTATATTCTGTGAAAGGGTATAATAAACATGGGAATTATAATTATTGGTAAAATGGCTTTACTGCATTAATTAGGCGTATGTATTCGTGTATCTGAATAAAATTATATGTCTTTCTATACTCACATAAGATAATAAAGTCCAAATAATCTTTATGAAAGCTAAATTACTTAAAAAAGCAGTCGTAATAATGTTGATGCATCGATACAATGTAAAATATCTGAGATAGATTCTTTGTAAATCATTTGGAATTGACCTAAAATATAATGAATGGCATATTGTGATTGATTCAATAACCAAATTGGCCTAAACAATTTTCTTTTATACAGGAAACTTTATCTACAATAAAATTGATCTAAAAGGACCTTTATTTTATTTTCTTCCACTATGTATCTTAGTTTCACTATATGTGTTGCACAATTCTTATTTTTTTTTTTATATTATTTGAGAAATTATTGTAAATAGGGTTTATTTATTTTGATCAGAATTTTGCATGGTAAGTCTAGGGATAGTCCTTCTTTTTGTATGAATTCCTGTATTCCTCATTAGTTATTGATTAAGTGGGATTGATGGTTCAGATTTTAATATATTGATCTGTAATACTTAATCTCTTTAACCAACATCTTTGACACATCAAATTGATCTTCTAAATTAATCAATACCCAAAATTCACATGTAAGTAAAGGAAAATTTTCAAGACTATCTTTATACTTATATACTGATATCGCTCCGCTTGAAATTGCTAAATTGGAATTCCAAATATTTGCTACTTAAAATTATATATTTGAGTTTTTTTTATTTCCTCGACCATTTTACACTGTCTGTAAAGGCGTTAAAATCTAAGGTATAACTTAACTTAAATTTGTCATCAAGTCGACTTATGGAATTCCGTATTTGTGGGTATGAACTAACCGCAATTAATTTATTTTAACCATTAGCCTTCAATTGAATTGGTTTTATATTTGTTGTTGTTGCTTCGATATTTTTGTTTTTGTTGTTTTCGTGGTTTCAAGTTCTATTTTTGTTTTAATTTTTCCCCCTTATTGTTAGTTATGTAAAAGTTACAAGTTGGTTACACACGTTTTGCATTCAAATTCTGATAAATCAGCCGAGCTGGGTTTCAAATTTCCCATTGAGGCACACGGGGCTTGAGATTCCGGCGACAAGGTGACGCCGTTGTCTAGCACCCTGGACTTTGCAATTCATTTTGTTGTTCGAGATTCGTATTATATGTTTGTAAAGGAAGTTGTGCTAATTGTATGCACACACACAGTTTAGCGGCTTGCAAATGGAATGTAAATGTACATTAACAACATTTACATGTGACTTTGGTTGCTATACTATTCTGTATGTAACTAGGTGATGTTGTTCTGTGTGTTGTTGTGGGTGGGTGGGACGGGGAGCCCGTCCAGATATTGTGGATGGACGGATATTGTATTCAATCCCAATGCCGCCAGGCCGTCTGGCTGATGTAAACGAAATATGGCAGTGGCTTTAAGTCCGTTACGCATACGCCCTGTTGCACACTGCCCCCGTTAATCCGAGAACAAAGAAATGACGCCTCGTAATAGGGTCTACTATTGACTTACGTACGCCCTCACACAACGACAAGTATAAATGTCAAGTGCCAAATGCAAGATATTGGTTGACGCATTTCCTCTTCCACGGCTACGTAATCGATGGAAAAGAATAACCAATAGACAAAAAGTGTATCTCCATTGCCTTGTGACGAAAGTACACACACTTGAAACTTACATGTCTAATATACTGTAAAGGTCTCTATAAGCTGATAAGGAATAGCAATCTGAAGAACCAAATTCAATAAAACTAAAAAGGATAAAAAATGTCCACAAATTTCTAAATTCATTTGCAAAAATGCATTGAATATTAGACTACTCCAGGTCAATCTTATGAAGAAAGCAGATTGTATGTTTTGTTATTTCCAAAACCACAAAGTTCTATCTTCAGCAGACTTTGCAAAAGACTCCATAATCGCAATGCTAAAACTAGTTGCGAATTACAATTAGGTAAAAAGTGAATTTTTATAAAAATGGATCATTTCAGCCAACTTTAAATCGTGTTTCTTATGTAGATTCAACTTTTTTCTTTATTCTTAACACAAAATAAGAAGGTATTAGGTGTCTGGATAGTACAAAATCTGATTTCTGTATCTCTATTATAATCTATTTTGTTTGATTTGTAAATTGGCCATATCGTATTGTTCGTATTTAGAATATATTAACCATTTCAATACCAAGTAAGTATTTATATTCTTGATTCCATGTTTCAAATAACTATTAAAAAGTTAAACTAATTTAGCAATTGTCTGACTCCGATTTTAGCTACTTTTTTAGAAAAAGCAAATGGAAAATTATATTATATATGAAACAATGCACGATAAATCACACCATAATATATTTATTTATGTTCCTAGGGCAACAATATATTCATAGCTGGTTTACTAGTCAAAGTATTTATTGAAAGTTTTCTTTATGAAAAAACTAAGTGTAGAAACATTAATTCTTGAACAATTCTTTATTAATTTATGTCCTACAGATCCTTGAGTTTTTATCTATAAAGGCCAAACTGCCCTAGAATCCTCGTAGCTAATTTCTGCCTCATAAATATTTAAAACTTTTTTAAGGCGCTGCGACTAAATAATTTATTAGAATGACTTTCGTCACTAGTTCTGGCGTCTATTGAGATAAATTGTGTTAAACGTGCTTGGGTCACCCGTGAAGTGTATCTGTGTGTGTAAGCGTGTCTATCCATGGAAACTGCAGATGACAGCAGCAACAACAACAGCAGCAACAACAACAGCAGCAATAAATGTCAGAAAAATGAAGAAAAACAACATTACAATTTTTACACAAGCAAAATGAGAGAAAAATATTATATAAAAAATCAAAACAAAACACGCTCACCTCTGCGGCTGACCGCTGTCAACAAACATGTATGTACATATGGGGAGTTAATAACAAGCGACGTACGTACATACAAATGTATATAGATAAATAATACTTAGTACATATATACAGAAAGTTACATTCCAAGAGCAAACTAATGTGCAACACGTGTGCCACCTGTGTGGTTAATTAAGAAGAAAAAAAAAACAAACCCAACAGCAAACTAAACTAGACAGCAACCACAACAAAAACAACTAAACACGTAAGAGCTTGCCACTTTTATTGCTTCATTCATGTTGCCGTTGTTGGTGTTGTTGTTGTTGTTGCTGTTGTAACTTTTTGCAGTTGTTGCAGTTATTACCGGTCAAGTGTGAAAATTACAATTCGCAACAAATTAATTAGCAAGCAATGCACAACTGATTGATCACGTTTTCTGAGTGCCTGATTTTCACGGAAATTGCAATGTAACAGGTGGGTTGTTGACAATGAGTTGGTCGCCATAGAAACGTGCATTTAAAAATATTTGCTTCATTAGTAAATGCCAATGGAAATTCTAGGTATTTAACAAACAGTGAGCAGCTAAAATTGAATGCAATTTAAATATATTTGTTTTACTGCATTTCAGTTATTCAGATATTCAAAAGGCCCGCCAATATGTGTAAGCGTTGGCCAGTGAATGGTAAAAGCCAAGTGCTGTTAATGTAACATGCATACCCCTTATGGGAAATGTTATACCATTTTAAATAAAGTCTGCTCGTTTCTTATTTCATGGATGTACATGCTAATAATTTAGTAAATATTAAATATATAAAGTTATCCTGGACTTGATTATCCGGATCTTTCGCCACATATGTTTCCAAGCTCAGCATCTGCCCCAATAATGTATTGCTCCTCCGCAAAATTGTAATTTTTATGCAATGGCCTATTTTGTATTTGTTGCATATAAATAAGTTATTTTTAATTACTAATATTCAAACAAATTTTTAAAAGTTGTATTATACTTAATATTTGCTTGCTTTTACTCAAATTACAAATTTGAAGTTAACGTAAATGTCTCTGTTAGTCTGACTGTTAGTTAACAGTAACATTGACATAACAGTGATGGATAACTCATTTGCGAGCCTGTTACTCATTTGCGAGCCTGTTACTCATTTGCGAGCCTGTTACTCATTTGAGAGCCTGTTAACTCATTTGTGAGCCTGTTACTCATTTGCGAGCCGTTAACTCATTTGCGAGGCTGTTAGGTATTAACACGATGTTAATTAACATTTGTAAATCGTGCAATATTTATTAGCAATAAACAATAACAATAATCTTATAGACTGTGCAACAAATACACCTACAATAACACGGGCAAGCGGTGACATCGAATCTAATGGACCAGCATGTCTAATAATTGGTCCGATGGGGCAGAAACAGCCACATATAAATAATAACACCGCAACCTAACAAGAGGTACCCACTGGCGACACCTATTTGGCCCCGGTCACAGCTCCTCTGCCCACCCACATCCACATCTGTGCTTTGTTTTTGTTTTGCTTGTTGGTTGCCAAGACAACCTTTTGTTTGGACCTTCCGGTCCAATTTTTGCACCGTTATACAGTTTTTCCTACGCCCTAACACATCCATATCCCGGAGCCAAAAGAAACGCTTCCAGATTTTCCCTCTTTTCAAAAACAAAAAGCTAAGACGGATTAAATTGATTTGCAACAACACCATCAATGTGGATCTGGCGGGTGGAATTTTTGCGCCAGGAGAACTTGGATCATAGACCTGGCTGAATCTACGCATTGGATATGGTAAGTTCTGGAAGGTACTTCCAACCAAACGCCCTCTCAATCTACCTGACTGTGTCAATTTAATTTTAAGTAAGAACTTTATAAGTAGCCGTCGATGCCGTCAAGTGCCACCGTAGTGTAAAATCGAAGTCGGAGAGCCGACTCAGAGATACTCTGAACCGCTAAGACAAACGAACTATTTCACAACTCTTCTGACCATTCAGAAGGTGCCACATGATTAATTAGACGAGGATTATATTGACTCAAGAATCTATATATACTGCCTCAGATTATTCGTTAATGTTAATGTAACTTTTTCTCTTTTTTTTGGATTAGGGTATTCAAATTTAAAAGATCAAAAGCTGGATAACTTTTCTCATTTCGTAAGCTTCTCAACTTGAACTTGGAAACGTAATCAACGAATTTTCACTGAACGGGAAAATGAGAAAATTAGACACCAGCTCGCGGTTTTTCCTCATTTTCATTTTCGACTTTCTCGCAAGGCTCTCTTTAGACATTTAGAGGCAATTAAGTCGAGTCCTTGTAGCGGTCGCAGCAAACCAACCCCCACACCCGTCTCCCAACCCCCGTCCCGCCACCGTCAGGTGGCGTGTGCAGGTAGGCTGGCATCGGCAGCAGGAGCAGGACGCACATGTGCCACACGGCCAGGTCCTTTTGCTGTAACGGCACGGCCGGTTGCACATCATCGTCGAGTTGTCTGTCGATCTCGGTGTGTTTGTGTGTGTGTGTGTGTCCGCCAGGTGTAAAACAAGCATCTCTGAACGTATACATTTCCGCTTTGCTGCCTTCTCCTCGCATTGCGATTTGCTTCACTGATTCCTGTTCTCGTCCTCGAGAAAGAGAAGACCCGGACAGCGACAGGGAGCACATGCCAAAGGGCAAACGGCGCTCGCCATCATCTTCATCGATGAGTGATTATTACAAATGTCAAATTCAATATATTCACAATAATTTCTCAGTGCGTCAGCTGGTGTAAATAACGTGAAACCGTCAACAGATTCATAATTTATACAGAAACTTTAAGCAGAAATTAAATTTGCTATATAATATTAATTAGTTTACTAAAACTCAGACTTGAAAATGAGGGAACTCTCGAAAATAAATCGTTCTATACGTTCCAAGAACAGAAACAAAACAAGAACATATTTTAATTATAGCTTGAAAACGTATTATTTTAATCAATAAATAAAGTTTAAAAGTCGCTTTACATTTTTTATACAATCAAACACCAGATTAGCATAAATAAAAGAAATATTATTCCAATCCTGATGAAAATCGCAATCACAATACCTAAAAGCTTGAGATATCTAATAGAGATCCTTATACCATAGTAAAACCTCAGTTAATCGTTTAACCGAGATCCCAAGACCATAATTCTAGGAATAACCAAACCCAGCCCGCTTCGGTTTTAGTCGAGACTTAAGGAAACGTAATATTTCGGATGTCATTCGATTTATGAAGGATTTCAATTTCATGATCTTTTTAGAAACAAATCATTCAAAATCATGCTAATACAATATTGTTTGGTTTTCTATAAATTCATTTGTTTTTAGCCTTAGAGAACTTAGAGAAAATCTTCCTTAAATGGTGGCTTAGTTTATTGTTTAAAAGTTTTAAGTTTAAATTACAACACACTAAAATCTGCTTATATTGAAGGTTTTTTATTAATCTTGTCCATATTAAAATATTTTCAACAACTATATATAATAGAGAAATCGGTTTTAAAATAATTTTGAAGGACCCATTGAGAGGATATAGTAATTATCTTAAGAAATTAATCTTTTGCCACTTTTTGTGCCATATGGAAAGGTTTATTTTAATGTTGTTGTTAATACCAAGTTTTATCTTTAAGTTCATCAAGTTTTTTGATCATTAGTATATTAGTATTTGAAATACTAGAGTTAGTAGATCAATTTAGAAACATTTAAAAGTAAAACCAATTTAATTGGTTTCTTGTTAATCGTTTTCTTGAGCAACTTGTTGGAATTACAAGTGGGACTTGACTTAATCAATGAATGTCCAAAAGGGAGTATCGTCCATGGCATTCCTTTAATGGTTAGCTGCTACTAAATTGTAATCACAAGTTGTACTTGACAATAGGCCCTTAAAAAAAGGGGCAAAGTACTGGCTAAAATAGTTTTTAACCTGGTACCTATGCCAACGCAGCTGCCACCGAGAAATGCTGTGAGAATGCCGGTTGAAATTGTTTAGGGGTAGATGGTTGAGATACACTTGAAAAAGGGGTCAATGCCATATGGGAGGCAGCAGCAGCAGCAGGAGCAACTCCCACTGACTGACCATATCCGTCCGTGTTGCGTGTATGTAAAAGTAGTAGACACTCTCAAATTCAAATTCGAATGCATAACCATCTCGTTCTGGCCAGTTGAATGCAACTCAACCACAACTGACAGACTCTGTTTGTGTGTGTGTATGTGTGTGTGTGTGTGCATTCTGGCCAATTCCCTATTACCAAAAACCTAAAATAATCAACCCCCTTCGAACCCGCCAGCATTCCCCTTTAGCCTAACATTTTGTTCAACAACATTTCATTTGCTGTAGTTCCATATTTACGCTCGAAGTAAGCAAACGGCGAAAAACGGCTGAAAAAAAAACAGAAAAAACGGAAAATTCGAAAAGAAAATAAATTTGAATTCTAAGGCGTAGGTAAAATTAAAACCCCAAAAAAAATCTCTATATATTCGTTTGGAATCGTATTCAAACTCAAAGTGTGGAAGCATAGTGAAAAAAACCCAACGAAAATCCTACAAAACTTATTTGATCAATAAATTTTCCATTGCGCGTCCTTAGTTACTTAACTACCGTGTTTGTGTGTGTGTGTGAGTGTGCAGGTGTAAAAAGTCCTACGTGTGTGTGTGTGTGTTTGTGTTTGTGTGTGGGAAGTACACCCTCACCTGTCAACTTCCCCTAAAATCTGCACTTTTCACGCGTCAAATTTATGAGCTTGCCGCCCCGCGCTTTTGTTTGATTTGTGCACTTCCAAACACTTTGCATTTCCGTTTGGGACAACGCACTACCCACACGCCTCCCCACTCCCCACATTGCTTGGTTCGTCACACCCCCCAACCAATAATAGAGGAACCACTCCCCCACCCCCCCACCGAGTGCAACTGGACTGAGTTCGTTTATTGTTTATAAACAACAACTATGACTTCGACTCAACTTATGTACATGACGTATGCCGGGTCGTTTGCTCTAAAAGGTGGTGTCCTGTCGGCGGCGCCACCACCACCACCACCACCTACACCATCAGCATTAACATTACCATTACCAGTTCCACCTTGTTTGGATACCCTTTTTGAGATGGACGTTCGAGTTGGCGTTGCCAGCGGCATTTCCGTAAAACATTATTTACTTTGAACCGGTTGCCCAGTGAACAAGTGCATCGAAAAGAATGCGCAAAATGTAATGTGTGTGTGTGAGAGTGAGTGGGAGAAACGCAAATCATAAGAATTTTAATTTAATTCAATCATGAAATTACCAAAAACACAAGTTTCTAATTAAATCCAATACGAAAACAATTAGATTAAAAAAGGGCATCAATAGGATAATTTAAACAAGTTTTTAAATTACAATTTATGACTCAAAGTCCCAACAAAAATAATAGCAGCTCTTCGGTTATGTTTCTAAAAATACATGCAGCCATTTTAATTAATTAATTATGTTACCAATTTGCTAGAAATAATGAGTTTAGCCATAAGTGGGAAAAATGGGTCGGGATACACACACACACTTTGATTTCCTGGAACCAATTAGTGACCAATGAAAATCTTTTTCAAAGTTTTACCGAACACACTAACTAGCTAAGAATAATACAGCTCTAATTGCTCATCGATTTAAGGGATTGACTTAAACTTGAATTGGAATATTACATATTTTACTTGGAACCTCCTCTTCTTCTCCTGGCCCCTTCACTCTTGTGCTAGATAGGTGTTTGCATTTACTTACTCAGTAATTGGCATAACAAAAAAAGAAAATCATCTTGAAACCGTGTTCCACAAATTCAAGTGGCATGAGATTGAGGCACAAACAAAATGGCTGCCAAAAAAAAAGGAACACAAAACAAGTGAATGTCGTACGCATATATACAAATATATATATATATATATATAGTAGATATACTTGTTGTTCTGGTACTTTAGCTGCTGATGCTGCTGCTGCGCAGAGAACAAAGGAAACGGAGGAAATCAAAGTAAGAAGAAATACCTGCGAAAAGTTTAATTTCATAGCAACGCCCTAGCGGAAGCGCAACCCCCAAACAAAAAAGATGAACACAAAAAAAAAAATAGGTAACAAAAGACACCAAAAACATAAATAGAAGAGGATGAGAATTGGGTGTGGGTGTGTGGGAGTGGGTGGAGTGGAGGAGGAGTAAGCTAAGATGTGGAATATATTTGTCATTTATCATTTCATTTTCACTTTCCCTGTTTTGCAGCAGCAGCAGCAGCTAAACTAAGGATACTTAAAGGAAACTAAACTGAAACTAAGCACCGCCATTGCCTTAAACCTCAAGGGATAGAGGAAGATAGAGCTAACTAACTAACTAAGTAACTAACTAACATAAACTAGTCAACGAATTTCTCAACAAAAAAGGAACAAACGCAACGCAACGCCTTCAAAATCCAAATTTAACAATATATAATCAACAAAAAAAAAACAGAAAAAATAATAATCTAATTATTAACAAAGAAAAGATCAAAAGAGCAACAGCAAGAAGAAAACAACAAAAATTCCGCAAATGAGCACACGTTTGGCGCCGCAACGCCAGTTCATTATCTCGACCCGGTCTGCTGGGGCTGTGGCCAATGCCAATACCATTGACACTGTTGTTGTGGATGCCAATCATGCGGATCCCATCGGTGAGGATGTCCTCACCGTGGAGGTGGAAAATGACCCATCATCGCCACCCACAACAACAACTACACATCATGCCGAAGAGTTTGAATTCTGCACCGAAGATGGTGTTGTTGTGGCTGCCACACTGGAGGATGTTATGACACAGGTATGTGTCATCAGTTGACCAATTCCTTCCTACTATTATTATGATCTCCATAATAATTGCAGAATTCCCAGCTTTTGCAGAAGAAACTAAACGCCGCTGGAATTATTGAAGATGACAGCAGAACGGGAACAACAACTGGAACTGGCACTGGAGCAGAAACAGCAGCAGCACCACCAGCAACAACCACGGCCGAACAACAACTGGAGGTCATACGCGTCGTCCTGCCCATGGATGCCGGGGATTCCAGCAATGAGGCACATATCCATGGCCATGTTGTCAACAGTAACAGCAATGGTGCTGGCACCATAACAACCACTGAATCACCTGGCACAGCCACCATTCACACCATGTCCAATTTGAGTGCAATCAAAGATGGCGTCGATCTGGCTCAACAAGTGGCCAATGGCCAAGTGACTGTGGTCCAGACAGCGGAGGATGAGGATGGGACACCCTTCATTACAGTAACGGGTAAGTTACCACAATTGTATAACAGCGCGAAGGCAATTTATTTAACGTTTTTCCAAAATTTAAGAAAAACTCAGCAACCAAGTGGGAAATTTTCTTTTAAAAAACCTTTTTGTGGGGGTAATTTGAACAAAGTTTTATAAAATATGATGAAAATATGAATGAATGAAATAAAAAATTTCGTTATCTAAGTTGATTTGCCACAAAGTTTATATATATAGTGATTCGTGGCGGCTATTAAAACTAGTTTGCGAGAAAATGCTTTAAATTAAATTGATTTTCATAAAGCTTAGGATATTTAAATAGGAAAAACCCAATGATGTTTGTCATTAATATGTTCCCATCTGTAGTTCTGCCAGTTACAGGGAAATATATGAATGTAAAACACTCTTACATTTCATTCTTTATTGATTTTTAAATATTTATACGTTTACCATTGATTTTAAAAGTACTTATACATACTGGAAAAACCTCCAAAATACGTTAAAGTATATTCTACTTTTTTCCTTTCATTTATTTCCCTCAATTCGTGAGAGACTAAAAACTGCAAAGTTATGTAATAAACTAAATAGATTATTCCTTCCAATTAAGGTATATTCTAAATGTAATTTCTACTATTTTTGGTATTTCCTCAAATTGTTGATGTAGAATCGATGAATCGCTTAACTTTTATTTAATTATACTTTAACCTCTGAAGGTTTTATGTCAGCGGTTTTTTATAAATTCACATAAGAAGTAAGACGATTCAACAGTTTAAGAGAATAGTCGAATAATTTATTACAATTTTTAGCCGTAGTAGCATTTTATTAGCCTACAGTCTTTTGGCCCTTTATTCCCCTATTTATCTCTTTCGCTCCAAAATAGTTTTGATAATATCCAATTCGATTTATGTAAATCAGTTTCAAAAATTATCGTTTTCAATATCGAGGACCACTTTAACACAATTTATTCTCTTTAAAATTATTTAACAAATTCGATTTTATAACATTTGGGGAATAACAAATTAAATGTTTCTCTATTAAGTATTTATTTTATTGACCTTAACTCACTTGAAAATACTCGTAGATTTGGTCTTATGTCAAAACTTAAAGTGGAATTCATTTATTTTGATTTCTTTCTAATAATTTATAATATTTTTATTTATTTATTTAGTATAGGATATAGTTGTAAACTATCAACCTAACAATTTTTACAAGCACTAGCAACTATGGCTATCGGCTTAGACAATAACTACATCCATACACTAGCCTGGGATTCGAACCCGGATCCTCGTTGTTCAGTTGCCTCTATGACAGGGCCACTTAGACACCTCATTCTTGTATTCTTGTAGAAATATCACAAACTTGAAACTAATTTATGTTGATTTTAAGCAACTTTGGTATATGGTTTATAGTTTATTAAGTGAAGATAATGAATGAATAATTAATTATCTCGTAAATTAAGATACGACTTGGTTTAAAGTTAAACTTTTCCTGATTTTTGTGTGTCGCAATGTTGCGAATTTGAAAACTTTACTTTGGAGATCCTGTTGACAAGAATTTAGATTCGTTGCTTTTAAAAATTGTATTGAAACGCCACTAGTTATTTAATCATCCCGTTTTCACATCGGATTCATGACCACCAAAAAGTTTAATCTTTTTTTATAAACGAAAATTATAAGAATATCATCGTTTAATTGGAATCAATTAAAATCATGCATTGAAAAACTTATTTGCTCGTTGCTGCTGCTGCTGCTTTTTTATGTCTTTTTTAATTAACACAAATCTGAATTGAAGGGAAAAAACATTGGCATGGTATTATGTTCTTTTTTTTTTGTTTTTTTGTATAAGCCCAGATACGCGGAAATGCCAGCAAACAAAAAGCGAAACAAAAAAGTATGAAAGAGAAGAGAAACAAAATGCGGAAACGGGAATTTGGCGTCATCTGTATCACGACCTGCCTGCACCTTGCAGCGTGCGAAATCAAAGCGGAAACCAAGAGCAAACAAACAATGAAACGGCAAAAGTCGCGGCATAGTAAACAAGCATAATGACAGTATCAACATGGGCCCCAGGGGTTGAGTTGAGTCGAGTTGAGTGAGTGTGAGGAGGGTTAGGAACCAGAACCAGCTTAAAATCCGGGCGCGTTTTAAACGTTTGCCTTGATATCACAATTAAAAGGACTTAATTTGAAAAACGAAACGCACGCTAACACAGAGATAGAGAGATGGAGAGAGAGAGAGAGGGAGAGACACACAGAGAGGACACACACCCCATTGTGGGATAATACTCTAGTAGAGCTTACCTGTGCATCAGCAGGAGGATGGTCGGATGGTTGGATGAATGGATGGTTAGGGCGACACGGCACCAACAGTTTGTGGCACGTGCAAAAGTAAAAGTATCAAAAAAGTGTAGCAAAGTGCAGCTGGGAGACGGATGGATGAGGGTGCGGGGAAGGTGGAATGGATAGTGATATCTCGTACACACATAATTATTATATTCCACTTCAGTGCCAGACAATGAACTAATCGAGATTACACTTGGTGAGCACTATCTATTATTATATCTATGCAGGAGATCAGACAGTTGATGCCGCCGACATTGCCATCGACAGCGGAAGGGTCGAATGTTTGGCCATGATACTTGATTTTATTAGCGCACAAATTACCACCACTAGTCGAGGGTAAACAGCAAATATCTACTATGTAGCTAGATGATATACGGACTTTGGGTAATCACAACAAATTGAGAGGTTTGGTTTAAGGGCAGGGGATGACAATATGTATGATGAAGGCTCTTGGACAGAAGCATTTTGTTGACTAGACGAGCAACAGCTCTTTAATAACCGCCCGCTGTGTATAAATACACTGAGAGAAACAAAAATTCAAAAGCGAATATATTTCCTTACTTGACCACGTAGAATTTATATTCAATATTTTCTACAGTCGAAGAATTTCCATGAATTTCTTACTTCAATGTCCTTGATAAGGAGCTTTTTGACTCACATGATTTGTATCTTAGAGAAATTATGACGAAATATACTCCAAAACTTATTACAATTTATAGTTGTAATAGACTATTTTAATAGAAAATTTTAGATTTTCGAACCTAATAAATTTTTTATGACATCTTTGCGCGATTTAATATTATTTTAAAGTTTAAATGATCAAGTTAATTTAATTAAAACTATATGATTTGAGTAACAAGGGAAATAGCCAAGGTGTTAAGTGCCGATCTAGACAAATGATCTACCAATCGAAAGGGCTTTCCGAGTGTGATTTTTGCAATTTCTATCATCTAATCAAAGAAGAAAACTTCTATTGCACTCTAGTCCTTTATTTAGGACTTTTTTTTATCAGTGTTGCACCATATTATAAAGATCATCCCAAAGAAAACTGTGGATTTGCAATGAACAATATGGGAAACTTTGCCATCTCAGCGGTTCATTTGAATCGAGAATCTATATACACACTGTTTGTAGTCAAAATTTGTAATTAACTAACTTTAGTTTACTTTAAATTTCATATTTACCACTTTAAACAAATGGAATAATTAAATTTTTTTGTAATTTATTCCACATTTAGGAAAGAATATTTTGATAAAAAAAACCTTAGGTAATAATAAGCTTTCAATGAGTTTGCAAACATCTATAGCAATTCAAAGAAAGTCCTTTTTCTTCGAGTGTACTTCTTTATATGCTTAACCATATGGCAGAGCATATTGACTTGATCTAACGTTTTGTCTCCGTTGTAAATAAACCAAATAAATGACCATGAGATACAGATATAAATCTTATTAAATTATATCTTCTATATATTTAATTTGAATGCCTAATAGATGGAAAAATAGAAGTACTTACTAGCACTTTTTTGACTCGCTCTATTTAATAATTTAGCTTTATTTTTTAAAGCACTTTACAAACTCTTTTTTACGATTATTAAGTGAATTGTAAAACTGAGATAAATTTATTTTGATTTATGTTTCTATAATCAAATAGTAAGAAAGTGGCAGCCAATTTTTGGAAAAATTGGTCAAAGACGTATGGATGCATCTATTATTATTTAAAGGGTATACAAATATCGTTGTGTTCCCCTCATCCTTATAAACCTTTTTCAAAGAGTGCACTCCGCCGCCGTGTCCACCCTCGCTCGCCAGCTTGTTCGTCTGCTCGCTCAGACACAGTCACGAGTATATAGAATATTTCAATTGATACGGATTTGTTAGGTCCTCATCAAATTGACGAGGCAGAAAAGCTTAAAAAATTTAATAACGACGACGACAGCAACTAAAAAATAAAAATAGAAATAGAAATAAGTGGAATAAGTGGAAGGAATCCATACCAGTTTCCCAATTGCGATTCCAATTAATTCTGAGGTGGATGGAGATTCTTACCTTGTGATTGCATTTAGGGAAAATGAGCATATGTTGGGCTTCTATTAATTGTGTAAATAGACCAAGAACTTAATTGTAAATCAAGATTTGACGACGCTTATCGTTAAACAGAATCAACAACACAGAGGGAACTAGAGTGGAGTGGACAAAAGGGGAGTGGAGTAAGGTTAACTTTGTTTACTATGCACTACAGACTTCAGACCAGATAAGCTGCCCTCTCTCCCCCTCTCTCTCTCTCTTAGATCTGACCAATTGACAATAACAACAAAAAGGATGTCCCTTATTTGGCTGCCTAACCCCACCCCCTTTGCCTCTGCACTTGTCGGTTATCCTGACAATTTATTTTCGTTGAAAACTTTCACCGATTCTCATGACATGCATCAAATTTTTGGTAGCATTTTGCCTTTATTTATTTACCAAGGAGGGGGAAAAGGTGGAGATTTTGGTTTGGGGGTGTGGTTTCGTGTGGTTGCCCGGTTATTTGAGAGTCTGCCTGGGAATCTGCACAAATGGTCGAGATTATGACAACTAAAGAAAACTTGATAATACCCCAAAAATCATTTTTCGAACTCCATTCACAACTAAAGATGAAAGATATCAATATTTCTCTTTATCTTCAAATAGAAATAAAGGTAAATAAAAGGATCAAAAAGCACATAGAACTTACGTAGATCAAAATCGAAAGGATCTTCGTTAATAATCAATGCTCTAAAAACAGTCTAGAATAACCCATAAGCCATCTTAAATTTTAATATTTTTGTTTGCAATTTATTTGTATTTATATCTGTTATCTGTTCTTCTGAATTGTAGTTGAAACTTCTTTAAAAAAAATCTAAGTACATTGGGCAAAGCTTAGAGGGGTCGAAATGAGCCGCATTTAGGCTAAACTAAATTGCAACAGATTTTTAAATACTATAAAAACTGCAACAAAATCTGTTATAATATGTATATTTCGTATTTTATAGACAATTTTGTCTTCTTCAGTATTGAAACCCCATTTAAGGAATTAAAACTTCCACTGCGGGTTTTAAAAATACCATTAAACATGACTTCTTGATAATTTTGATTTATTTATTCATTTATTAATTCACATGATTTTAATATAAATATTTGTTTCTGTGATCAATAATGATGTTTTATGTAAACAGTTAACAAAACATAATCATTTTCTACTTAAACAGACCATTTAAAATATTTGCAATGTAATTTGAGGATAGAATAGTTTGCTGTAGTTGGAAAAGTTTAGGAAAAACTATATACACTCTGCGAAATTCAATTAAAGGCAACCTATTTTCACCAGTTAAATAGTGTAAGATAACGGTACCATTTATTTGATATTCAGGAAAAACTTTATACATATGTATTCATTCTTACATACATTCTTAAACAGCTTTCATAGCCTAGTCGATGTAGTAATGTCTCCGTTTTGTTGATATTTCTATGGTTAGATCTATATATTATATACTTTTGAGCGCATTGGAAGTATCCAATATTACGTACATCAATTAAATGAACGTGTATACAATATTTATTTATTGTTTATAAATCAAAGAATTCTATTTTACAAAATTCTGTGAAATATTTATCTCCTTTTGTAGTCAAATCGAATAGTTATAATATATGACTCTTACAGAACTGAAAAAGTCCAAATTGAAATTCATTTTTGTTAGGGAGAATTTAAGGAACCACAAGATCTTTATTTTATTAACAGAAGTTAACTTAAACAATCTGTAAATTTTAATATTTTACTTAGCCAAGGAGTAAATAGGAAAAATTATAAGAAAACATTTTTAAATTGAAAGGGAGCCGCTTTTTGTAGCAATAAAAATGTCTCATAATTTTACAAGGGTATTTCATTTAAACTGTTGCTTCTGGTAATAGTTTTTAGATTCTATGCTTAATAAAAATAAAAAATAATAAATTAGCTTATAAATTTATTTAGATTGTGTAGTCACTTAATTGACTTTCATAAACTATTAAGGCTTTGAATGGGTCTTAAGAACTATTGAGGCTTTGATTGGGTCTTAATAAGATGTTATCTACGTGAATTATAATGTTAAGAATGAGTTTAATGCGTGAGATTTCGTCAGAAATCAATATCGAGAGAAAGTGTATTTTAATATGCAATTTTATGTCAACTCAAAACTTAAATCATTTCAAGTGCCATAGGAAAGATTCTATGCACAGTGCAAACCTAGCGCCACTTAGAGGTCCAATCTATGATTATGAGCCATTTTGGGTTCTCGTTTTCATTAGTGTTAATAGTTTCTGCATTTAAAAGCCTCTTCTTTGCGCAAATTAATTAATGTGAATCAGGAATCCATATACTTGGAAGTAAATATTTGAGTTTAAGTCTCATTAAATTCCATTTAAATGAAAAGTTCAATAATATTTCAAAGTTCATGTGTCTACTTGGAAAATTGTCACTGGCGAAACTTTCAAGTCAGTCGCTTGATTGTGGTTTCAACCCAAAAGCCCTTAGCTACCTTTGCTGTCCTGCAGAAAGACATCTGACTACACATTGGTAACAGGTGAGCGAGCGCCTGGCCACAGGAAAACCACACACCACATAGCGATAAAGAGTCACAGAGAGAGAGATGCAAACCACAGTGCTTGACCGCACCACTGTGCAGGTCCATGTGATGTGGGAGGTCAGAGGTGAAATTAATATTAGAAATATTTCAGTGCCCATTCTAGATCATGACTAGAAAGAATGATGGACACAAATGTGTGGAGAGAAAAACGTAATGACCACGTGAAAAAATATGAAAAAATTCCATAAACTCCCCCGCATTCGCATATAAATTCGGATGGAGGATGGGGAGTGAGCCCCCATCCCCACGAAAGCATAAAAAACCTGTAACGGTTCGTCGCAAAGGAACGATGGCGCGTGCCGGCAGCAAACGATTTGGTTGGCCAGGACCATGCACAGCATCCGGGATATCCGGGGGTGGTTGCTCGGTGGGTGGGTGGGTTGGTTGAGCGAGCGAGCGAGCGGGAGAGCTGTTAGCTGAGAGTGCCGAGTGAACCGAGAGCAAATACGCGAGAGAGTGAGAACGAGATAGAGAGAGAGATGAAGAGAGCGAGACAAAAAAAGACAGCCTAGCAACCACCACCAACATCTGAGTGCGTGGCGGCTGGGTCGAAGGGTGGCGCCTGATTGGCTGCGTTGCCTTGACGCTCTGGTCCTGTGCCTGTGCCTGGGTCTGGTCCTGGTCCTGGGCCTGGGCCTGTTGCTATCTCGCTCGCATCTCACATGCCACTGCCACTTGTACAGATCCGAGAAAATGCGACTTTGAGCCCGGAATTAGCTAGCATCGTTTGAAAAATAAAACGACGGGGAATGCCTGGTGCCCGTTTAAGGTTAGGGGTTTGGGTTAGATTACTTGCTACGGCGACGCGACAACATGGCTCGTTGGCAAGCAGATGATGGTGCACAGCATCCACAGAGAGAGAGCTGACACCCACCCACCCAGCAACCAACGAACAGACCAAAAAACCAAACCAACCCGCCATCCACCCACCCACCGCCGCAGTCCGCCGTTGTTGTAATTTAATTCGTTGCTGCGTCGCTGCTGCTGCCGCCGCTGTCGTCGTCCTCATTATTTTTCGGAGGCATATTGCTAGGATAACATTTGATTTTGGATTCAGTTGTAATTCTACCGTTCGTACGTACTGGTTGCTCCGTTTCCACGACGCTATCATCCGACATTTGAACCACCACCACCAGCAGCAGCACCACCCACAATCACCCCAACCCAGGGCAACGACAACATTCACTTTCGCTTTCAATCTCTGCCCATTCTACTCTACTTTACGCTGGGCAGTAGTTGGGCAGTTGCCCAAAGCAACCAGGTAGCACAATCAGGTCGCGTCTCGTCTTACATGCCCCGCATCCGCATGTGGTTAACACGGCTGCTCCTGCTGCTGCTGCTACAAACACTGGTGGCTCCATCAGGCCACAACGACGCCATCTGAGAGCAGTCCGGAGCAGCATAGTCCAAACTTTCACTGGCTGTGATTGCCATCCCCCCGCACCCACACCCACACTCAAAGTCAAACGAATGCATTCGCGATACGGCTTTGACTGTCAGACGCGTCACCAGCAGCAACTGCAACATCAAGCTTATCATCACCAGCAGCACCAACACCAACACCACCACCAGCAGCAGCAGCAGCAACAACAACAACATCAACAGTATCACCATCATCACCTGCATCACAATCATCATCAGATTGAACTTGAGTCTGCAACGAATAAAGCATCAGGACCTCCACTTAGTGCCGCTGTCTATACGAATCTTCTCGAGAAGTGTCGCTGTAAACTGCAGTCCGCGCATCGTCAGACGCAGTTCCCAGTGGCCATTGGGCCACCGGAGGCTGTAACCAGCCAGCCACAGCCCCAACCACCGCCACCACCTCCGCCTCCACCACCGCCACCCGCCCAATTGCAATTGCAATTGCATCACCATCATCATCATCACCATCATCAGACATTTGTGGCGAACGCAAGTGCTGCTGCCGCCGCTGCTGCTGCTGCAGCCAACTATAGTAACTACTCCTCCTTGTCCGTGTCATCGTCGACGTCAACGTCAAGTGGCACTAGCTGTCTAACTGCATCTGCGTCTGGCACTTGTGCCACATCATCGGCAGCATCGGCCGCCTCAACCTCAACAATGTATCACCATCATCATCGACGTCACAACAATTTGTCCTATTGCGGTGGTAAATATTGTGCATCTTCTCTCTTCTGCCAACTTAATTGTGTGTGTCCTGTCCGGTCCTGTGCTGTGCTGTAGTGTCGTGTCGTGTGGGTGACGACAGTGAAAGTGTCAAGTGCTCTCTCTCATTTCAATGCCAAACAAAATCAAGTGAAAAAGCAAATGTTTTTCCTACCTCACTACCTCTAAGTGCCATTGAGAAATAATTCCCCTTGGAACAAATGTTTCTTATTGATAGACAAATACAAATGTTGGATAAATGGGCAAAACTACCTTACTCAAATTTGTGTGCACTGTAAAATTGAGCTAGGAAAATATATAAAAATTCAATTAACGTCATCTTTTGGGGAATATGTTTAAGATGTGGCATCACAATTTTCAAGTGAATCGGCTAAAAACTGTTTGAGTTACACAACGTTTTCTAAAATACTATTTAGTTCTACAAAAACCTAAAAAATAAAGAAAGCACACACCCTAATTACTACTACAACTATTCATGTGTTTTTCAACGAACATTTATTCAAATAATTGTTTTGAATGTGTTTTGAAATGGTAATCGGGTAAAAGCTTTTTGAGTGACCTAACTCTTACAACTATTCGTATGTTTTTCAACGAAAATATCTGAAAATATTTTCCGCAGAGTGGGTTTTTAAACGATAAAGTAATCTCGCATAGCACGCTCCCTACATAACCTCTAAAACTATTCGAAGTTATCCTAAAATATTTGGAAAAATGGGACTTAAACGATAAATCGGTTAAAAACCGAAGTTTACTTCACGAAAAATGCAAAACGAAGATGAAAAGTCATTTTACATAACACGCACCATACATAACCTCTAAAACTATTTAAAGTTATCGTAAAATATTCGGCAGAATGGTTTTTTAAACGGTAAATCGGTTAAAAACTATTTGAATTCGAACCTTATTTCACGAAAAATGCAGAAAGAAGATGAAAAGTAACTTTATAAAACATGCACTCTACATAACATCTTAAATTATTTGAAGTTATCTTAAAATATTCGGCGGAATGAGTTTTTCAAAATGAAGATGAAAAGTCATTTTACATAACACGCACCATACATAACCTCTAAAACTATTTAAAGTTATCTTAAAATATTCGGCAGAATGGTTTTTTAAACGGTAAATCGGTAAAAAACTATTTGAATTCGAACCTTATTTCACGAAAAATGCAGAAAGAAGATGAAAAGTAACTTTACAAAACATCCACTCTACATAACATCTTAAATTATTTGAAGTTATCTTAAAATATTCGGCGGAATGAGTTTTTCAAAATATCAATGTGCTATTTCTCTCTAAGTTAATGTGGATTAAAGACAAAATATTGTTGCAAACGTTTAATACAATCCGACCAGAAATGAACTATCAAACCATTGGCCAGTGCTTTTTAGTTTGATCAACTTTAGCAGTTAAAAAACATGGAAAATCGAGAAATTAAATCATAAATTAATTAATTGAATTAAATTTTGATATCAAGAACCTTCCTGATTTATAGGACTGGTAAAACATTCAAGTCATTGGATGAGCTTATGGTGATTGTGGGCTTCTAATTAACAAAGAAAATGCACTTTGTAAATGCAAAAAATTGCGAAAACCTCTCCCGAAGAAAAGAACAAAATTTTCATTGCTTTGTTTAGACTTTGGACTTACTCCATGGGGAACCTCAGGCGTTTTGGCTTACTCCATGGGGAAGCTCCTTTGTTCTTTCCGTTTGCAGAAATGTTTATTGAAAGATTACTTTGACTTATGTCTTCGCTTGCTCACTTTTTCTTTTGTTTTTCTTGAAAATTTTCACAGTTTCCGGTCAGGAGCAGAATTATCAAGTGCAATATGTGGACTCTGACTTGTATCACAGCAATTCCAGTCAGACGCAAATGTAAGTCGAAGTGAGTGGAGGAGACTGGACTTTAATTTTAACCCACATTGTGCGTTTTTGCAGGACGTATCCATTCTGTCCGGTGGGCGATTATCAGAGCAATGGCCAGACTTACTATTCGACCACAGCGACTGGCAACTATGGGCCAACAACAACAGCGACGACGACGGGCAATACACCGAATGCCCACTCCACAACGCTGCCCTACCTGGTGCCCGTGGAGGAGGGCCTGCTGCTGAATGGCTCCTCGCAGAGTCACAGTCGAGACTCGCCGCACAGCCTGACGGTGAGTAGGGAGCGGGAGTGGGAGCCAACTGAGCCAGTGACATTGACTAACCCTTGGGAAACGCTGCAGCATGAGGTTGCCTACATACAGGAGGCGCAGAGTACGCCCCAGACGCCCACCTCGACGACGACAACGAACTCGGCCAGCGGTGGCAGCCTGGGCACAGGCGGAGGTGGCGCTTCACCCGACTCTGAGCAGAGCGGCCTGGGTAGCAGCAACAAGATTGCCTCGGCAACGGTAAGTTGGGGAATGGAGAATGCGGGATGGGGGATGGTTACGCCCCTTCACAGCATGCTGACATCTCGCTCTCTCTCGATCAAGATAAAATGGTTGTCACGCAACTATGAGACGGCCGACGGTGTGAGTCTGCCACGTTCCACTCTGTATAATCACTATATGCAGCATTGCAACGAACAGAAACTGGAGCCAGTGAATGCAGCCAGCTTCGGGAAGCTGATACGCTCCGTGTTCTCCGGCCTGCGCACACGTCGCCTGGGCACGCGCGGAAATTCCAAATACCATTATTATGGCATACGCATAAAGCCTGGCTCGCTGCTGAATCAACAATCATCATCCATGGAGGATAATAAATCGTTGCATGGCCATAGTAGCTATGGCCCCTCATCAAGCAGCGGCGGCGGCGGAGCGATTATGAGTGTTAGCAGCAGCACAGCAGCATCCGCTCAGCTGGGTGGCTCCTCCAATGGCAGCAATGGCATGGTCTGTGCCTCCAATTCGCATCGCACTAGCAGCGCCACCAAGAAGCATAGCTTTAAGCCGGAAACCTACGAGGCATGCATTCAGGTAGGACACTCTCTCAAAAGTGACCAAAAGAGTGAGTGACCAAATCTTTACCCTTTTTTTTTTTGTTTCGTTCCAGTACATTGGCGACGGCACCAGCGCCTTGCCCTCATTTCCGCCCATCGAGCTCAGTCACAATTTCAATAGCGAACTAACACTCGAGGATGTGGACACATTTCGAGCTCTATATCGCGAGCATTGTGAATCCTTCTTGGATGCTGTACTCAATTTGGAATTTGGCACTGTGGAATTTCTCTTGCGTGACTTTTGGCGTACCACGGATAATAATAATCTGGATGAGTGCGAGGAAGAAAAATACCTGAGCAAGACGAAGCTGTATCTATTGTGCCATTGCGCAGAAGTGCAAAAATTTGTGCGCGAGGTGGGTAGACCAGAAATCGGGGGGAGAACCAAGCATTAATTTAGGTCCATGGGGCAAATGGACCAATATAATGTACATGTTTAGTAGTGTAAATCAAACTATATAGATATATATTAGATATCTGCAAGACTCCACTAAAATTAATACTTTTGAATTAAGTTGAATTGAATTAAATGAATGTGTATGAATATGAGAATTTGTCACTCAATGAAATGCCATATCAAATCAAATGAGTAATTTGACGAATAGTTCGAATAGTTCTACATACAGGCTACTGTAAGATGTGTTCATCTAACCTAGTCGAACATAAATGTTACTTCTCCTATCGATATAATATGTATTTATATATTATTTATATATGGTATGGATAAATAGAGAAACATTTTACATTGACATTTGAATTTCTCAATTTTTGTCATCTCATTAATTCCCATTCTCACTGATTAAATTCGTGTTTGATTCGTTTAAATGTTTTGTTGCTGTTTCGGCTTCTCATTCAGTTCATTTAATTGATTTTGAAGATATTTTTGTCATTCATGCAGAACTCTAATAAAATATAATAGATATTTTCGAAGGTATTACTTAAATTGAACTAAAATACATATATTTATTCTCTTTTGCATCCAGGTGGACTATCAATTCTATCAGAACACTGTTGATGTCATAATTCCCGATGTGCTGCGGTCTATACCAAATGCTCTCACTCAGGCCATACGCAATTTTGCGAAGAATTTGGAATTGTGGCTATGCGAAAGCATGCTGGGCGTACCCGAGCAATTGGCCCAAATTAAGACAAGCGCTGTATCGGCCTTTTGTCAGACACTGCGACGTTATACCTCTCTCAATCATTTGGCGCAGGCGGCACGAGCTGTCCTTCAAAATGGAGCACAAATATCACAAATGCTGAGCGATCTAAATCGTGTGGACTTTCACAATGTTCAGGTGAGTCAGAAAGATGGAAGTTTAGCTAATTGAATCTAATTATGTGCGTTTTTCTGTGCAGGAACAAGCTGCCTGGGTAAGCCAATGTGCTCCAGCTGTGGTCCAACGTCTAGAGAATGACTTCAAGGCGGCCCTGCAACAGCAAAGCTCACTGGAGCAATGGGCAAGCTGGCTGCAACTGGTAGTTGAATCTGCCATGGAGGAGTATGCTGGCAAACCAAGCTATGCCCGAGCTGCCCGACAATTTCTGCTGAAATGGAGTTTCTACAGTTCCATGATCATCAGAGACTTAACGCTTCGGTCCGCCTCCAGTTTCGGTAGCTTTCATCTGATACGTTTGCTGTTCGATGAGTATATGTTCTATCTAGTGGAGCATAAGATTGCCGAGGCACAACAGAAAACAGCCATTGCGGTTATCTGTGAGCGCATGGTATGCATAATATTATATAGATTTCGCCAATGAAACACCAAACTGATCTATCATTTTTTTAGAAGAAGGAAATGGACTTTGAGTTCGAGTGTCAGTTCGCCTACATAACCAGCGAAGCAGAGCAGCAGACTAGCCGAAGTTCCACAGCTGTCGATGGCAGCAATGGGAACGAGGCCAAACGCTTGAAACAGGAATGATGAGATCAGATGAGGATGGTTGACCAACCCGATGCCGATCCTGATTCCAATTCGAAGCCCGATCCCTATCCTGTTGCAGTTGCAGCTATATTATTGAGTATTCGTAGTGTTTTATGTAGTCTGTAATTGTTTTTCTGCGACATTTCATTTTAAATTTTATATAACTTTTGCATTTACTAGTCGAACGAAGGAATCCTCTGTTTATATGTGTGTATGTATGTATGTCTGTATGTGTGTGTGTGTGTCTGCGCGAATATGTCTGTGTGTGTACTAGTTTATAGTTGTTTAAGTTAGTTTTTAGGCAGACTCATATTTCATGTATGATTGCCCGCATTCAAGTGAACAACCGTCCAAACAGCAAGCGTCCATCGATGCTCATTCAAGCATCAGATCAGCATTAATGGGCCTTGTCTGTTCCGATTGTGTGTATGCATAATATACTTATATATATACATACATTTATTTAGTTTAAGTATATGGATGTGCATTAGTAACTGTAATCTATCTGAATATACAATGCTTTGTGTTGATATCCTTAAGAGACAGAGGTTTTGTCCATCAGTTTTGTCTGGTTTCATTCGAAAAACGAATAATGATGACTATGGTATATACATATATGGCACATGGCGCACCGCATACCGCTCACCGGGCACTACCACTGCAAAAGAAACGAAAAGAAAACCAAAAACACGCTCACCTATACAGCCACAGATGCGCACAGACAGAAAGGTGTGCAAATAAATGTTATTAGAGTAGAGAGTAGAGAACAACAAGAGAAGCTCATATCGAAACATTTTTGCTCAATGATGGAACTAACTTAACTAAGCTAAGTAAACAACAGGCCTTAAATGTGCAAAAACCAAAAAAAAGAAACAAAACGAAACCAACTCACACACCAACACACTCAATTTTGAAACAATACAATTTACCACAGATAAATATATATATATATATATAGGTACATACATATATATTTTAACTACAAGTGGCTAATTTTTATTATAATTCCTGAACCATATTTACTAAAAACGAATGGAAAAAACAAAACGTATATATGTATACAAGAGAAATATGTATTTTAACAGAGGCGCTTATCAAAGTATTTTATGCCATTTTTTTAGGTAATTTACTCAAGCAGCAAACAAACAAACCACAAATAAACTAAACAAATCTGAGAACCCACTTTTGTAAACGATGCAAAACGAATATATATACAGTAAATCTATCTAGTCGTAAATCCTCACATTTGATTTAGTATTCTCCAATGAGAAAGCACAACAACAAATTAATTAAACATTCGGCTGTTGACGAATTTATCAATTCTCAATTTAAAATACGAGAGCTTGATAATTGAAATTGTTTGAAATTGTACAACTGCAACCTGCATATATATATATATTATATATATGTATGATATGTACATATAAGAACTAAGAGTTATATAATATAGCCCCCACGCACAATGGCTTCAACTCAGATAAGCTCAAAAAGCTAAATCAGCAATACTACAGAGAAGAACCAACAAAACTGTAATTCCTTAACTAAACTCTTTGTTTGGCAATGGCATAAGGAAATTCTATTAAATATTCGACAAACTATCGGAAATATTTATGTATGTGAAATAAAAATGTCCTGAAATTTATAATTTGTTCTATTATTAATGGGGTTGCTCGTCATGGTCATTGTATTATTAAAACTTAACGGATCGTGATAGCTATAGTATACAAGGGTATATATATATGTATATCGACTTACCTGACTGTCGTTTTTGTTTGATCAATTGAACTGAGGTGTTTAAATACACATACATATGTACATACATACATACATATCTCTTTCAAGCATAGCTTGCACATAACTGTTGACCGTTTTATTCTTTACGTCCTGTTCGCGAACACAACCAAAAAATTGCATAAACACTCACACTCGCTTTCGTTCTTGTTTTTGTTTTCTCTTGAGCGCATTAAGTTGAGCTATTCGTGAGACGCTCTTTCAACGAGCATCGTGCAGCGAGAGAAACGATTGACTGAAAAACTCAATGCAAACTGTCTTCACATTATTAAATTTGAAAAATTAATGCCCTCTTTTATGTAACTCCCTTTCCATTTCGCTCAAAATATAATACAATAAACCGCGCAACTCAATTTACAATCGCAAATAATACGTTTAGCCAATACTCCCAGATATACGACTTTTATTTTCATTTCACTCAACCAAACGGTCGTGGAACAACAAGAGCAAAAAAAAAAACAAATTAACCGTTGCAATCTGAGTCTTTTGCCAAAGTGAAGCCACTTACAATACATACAATGTAATATGTTTATATATGTATTTGCAGACAACGAAAAACGGTCGACAGTTATTTGCGAGCTATGCTTTGAAGACTCCCCATTTCAAAAATTTATACATACATACATATGTACATACATACATATGTATACAATTTATAGAAATTGTCACAAACTAAAAAGCTTTCTTTTTACATTATTAATTCTTGTGCCTTAATACATTTTGGACCAATAAGTATGTGGTTTCAGACTCTCGAATATAGGCATACCATACATATGTATCTCGATAATTTCTTATTGAAATTAAGTATGAACTTGTTAATTCTTACCTTGTTTCCTTGGGTTAAATTTCTTTAAATCCATCTCAATTTTTGAATATTGTAGGACTTTGTTTGCAAAATGTGCAGAGTAGAGCAAAATACTAAATATAATAAGTTGTTTTTACTTTGCAAAGAATTAAATGTCAGTGTCGACAACTAAATAGATTGAGACATACGTACATACATCTCCAATTTTATTTTGTTTATTCGTCCAGTATAAACTAGATAAAAATTTGATGAATTTAGAACGACATACCTTAAAATTTCCTCCACTTCAAGAGAAGAACTTTGATAATTTAGGAGATGTAATTAAGTCCTCAGTTGGCACAAAGTCTATTTTGTTGAAAATCGGATAAAATTAACTCAGAGAAATGCAAAAATTATATAATTTAATTCTGAAATGGGCATAAAAGTGACTCCAGTTGGAATAAGTATAGGTGATTTTATTTTAAACTGTTTCCAAATATATATTCAAGCTATGCTCTTACTCAGAACAGGTTAGACCCTACTTGGGTTCACCACTTGTTGACTATTTTCTTGTTTTGTTTTTCAGTTACTTTTAATTGCTCCTGACAAAGTTTGGATTTGAGTTACACCTAAATCAAACCAAAAATGAAGTTGGTTCTAATCGGTTCTATTCAGAGTACAAAATTCTCATAGTAATTTTTTTTGGTTTTGTGTTTATTAATTTTTTTGTTAATTAATGCCCTCTTTTATGTAACTCCCTTTCCATTTCGCTCAAAATATAATACAATAAACCGCGCAACTCAATTTACAATCGCAAATAATACGTTTAGCCAATACTCCCAGATATACGACTTTTATTTTCATTTCACTCAACCAAACGGTCGTGGAACAACAAGAGCACAAAAAAAAACAAATTAACCGTTGCAATCTGAGTCTTGCCAAAGTGAAGCCACTTACAATACATATGTAATATGTTTATGTATGTATTTGCACACAACGAAAAACGGTCGACAGTTATTTGCGAGTTATGCTCCTCATTTGTTGAAATAACTGTTAATGAAGTAAGTACATAACACGACTATATAACATTGACATATGTACATTGTTATATGTACATACATAATAATATTCTTATATTCTTTTCCTACAAGAATAAAACATTTTTAGCAAAAAGTTACATTCATAAAGAATTGAATGAAAGAAGAAATAGAAAATATACATATGTATGTAACTTGTTATGTAAATACTTTTCACCACTCCTGTATGTGCATACATATGTATGTATGTATGTACATATTTGCAGACAACGAGAAACGGTCGACCGTTATTTGCGAGTTATGCTTTGAAGACTCCTCATTTCAAAAATTTATAATGGAGAAATTTAGAACTACAATATATACATAGAAATCGACACAAACTAAAAAGCTATATTTTTACATTATTAATTCTTGTGCCTGAAAACATTTTGGACCAATATGTGGTATCAGACTCTCGAATATAGGCAAACTTTTTAATTATTACTTTGTTTCCTTTGGTTAGATTTGTTTAAATCCATCTCAATTTTGGAATATTTTAGGACTTTGTTTGCAAAATGTCTAGAGTACAGTAAAATACTAAATATAATAAGTTGATTTTTTTTTTTTTTTTTGCAAACAATTAAATGTCAGTGTCGACAACCAAATAGATTGAGACATATGTACATCTCCAATTTTATTTTGTTTATTCGTCCAGTATAAACTAGATAAAAATTTTCTGAATTTAGAACGAAATACCTTAAAATTTCCTGCACTTCAAGAGACGAACTTTGATAATTTAATGGATGTAAGTAAGTCCTAAGTTGGCACAAAGTCTATTTTGGTAAAAATCAGATAAAATTAACTCAGAGAAATGCAAAAATTATATAATTTAATTCTGAAATGGGCATAAAAGTGAATCCAGTTGGAATATAGGTGATTTTATTTTAAACTGTTTCCAAATATATATTCAAGCTATGCTCTTACTCAGAACAGGTTAGACCCTACTTGGGTTCACCACTTGTTGACTATTTTCTTGTTTTGTTTTTCAGTTACTTTTAATTGCTCCTGACAAAGTTTGGATTTGAGTTACACCTAAATCAAACCAAAAATGAAGTTGGTTTTAATCGGTCCTATTCAGAGTACAAAATTCTCATAGTAATTTTTGTTGGTTTTGTGTTTATTAATTTTTTTGTTTGTTTTTTCTTTTGGTTTCAATTTTGCAATAATTAATTGATTCATTCTTTCAACAACTCTCTATACAAAATATTGTGTCATTGTATTTTGTGAATTTACAAAGTTTTTCTTATCGTTTTAATATACTTATGTATAATTTGTTAAATGCTACTTAAAACTGTACATACATATGTGCATATATGTATATATGTTAATGTATAATGGTATTACAATAATATTACAACAATAAATGTAATTTTGTATGGATATTATTTTTGGATAGAGACAATGGAAAACTGGGGAAAATAAAAATGATTTGGTTGGCTTTGAGAGTGAAGTGTGAGCATACAAATAGTTAAAACTAAATGGAAAAATACCTTACACTGTTGTATTCTATATAAAAAAAAGAATGTGATTTTTAATTCTTTACCTAAATATATGCTCTTTTGTACTATTTGAAATTTGAGGATTGTTCCGTTTTATTTACTGCTTTTTCAAGTTTAGTTTAAATTCAAGTCTTATTGGTTCACACATGGTTTTTGTTGTTGTTTTTATTTTATCCTGCTTCCTGTTTCTGTTTGTTTTTTTGTTTCTTTTATTTTTTTTAGCAAATGGTACATGCACATATCATTGTCGTTCTTATATCTAGATTATAGTATACAAAGTTGATGTAAATTTATATACAAAGCATCGTATTATAAGTATATAGAATAGTTGTTTAATTGACTGAACTTTCTAACTCACACATCTTTATATATACATATATATAATTGAAGATTTGCGGTTAGCAATTTGTAATTTTTTTCCATTCAATTTTTATAGTACAATATACATACAAAATTCTAACAAATCGGCATATGTATATAAGCTGGCATACGAATACTGGACCGGCAAGTTATCTGTTTGTTTGCTTGTTTGTTTTGTGTGTGTGTGTGTTATGTTAATTTGTTTTCAACATTAACTAAATTATTATTTCATTCGCTGAAAATGTTTCACAATTTATAAAGAGAATAACAAAAAATGGATCTCATAATGGATACTTCGTTGTTCAAAGAAAATCGTCAAGAGTTTTTGTTTTTTTTTTTTCGTCAAGTTTTTCATTTGCTCAATTAATGCAAATTGATTGTGAAGAGATCAAAATTAGGAATAAACTTCAAGAATTTGAAAATAAATGGAATTAACATAGTTTATTTTTCGTATGTTTCGTCAGAGACACAAATAGACAACATATTGTTTTGGTTTTAATTCGTTTTGTTCGTTCTTTCGTTGAGCGTCAAAATGGGGGGAGGGGCAAAAAAAGGAATTTGTCGAAGTTACATGAATTGATTTGATTAACAAAACAATTTATACAGAGAAAATTTATTTGAGGAAAAAATTCGATTTGGATTTGAAATCAGGAGAAAAACAAACCGAGCGAGCGAGCCAAACTCTGCACACGAAAATCAACTTAGGGAATACATTTTTTGTTTTTTAAGCGTAGCAAGACTACAAATATCTAAACACTAAGTGGAATATAAACTACGGATATATATATACATATATAAATATATATATATATAGAAAGAGAGATATACATATATATGTATGTGTGTGTGTGTGTGGGTTTGGAATATTTATATGATGCGATTGACCAGAGGCATCTTGCGACGATTGTATGTGGGCGGCGGCGTTGGCTGCATCTGCATGACAGGCTGCACCTTAACCTTCTGCCCATATTGCTGCTCCAATTCACCGGCTGGTCCAATGGCATAGTTAATATCAAGACGCGCCCGCTTGGCGGCCAATTGATAGCCATCGTTGGCATTCAAATCGCAGGGATTTAGCTCAATAATGTGTGCTCCGCCATTGGCCAGGGAACGACGTATTGCCTCTTTGTCATCCTCTATTTCGATGGCGTCGTACAGTTCATCGACCTGAAATTAATTAGAAATTAGCTTTTCGTTTTCGATGTTTCGGTCATTTGAAGACTCACCTCAATGTCAAAGTCACCATTCTTCTGTACGAGTAGCTCGTGATCAATGGCCGCATTGGAGGCAGCATTATGTGACTCATCGTCCTCCGTTTCGAACTCTTCCAGCAGTTCTTCCTCCTCATCGACATCCACATCCACTTCATCGGTATGATATTGCAGTGTATCGACGATTGTATCATCGAAATCGTGTTCCTCCAGATCGGATGATTCCTCGATTTCCGATTGCGAATCGAGCTCCACATCCGAATCGGCTGAACCATGCTTCATTTCGCCACGCTCCAGCGATTCCAAATGCTCGGGATAGACCATTGCTCCACGAATGGCCGATGGATCCTTGCGTGACCATTTCTGAACTTCCTCATCCATTTTGGTGATACGTTCGGGATTCATGGCCCAGCGGCAACCCTTGCGTTGATTGCCATTCGTAACCGGCCGTTCGATCTTCTCGAAGCATTTGTTTAGCGACAGATTGTGTCGCACACTGTTCTTCCAGCCGCTGGGAGCATTCTCGAAATAGGGAAAATGCTGACATAGAAAACTATAGATTTCGGAAACGGGCAATGAACCGGCACGCGAATTCTTCAATGCCAATGCAATGAGGCAGGAATAGGAATAGGCTGGCTTGGGAAACGCATTGCCCACCGGCGGCAGTTTAATCTTCTGCTGCAGCGGCTTCACCACACTCGCTATGCTGGAGGTGGAATTGTTGGCTATATTGACCAGATTGCTGCCATTGCTGAGGGGCGACGAGGCCGCCGATATGGAGGAGGAGGAGCAGGAGGGCGATGGGGAACCAAGACTATAGCTTGTCTGCATGTGATGATGCGGTGAATTGGCCGCTGAGGCAATGCTCTTTGGTGTACAACTACTACTACTACTACTGCTGGTGCTGCTGATCTGCTGCTGCAGTAATCCCCGCTTGCTGAGCTCCTCTCGTTTCAGTACAATTTGTTGTCCTGTCGCCGATTGCTTGACCAGAGATTGCTGCTTCAGTTTGTTATAGGTGAGACTGTTGGCAAATGTCAGACCGCCTATTCCAGGGGCCAGTTTAATCGTATTGGTGGAGAGACTTCCGCTGGTCAAGAGACTACCCTGTTGTTGTTGTTGTTGTTTGACCTTGCTGCTGCTGCCATTCGAGGTGACCGACGAGCAGGAGGTGGACTCCTCGACAAGGGGAATCGGTGAGCGGGCCTTGCGCAATTCAGTGCTCAGATCCTTGCGCACTGAGTCCACGGAAGAGGCGGTTGAGCGACGCTGCTGCAGCACCGAATTGGTGGCCATCGTTCCAGGCACTGTGGTGCCATTGTCCGCAATCACCGACGATGAAAGCGGCACCGATATCTGTTTGGGTATGTGAGCCATAACCTGCTCCCGGCGCATTGATCCCGCCGTGACCTTCATCTGTGCCGGCGAGAATGTCAAATGGGATTTGTGATGACCAGGTGAGGCTGGCGGCACCGCTCCAGATGACCCTGCTCCCGACTGACCAGCCGCCCTTGACCCCTGAGTAGCTGTGGCCGAACTCTTTGATCTGCGCGGTGATCCCAGCATCGAGGAGACCATCGAGGAATTGGAATTAATCAGTGGCATCACCGATATGGGATTCACACAGGCTCCCACATCGGCATAGTAATCTGGTGTAGACCAGAAATTTGAGCACGATCCCATCCATTTGGCTGTGGGTGATGCATGTAGAGCACTGCTGGCCAATAGATTTGCGTTCGCATTGTGGTTACTGCTGTGTCCAATGCTATTTGTATTGTTGTTGTTATTATTGTTGATGGCCGATATGGCCTCGAGAGCATTATCCAGGGAGGAAGTCAAATCGTTTGAGCTGCCCACAACATTGGCTATCTCGGCACGTATATCCACATCCAACATATCCTGCATCGAATCGGACACATAAAAGTCCAACGAGGGCCCAGCACCATCCTAAAAGAAAGAGAAACCAGTTAAGTAAGACCCACTTCATATTACAAGCCAAGTTTCTAACAGTAAAGATATCGTTGAGATTAAAAAAGTTTTGTCATTAGTTATTAGATCAGATTTTTGTGTTGCTCAATACATTAAAAGTTGTAAAACTAGAACCTCTTGGTTTCAGGGGAAATTTCATCTTTTTTGTATAAAGAATATCAAGAGAAGTAAATAAAATAAAATTTGAACTAAAAATATCAGATTCTAATTACGAGAGATTCGAATTTCAAAGACAAAAAATATTCCAACTTGTCGTAAGTGGAGTTGTAAGCCATAAATTAAGAGTTTACACTAGAGATCAATGCGATTCCCTGTCAATTTCTCTGTAGCATTCAAAAGGAAACCCATCCGGCCCACCATCAGCGCCTCCTATTTTATTATTCTTATCACAATTGCAACTTGTTGACATAAGCAAATTGTTTCCCGCGCTTTCGTTCTCCACCTATTCAGTTTGATTCTCTAATGGATCTCCTCCGTTATCAAATCGACCACCAGGCGCATGGATAACATTCCAGTACACAGACACAGAAACACACACACACATAGAGATGAAAATATGTAACTTAATCTGTTATGTCTGTATACCATGTACATATAGGTTTTCATTTTCTATATGAAGCAACATGATGACGAGGGATCAGGAGCAAAGACCAAAAACCAGTTTCACGCGCCAAGGGCAGCCAGCAATGGATGAGAAGGGGTGGAGTGGGGGGAAGGAAGAAATAGAGCTGCATATAGCACACACATACATGGACAAAAATAACTCATGTTGCAACACCAGAACCACAAGGCAACAACAACAACAACTGCCTCAAAATGTATGTAAACATGTATACATACATATTGAGTTACATTCACGCAGGATGATGATGGTAATGATGATGACGATGGTAATGAAGGGGGGATTGAAGACTGAAGAGGGATCGTCCATCGTCTGAGAAGGCCACAGCTAAACCGGATATCAGCAAAATTGAAAGTTGAAGAAGAAGTCCCACAATGAGATCTGACCAGAATTTTAAGTGGCGCCCCGCCCCGTCTATACACTCATTTCTACCACATATCCATACAAACATACATTCATATTTAAGTATGACTCAATGCACAGATCAAAATTAGATTTCATGTGCAAAAAAACAATTACTGCTGAATTTACAAAATATAAGAAAAATAATCTACAATCCCACAAAACCAACCACCAGTGGATAGAAATGTTGCTAGCAACATGTTGCGAACTACCAACCAAGTGGTAACAAACAGCAGACACTGAAAAGGGGGAAACAAAAACTCATATGTACATACATACATACAATATATATACATACATATATTTTTATGTGTCTGGCAGCAAACATAACAACAACAAGAAAACCAAAGAGAATTAAAGCCGTACAAAAACAACAGCAACAACATGCACTGAGAGAGCGAGAGAACAAAACTCTGTTAACAGAGTTGCGGCGAAGTCGAAAACGGAACAGAACGTGTACAGTTGGCAACAAAACACGTAAAAGCAAAAACAACAAAGAAAAAAAAAACAGAGAATCAAAGAGAGACAGAGCAAGAGAATACATTTTCTCTGAAGTTCGTTCTCTTAAATTTTTAAAGGGAAACAAAAAACAGGCAGCAGCAGGAAGAAATACATAACTTCAAAAATATGTATAAAGTTAAATGAAATAATAAAAGTATTAATTTTGAAAAATAAGAATTTGCGAAACTATTTAACAAAATGTAAGCAAAACATATTTATTGGCAAAAACTACAAAAATTGTAATTAATGTAAAACAAAAATTAACAGAGGCCTGCCTTAGGAAACTGATCTTGTGTGCACTTCAGTATCTGCCGGTGATAATGGACCATAATAGGGGGAACTGCATTTGCAATGCATCGAAGGAATGCAGAAAGTATAATGTGAAAAATTCCCATGAAATGCAACTTATTACATTTCGTACGTTGACCGCACTTTATATACCCAGCATACAAATTATTTGAATCCCTACTATTAAACGTGGTGAGCAAAAATGGGGAAATTCATTAATTATTCATTAAGAATAAATCGACAAATGTTCACTTATTTTCTAGAATTGTTTATGTATTACAATTAAATGCCCAAAAATTTAAGATACCTGTAACCATCCATCCCTTCGTATTAAAGTAGGAGTCAGAGAGAGCAAAGTTTACAGTTTTTGTTGTCTCTGTTAAAGAAGGCGCGCAGCAGCAGCGCAAATGTTAGTGAAGGTTGTTTTTTGGATGAGGCAGGGGGTGGGGGTAGACGTGAGAGCCTATGCCAATGTCAAGATGTCCTTGAGGCAGAGCAAGCACTGACCTGACCCCAACGAATGGTGGGATAATGGAATGTGGAGTTTCCCCGTCTTGCCGTATTCATTCGTTTATTATGTGCGGCGGCGCTAAAAAATCAATATTCAAGCACATATACACACACACACGCACAAACCCAGAGCATAAACTGGGAACACAGAAACACTGAGAAGAAAGGGATAGCAAGCAGGAATTCCCGCGCCAGCCGACACTTGCTTCAATTTGACTCACTTGCATAATTCTTAAAAAAAACAAATCTTGTTGAGGGATCAGTTCTCAATATACATACATACATACATAGGTATTTGAGATGATCATTTCTTTAAGTTTCAAAATAAGAATTCGTCGCTTAAAGTAACTATTAACTTCTCCAGTAAGTGTTGACTAATGATTACTGCTCCCAGTAGTGCCCCGTTTCCTTCCAGTTTGAGAGTTATCAAAAGTCTTAAGGTCACAAACATATTGGCCCGCCCTCGCGTATCATATGCTGCGGAGTTTCCAAAAAAAAAAAAAAAAGAAGCAATATTCAAAAGCACATTCACATCAAGCAAACATAACTGGGAACACAGAGAAAGATGGAAAGGGATACCAGAAATTCCCACCAGCCGACACTCATTCAAGTCACTCACTTACTTCATATGGTCGACGGGCAATGATAAGTTGCATAATTTAGCAGGATGTCATAAATTCCTGCACAGGCGAACGCTTTTTATCAGCGAAAACTTTTGTTATATGTATATTTATTTCTCCCTCTCCTTTCTTTCTTTTTCTCTACACAACACATAAAATACGGGAATCTGGTTTGGACACACCTTTTCCAGGCTGTCAACCGCCTTCCACCCACTTTCTTCCCTTCTGTAGGCAAATATTTCATCTAGGCTCGTTCCCTCAACCAGGCCGGATTAATGTCCGGTTTTAGATGCAAATTTAAATTACTTTTCTGCATTGGCGCAATTTTTATCTAATTCTAGAGCATATTCATTTTGGTCACAATTATGCAACACATAAATCGAAGGATCTCCAGATACAATTCAATTGGCTGATCGAAATTACTTGTTCTTCGCATCGGTAGACTATATCCAATTACTATTACATGCTTTGTTTCCGCCTTTTCCTGCTCGAGACCTTTAGCTCCCGTTTGGCTGGATCGAACAAAATGGGAATTGGAAAGGGTATACAAACTACGGCACCACCGGGCGGCTCTATATATCTCTCTCTGGTTTTCGTTCCAATTTATTCCGCAGAAGGGCGGCAGGTGTCGTCGCCGCTGCTGCTGCTGCCGCTGGTTGCCGTTGTAATTGTTGCACTACTCGAAGCAGACCAGGCGCAAAGACAACGACAGCCAGCTGGCAATAATCTCAAAAGCAGGCGAACAGCAGCAGTCAAACAGCCGCAGGAGCAGGAGTAGGCAGAGGCAGCTGTCACTTTTCAAAAAAATAAAAGAAAACAAAATAAAATAAAACAGAAGAGCAGCAGCAGCAGTTGGGACGACTTTGTTATGGACTCCACAGAGGGGGTAAAGTCAATGTTTACAATTTTTCTTAATTGAAAACTGAAATCGAGAAGAATTGGGAAAAAACGCAAAAGGAACGAAAGAAAATACTTCGATCTATATCGAGATCTTGAGATAATACTACATACATATGTACACTCATTGAACAGTTCATCATTAGTAGTTCAGTAATTTTGTTCAAAATAGTTGAGAATGTTCACAGGATAGCATATAATTTCGTAAACATATGTACATATGTATATGTATGTATGTACTTACATAGAATTCCTTTAAATTTATTATTTTAAAGATTTTTGGACTCAAAAGATTATTTTTGGTATTCACTTAAAACAATGGTGGGTACGTAGTGGCTCAATTTGCTCACTTTGCTTCCTAAAGCAGAGCTTAAGAATCATAAATTTTTGCAAGATCTCAACAACAAAATAAGCATAAAAGAAGGGTTGTTTTCGCTTGTGTGCCGTCCGCCGAGGTTTTATTTGTTTTTGTTGTTCCTGCTCACTTGCATTTGATCCTTGTTGTGATCACCTCTGACTTAAAACATTTTTTCTTAGTTTTCCAGGGCCTACAACTTCTTTTTGGTTTCTCAATTTTGAAATAGGAATTATTTAACACATTTGGCAAATTGATAATAGAAGTACGGGAGAGAAGAAAAGGATGCTACCTCCCTCAAAACTACCGAAACTTCTTCATAAATTTATACAACAAATGAATATCCTGTAACCCATTTCCAAATAATTGAAAATGTTCTCGTATTTCCATTTTCGTTCAATTACATGCAAATTCCAATCATGTAATCGATGAGTCTCTTCTTCATTACATTTAACGGGCCCGCAGTTCTGTACTTCTTCACCCTTTTGCATGCTAAATTCCCCTCGCATTAATTGAGAGCATTACATTAAAAATAGAGTCTCGAACCATGATGAAATTATTAAGGGTTACGCTCTGTTTTTTCTCTCTCTCTTTCACACACACTGTGTGTGTTTGTGTGTGAGTGTGTCTGTGTGATAACCTTTTGGTCTGTGTGCTGTTGTTGTGTGGCAGCTGCAACTCGGGGGTAGCAGCGCGCACTCACAGTCAGTGGAAATAAACCTCAAATGCTGTAAGTTCTGAACGGAAAGCAAACTTCCTGGGTCTAATTAGTTTGTTGCTCCTTTTACAGTTGTTGTTCTTGTCTCTTTTTTTATTATCTTGAAGATAAAAAGTTTTGCCAATAATCCATAAATCACTAGATTTATGGAGAGGCGCTGAAATTTGTCTGAAAAATGTGTTTCAAATAAAAAATGCATTGAACAGGCTTACAGGGAAAAATGTAGCAAAGAAAAGATGAAAAAATTTGTATTTACATATATATGTATGTATGTATGTACATATGTCTGTATGTACATATGTATGTATGACTGAAATTCCTTTTTGTTCAGCTAACTTTGTCGAGAATAGCTTTTACTGTTCCTCTTCTTGCACTTTATGCAGCTGCTCATTCCTTATTCCACCCCGACCGCCGCCTTATGCTGCTTGACCTTTTTGCAGTTGTGCAACCAAGCAGAGCAGCAAGAAGGAACATATTTTGGACATGCAACAACACGTCTGTCTGACTGACTGATAGAATGCACAACACCCCAGAGACAATTTCTTAGGTATATTTCGATTGCGCGCCAACTCCGACACACCTAGGGTGAAATTTTCATTTGTTGTTTCTTTTGTCCTTTTGTTGGTTTGCTTTCACCTAAAATTTTTGTGCCTGGCTGAAACATCTTTCCATTTGACACACAAAACGTTCGTTCGTTCTTCATCTTCGTCGTCGTTTTTGTGTCTCCAGGTAGAAAATCTTCTTTGACCTTTTTTAGTCTCCTCTGCGTCCGACTTGTAATGTCGTCGTCGTCATTCGCATGGTTATGAGCGCCCATTTGTAAATTACTTTATGGTGCAGCAATAAAACTCTCTCTGCATAGGCCTGATGATGACTGGGGCAATCCTTAGGCACAAACACACACACACACATATGTATGCATACATACATACATGTGTGTATGTTTAAAAATCGTTTTTAAATCTGCCGCCTTAGTAAGGAATTTTTCAGCTGCCTTGGGTTATTTTCATTCATTAAAACAAAATGTGTATGATCTTCCTTAAAAATTTCCGATAATATTTAAGAAATTTTTTATACATACATATGTACATACGTAATATTCCCAAGGAAAAACGTCGAAACTCCCAACTTGCTTCTGAATATTAACATATGTATGTAAATATTAATTGAGTATTAACAAAAACTAACACGAAAAAATTCGTTCGTAAATTTACCCGATTTTTTGTTGTTTTTGAGGAATTTTGATATGAGAATAAGGATTAAAGTGATTCTCCTGTCCTCTGGCGTCCAATTATGCGAGAGGCCGTGAGAAAATCTATGCGGCATACAGCTGGGCGCTCATGAAATACGACAAGTGAGGCCCAACCGAACGACCGACCACTTGCATGCATCATTTTTTTACATACCAGAAAGGCGGTTGGTACTCCCCCAACCGTTTCATTATTCCCACCGTTCCCACCCATCATCCCCACGTTCTTCATTCAGCACGTTGAACTTCTTCCAAACAGTTCTTCGTCTTCGTTGTTTCAGCAACAAAAGTTGCCGAAACATGTTAATTTCAATTGGAAGCGGGGAATAAAGAAACACAGAGAGAGAGAGAGAAGGAGAGAACAACGAAAGCTTTTGCTTTTGCGCGCTCCCCTCACAAATAAAAACAAACGAAAGAAAAAAAAACAAGAACAAAGAAAAAGATACAAAAAGAAAAGGAAAAAAAAAGACATTATTTCGCTCCGCTTCGTTTTGCAATTTTGTTTGTTTTTCTTTGTTCTCTTCTCTGTGTTGAAGTTTTCGCATGTTGCATTTAACAGGCGCACATGCTTTTGGGGGGTCTTGTCTGGGGTCTGGCTAAAACTTTGCAGGAGGTCAGGTCAGGGTTGAGCTAATGATGTCGTGGTGGTGGTTAATGTTCAATCCTTAAACCATTAGAGTTTAATATAATAAAACACAAGAAACTCAGCCATAGCCACAAGGCGGAACACACACACATTTGGCCTTCAAAATGACCAAAGACAAAAATAAAAAAAAGAGTTGGAGTTGCTAATACCCTTGCAAATGTGGCACAACTATTAGACAAATAAAAAATACAATGTTTTGTGTTACATATTGAATAAACCAACAATATATTTAAGCATACATATTTATCTATTAATATGTTGAAGTTCCTACCAAACTGAATATACCCCGAATATGCGATGTTAAAGGGTATAAAAATTATAAAAAGCGAAAAGCGACAAAAAGAAGAGGAGAGCAAAATTAAAACCAAAAAAAGTTAAATAATTGCCCAAGACATTTAACAAACAAATACATATGAAAAAAACTTAAGCTGAACAAAAGTCATCGACAGCATGTTGCAAAGAAGTTGAAAGACAAAGAATGGGGCAAGGAAATGTCGAAAAGTTGGATCCCATTGTAAACTAACAGAGCTCTGTTACGATGATGGAGTCTCCATCTAGCCAAGTTAATAACCAGGCAACCGGTAGACAAACAGTATAACAACAATTTGTAATAATTTTAATTTGGCATAATGTATTCCTTTGTTCTGCCACCCCCGTCTCGTCATTCATCCGTTTGCTAATCATCAGAGTTCAGCGAATTCAAAGCTTAACGATCAAAAGTAAACACACAGACACACACACACATGCTCACAACATGCTTAGCGAACAGTCACAAATTATATTCGCTGTGCAGCAAATTGAAATTCAAAAATTATACGTTACGGCGAAAAAACTGCTTGAGAGTAAGCGAAAGGGGCATATGCAAGTCATGTCGGGGAGGCATGTGTGCAAGCAGGACAAAAAAGTTTCGCCATAAAAGAGGGAGACAGGCACTAGTGGGCAGTGGTGGGTTTTGCTCTTCACTTTCATCGTTTTTCGCAAAGTGGGGTCACAGCAAGAGAGGGGGAGTGCGATGAGTATCAAGTGCGGAAATACTAGGAAAAAAAAATCCCACACACACACACATACATCGAGAGAGCTGCTTTGTCGACGACCCGCAACGAAGCGAACGTTAAATTTGAAAATAAACGATAAAGACGAGGCGAATCGGTGTAAGCTTTTCTGCACATGTGTGGGTGCGACCCAACCAACCGGCCGGCAAATGAAATGTGCAAAAACAAAGTCAACTTATTAGCTGTTGCCTTTTGTGTTTGTGTTATTCTTTGTTATTAAACAAATACTTACCGCATATTTGTTGAAGAAACCCTCGTGTATGCTGGAATATTCCTCTAATTCAAACATCTTTGCGATTGCTATTCGTTTTCAAATTTTGTTTTGATCAAATTATCACTCGCTGCTTTTCCCATAAACCGTTTCAAAAATAATTGCCGTTACTTCTGGATTCTGTTTTTTCGGTTTCCTCCTTCTCATCCAACAATTCAAATAAATCAGATTTCCAATTTATCTTATCTCTATTTTATCTCAATTTACTTTCCCACCGCACAGGACATCATTTTCCTTTATCACACACATGCAACGCGCACAAATCCAGTCTCTAAATTTCGCTCAAAATTAGTATATTCTTCCGACAACCGACCGCACGTCTGCTCACGAAGAAAACAAAAACAACAATGCGGCGAAAAATACAATGCGGCGAAAAAAACAACAACGGGGGTAACCAGAACAACATTGGGAGTAGCTATGATACCCCAGTGAGCATTTATTTCATATTCAGCATGGCACACAATATTTTCTTCTCTGACATATGAGTCACCGATATCCAGAAATCAGGTACGGGACTGAAACAACGATAAAGATGGAGAGAAAATAAAATCAACAAAACATCCTATCTGTATTTAATTGAGGTTCGCAACCAAAATGTTGCAAGGAATTCCTTATATTTCATGCGAGCATATCTCTCGAACCTCTATTTGGTGGTCACTAATTAGATTTAAATTATGAAATTAAAACAAAATAAATATATAATTCACTTTAGAGTTAACAATTTTATTATGTATTTATATCGCTCTAAAAATTAAAAGGGACAAGTATCTATGGTAATATATAAAAAAACCCACCCGAGTTATAATTTCCGATATTAATAAATATTAATATCTATTTAGTGTGTGCAAAAACTGTGTGCGAATTTTTTAAGAACTCAAAGCTCGTTGCTTAAAATAAAGGTGTATTTTTAGAATTTGAATTTATAAGGGATGCTTGCAGCATACTATTAGCGAAAGTAACCCAGCAAACATATTATATTCCTGCATCACTAACCCATTATTATTTATTAACTATTTAGTATAGTTGAAAACAATTAACCTAACAATATTTACAACCACTAGCAACTATGCCCATCTGCTTAGAAGACATCGATATGCATACACTAGACTATCCCATTATTATCTTTAAAATATTTCTATAAGATTCAAAATACATTAGAAATTAATTAACTTACAATAAGCGAGGAAAAATTTATAGAAATTTGTTCACAAATGGAGTGTTTCATTATCATTATCAACAATACTAAATATTATTTTTTTCAATAATTTATTAATTTATTAAAGCGTCATTTATTATTTTTCGTTCGAAAAGAATAAAATACTTGCTATACATTGTGCTAATATAATCCGGTAGCAATATCTATGATCCTGTGGTATTAACTAAAACGGAAATAATTTGATCTAGAAAGTTAAAAGTTTTACTGGTTATATATTTTCATATTAAAGTATTTGGAATTTGAGGCTTTTTGAGTGCCCCTTTATTTGTGGTCCCAGTATATTGGCGTAAAATAGGGATTTCCATTGCCGTTGGATTCAAATCACGCTTTAGATTAACCAAACACGTGTAAGGACTAAAAACACAATAAATTTTTAAGAAAATCATTACAATCATATGTATGTCCAAGTATCCAGAACTAGCTAATTAAATAGAACCCAATTAAATTGTGTAAAAAAAATTGTTTATTCATTATGTATTTCTTAATATATCGGCAAATTATCTTGGATCTCATTTTTCAAATAGATAACATAGTTTTTCAACGCACTCAATCACTCAGATTGAATCTAGTGAAGTCTGCGTGATGTTTTTATAACAAACAATTAATTCGAATTCGTTTCTGTGGTTTCATTATAGCAATTAACATAGAGGAAATGACAATAAATTGGTAATAATTGTGGAAATAAAACAAGTAGTTTCAAAATATTTAAACAATAATATCAAAAATGAAGTATGAATGTAATTAAAATGAAAGTGCTTAGTCCAAAAATCTACAACTTGCGAGCTAAAACTCGATTCTTGAACCGTAGTGCAGAATCGGTGGCCGAATTATGCCTGCCGCCTGTTGCTCCACTTGATCCTGCGGCTTCAAAAACCTTCTGCTTCAGCTTCTTGGCAGGCCGATCCTTTGGAGTAAGAGCCTCTTCGTGAAAACAACGTTTCTTATTTTTCGGCGTGGCAGGAATCTCTTCAAAGAACTTGGACCTTGGTGTACATGGCTCAACACGCATAATACCCGATCTGGTCTTGATTAGCTCCAAACCCTTTCTCGGTGGCGAATAGTCTTTGTAGACATTCACATAGCCGGCATTGTTTTTGAAGCGTTCTATGGGTTGCTGATAGTTCTCCTCGTCGGAACTCTTGAGAGGCGACACAACTTGCTGTTCTTTGATCTGTTTTTGTTTTTGCGTAGGTTTAATCGCTTTGGTCTTGGCCTTGGGGAATGAGGGCGGCTGTGGCGATAGTTTCCGAACCAATGATTGAGACTACAAGAAAGATAAGTGAGAAAATTGTGAACCAATGTGAATCGGTTGCGCTCTTACCTCTCTCTCAACTACTTTGGGTGCCAAGAGCTCAATGGCCCGATTCACAGCCTTTTGAATGGCCTGCTTCTCGCCAGGCACCAGTCGCTTGACTTTTCTTTTGGAAGCAGCAATGGGAGCAGCAATCGGCTCAATAACCTGAACACTCGGTTGCTCTTTGCGTTGATTTTTCTTCTGCTTTTTGGGCACATTTCCACGCGCAGCCACCGCCTGTCGAAAACATAAAACGGCAGATTAATAAAAGTTGAAGAATTTTTAAGAATGATGTAACTAACTAACCAGTTTCTTTTGTTCCAACTTGGCCTGACTGGCAGCCTGAAGAATTTCATCACAATACTTCATGTAGTGTTCAATGCGCTTCTGATTAGCTTTAGCCGGGGAAATACGTGGAGGATCTTTTTGTGAGCATGTCGATGTGGTGGTCGCTTCCTTCTCCGTTTGCTTCTCAGCTTCCGGCTCCTTTGGCTCCGCCCTAACTGCAACTGATTGAGTCTCCTCCTCTAGAACCTCGCTTTCAGCGGCGCCACAGAAACTTTTGGACAAACGCTGCCGTTTGGGTTGTTGACGCTGCCTTTCGGCTATCATTTCCATAAAGGATTGCGAGGGATTGAAATCATGCAACATTCGCTCGCTGCGTCGCTTTAACTTTGGCTCCTTGCCGACCTTCAGTTCGGGACTAGGAATATAGAGCGATTGGCGTCGTGCTTTCTGTAGAGGATTGAACATTTTTTGCAAATGACTTAAATCACTGGAAGCCAACTCAGCCAAAAGAATTTCTTCTTCATTATCGCCTTTGACGTTGGAAGTGGATGGTATAGGCTCCTCCTTAACCTCAGCTTCCACCTCTTCCTGTGGCTCTGATTCTGACTCAGCATCCGAGACCTCTTCCACCGTGGTGTTCACTTCAATGGTGCTAATTTCCAGACGCGATGATGTCTTGTTAAGGCAATCCGTTTTGCTGATCTCATTGAGGATGATTTTGCGTGAAGATTCCAATTCCGGATCCTCGTCGTGTTCGTCTTCTATGCTGTCATTAAGCATCATGGCTGCCTCGCTTAGTCTGCTGGCATTGGAGGCGCAACTCTGGCTGCTGTGTGCCGATTTTTCTGGCGCTGGCTCATCCTCATCACTAGAATCAATGACAACAATGCGGCGACGTTGCTTCTTCTTGTCTGTGGAGGTATTGAGGGGAACTTCCTCCTCGGCATCATCATTCTCCCAGCAAAGCGGTTCAATGTCATCTACAGCATCGTCATCCTCTTCTACATCATTGTCCGAAACTATAAACGAATCGTTCTCACCCGAGTCTTCATCATCTCCAACCGAATCTATGGTGTCTTGGCTGCCCACAGATTCACCATCGCAAGGGACTTCATTCTCTTCAATCTCGCGGCGCTCGGAGCTGTCCATTGAATCACCAGATTGATAATTATCATCGGCAACCTCTACTTCGTTATCAACGAATATGGAAATATTTTCCTCTGACCCATCAGACTCATCTTCTTCATTATCGCTGACTAGGCGACGGGGCAGAACCTTCGTCGATGGCGACTTCTTGGCCACGACTTCTACTGGTTGAACCAGTGGTTTAATGGCATCAACTTGAGCTGGTGCTTGCGCAGGAGCGTCGTCTTCTTCCCCCTTCTGTATGGGTGTGGAACTATGACGAACTTTCACCATCTCTGACTTCAATGGCGTCTCTCTCTCCTTCTCCATGAAACTCTTAATCATCCCAGATGATAATGGTGGCTTTTCTCGACATGGAGTCCTTGGAAATTTGCAATGTTCCTTAGAGAGATTCGCTCGCAAATTACGTTTTTTATTTTTTTCATCCTCGTCCACGTCGGCATTAAAGAGCACGGATTTTTTTGGCTCAGCCTTTTGTTCAATTAGAGGTGCAGTATGTTTCTTAAGGTCCGGCAGCAGATCAGGCAAACGAATGTTGCTAATCACATCAATAGGACTTATTGGTTTCGCCGGTTCTTCCTTGTCTTGATGAGCATCGTTGTTATTCTTTTCTTCTGGCTCCTCCTCATCATGCTGGTCTATTGGCGATGCTGTATCCATGGACTCGAAAGATTTATCAGCATCGATAATAGTCTCTGCTTCTTTTTTCTCATCAATAAGTACGACTTTCTTTTCGGACTTTGGCGAGCACCCATCCACGGACTTAAACGAGCTATCAGATTCGGCTACTACCGTCTCTTTTTCTTCCGTATCCACATCAAGCGATACAGTTTCCTCCGCAGAAATTTGATTAGTTTCTGTAACTGCCTGTGTTGTCAAAAGGATTGGGCTTTCCTCAACGGATTCCTTCTGCTTGACGGGGCTATCCTCCAGAATTTTTTCAATTGAAATATTTTTATTTTCATTGGAATCTTTCGGAACATTTTCTTTTAATATTTCGGTTTCCTCCACAACAATTTTATTAACCAATTCTGATTTCTGCTCGTCTGGAGCTATTTCAATTTCAGGTATGGAAACTTCTTTCAAATTATCCGCGCTTGTTGCTGCTGTTAAAGATTTCTCTAAAAATGCTGTTGACTGGGAAGGAGAACTTTCAATTTTAGCCGACGTATTTGTCACTTCTAATGGCTCAATTTCATCCACTTCCATGGGAACTACAGCAATTGATTCGTTCTTTTCCTCATTTTGAACCACTTTCTCTGCCACTGTTATGGGACTCGTACGAAGTACGCGAGAAATTTCTTTGAGCTTCACTACTAGTTTAGATGTTCCTTGTATTGAAGTTTTCTCCGATTCCGGTTCAGTGGGTTTGGGTGGTAGTTTTACTGCGTCTTTCTCTGCTACTGTTATGGGACTCGTTAGAATTGTGCGAGAAATTTCTTTGATCTTCACTTCGAGTTTAGATGTTCCTTGCATTGACGTTTTCTCAGATTCCGGTGCAGAGGGTTTGGATGACTGTTTTACTAGTGCTGGCGACACATCTGTTTCTTTGTTGCTTGCAAATGGTGGAGTTTTTGACATGGAGCGTGTGACTCGTTTCTCCCCAGTGGGTGTAGGAGTCCTGGATATTGGCTCCTCTTTTATGTTGTGGGAGTCCTCTTCTTCCTCGTGCAGAGGCAATTGCTTGCGAGCCGACTGGGCCGCCGGAGTGCGTGCAGGACGCTTGGTTGCCGATGTACTTGGTGTAATCGGCTCTGGAGTCTCGCCACGTGCCACTGATCTACGCGTGGTGCGTGTCGGAGTCCTTAAGTCAATAGTGGCGGAATTTAGGCGTGTTTTACGCAAAGGACGTGGTGAGGCTGTGCCTAAAAAGATCAATATTTAGTCAGAGATTGCCTAAATGGATATCTCTACCAAGACTCACCGCGATCCGGAGCCAATTCCAGTTGAGGCGTACCAGGCCGGCTATCGGTGTCCAGCACCGACTGACGGCGAGTGCGAGCACGCGTAACTATATTCATAATTATAACAATATTTTATTTATTTGTGTTAGAAAAATGATCTGCTTATTCAGTAATATAAGTTGTTTATTCCTACAATGTACTAGGGATACATTTTCAGATGTATTTTTTTTATAGCAAAAATTAAACTTAAAATGTCGGAAACGAAAATGCCGTTGGTTTCAGTTTCAAACGGAACTTATGCTTTATCTTAAAAGTGTGTGTGTGTGTGTGTGTGTGGAAGTTGATGTCGCGAGAGTGTGGTGTAAAAACCTTTGCGGCAAACGCCTCTGCATTTTCCTTCACATTTTTCAACCTACCTCGCAAACCATCCTTGTTTTCCATGTTTTCTTCCATCGTTTTGGTATATTTAACACAAACTTTATTTAATTAAGACGAATTTAGACGAATTAGATTAGGACGAATTTACTGACGCGCCGAATTTTACTTGCAATAGTGATTGTCGATAACATACTTCTATAATCGGGTAAGTGCTGCATATGGGATACTCTTGCGTTTGTATAAACGATAAATAAATGGCAATCTCAACTCAAAATTTATTTGCATAATTTAGCGACTTAGCCATATACTTGGTTTTTATTTTTATTCGAATTATTTTTATTTTTATTCCAATTGAATTTATATCATCAAGCTATTTATAAGATTCAGATACCTAGCTGTTATAAGAGCATTTATAAATGTTTCATGCTTTGTGTGACGCTCTTGCCTGGTTTTAATTCTAAAGCCGGCTTGTCGTAGAGATTCCAAAGGGTGTACAAACTTTGGCAACGCCTATGGTTTTTTTCTTAAAGGTTTTTACCTTTATCAACACTGCGTTTGGCGGTTTCGTTGGCGTCTATCGGTCAGCCGATATACAATATATTTGAACCAAACAGTGCTGCCAACTTTTAATAAAAAAAAACTGAAAATTTTTAAAAATAGGCGGGAAAAAATACGTGTTTTATGCCCTACACATAATATTTTATTAAAGCTTAATTTTGCATTCCTTCGTAATCCATATCTCTATATCTACGTAAATAAACATCAGTTAAAGGGTTTTGACTCACCAAAAAGCTTTACCTTATACAGAGTATGCTATTAAGCGTGCTCAGGTTAATCCTATTTCTTAGTTTAGATTTCACAAGGTTAACCTGGCTAAAGAGACTTTCTATTTCTGAGTTTGATCATGGCAACGACAGAATTTGAAGGGCAGCCTTGGACTGTTGTAAAAATCGACGGTTACCTCCCGAATCTTTATAATCAATAGATATTTAAAAAAAAGAAAAGATTAGTTTTTGATTCATTATTATTTTTTGTTTCTGATTTCTCAGTTTACTTTTAATAAGTTTGGCATATCGAGCTGAAGTTTTCAGTGATCTACACACATATGTATATCGTAATAATCCCTAAGAATATATATATGTATATACATATATTGTATATAATGTACTAATTAGGTAAGTACGCAATTGCGAAAATTGATTAACTGGCGAGTGTGATGCAGCATATGGTAAATGGTATTACAGTATTCAAGATTCCAAAAATACACTTAACATTTAGAGTATACATCGTTTATATATATATTTTTTGTTTTTTGTAGGAAGTAGGGGTTGGAGATGGATGCGGAGGATTCTGTATAGCCATTTTGGGGTAGAACCTCCAAATCTTTAGGGAATCAATATTGGAATCGAAAGAGTGTGTGTGTGTGTGTCTGTGAGAGTGTGTTGATGTGTGTCCTCTTTTTTGCTCAAGTTTTAAAAACTGGAAAAATGCCACGACCACAGCTGGCAGCTGAAGCTGAAGAAAAATTCGTACGGGAACGAGCAGCGTGTTGATGTTGATGATGATGTTGCTGCTGTTGCTGCTGTGGGGGCTGCTGAAAGGACGCAGCGTTGGGCATATGTTAGAAGAGACGCTTCTCATAGCTAAACAGGCCATGGACATTGCCCTCCAATTGGGCCGAATGTGTACGTTTCATGAAACGCAATTGCCCATTATAGATCATTTCCCTGCAAAGAAGTCAATTCATTATTTTGTTTTGAGTGACCCGAGCAAGGTAGTGGGACTTACCTCAGTTTAAACACCGAATTGGCACCAATATCCTGACAACTGTGCTGCAAACCGCATTCTAAATATGGTAAATAACGCAAAACACTTCCTTTGTCGACAATGCTGCCGCTAACACCTTGGGCCACCTTCATTTTATCCATCTCATTGTGATAATAACGTGACATGGCCGCCCCCTTGGCATCGCCACGTTCCATTGCCTCCAGTGAGCCCATGCCGCGATATTTCTTCAAGCGCACGCCATCCGAAAAGAAATACTCACCGGGAGCCTCCGATGTGCCAGCCAACAGAGAGCCCATCATAACAGCACTGGCACCAAGAGCCAATGCTTTGACAATATGTCCAATCGACTGGATACCACCATCGGCAATAACTGGTACACCGAATTGTTTGGCATATGTGGACACCTGATAAACGGCCGTTGCCTGTGGGCAACCGCAGGCCATAACCTCTTGAGTGATGCAAATGGAGCCAGAGCCCATACCCACACGTAGACCATCGACACCGGCATCGATTAAATTCTTGGCCTGAGCGCGTGTGACAACTAAAGGGAAGCAGCATGGTCAGGAGGATCACGACATACAGAGGGAATAGACAGTGGGAATAAATGAGTGTTCATGAGTGTTTCTGGATGTTTCATGTAAGCTCTTACCATTGCCGCCAATGACCTGCAATTCGGGATATTTGTCCTTGATGAATTTAATCATTTCAACTTGATAGATGGAATTGCCTTGCGAAGAATCCAATATGATAACATCGACACCATTGGCCACCAGTAATTGGAGACGCACCTTATCCTCATGCCGTGTACCAATGGCTGCGCCCACGAGAAGCTGTTTATTCGAATCTTTCGATGCATTTGGATAGGAGCGGGCTTTCTTTAAATCGGTGCGAGCAATCATGGCAACCAATTCACCAGCCTGATTCACTATCGGCAATTTACCCTTCTTACTCTTCTCTAGGATATTATTGGCCGTTGGCAATGTAATGCCATCGGGTGCTGTGACCAATTCGGTGGTCATTATATCGGCCAATAGCAGATTCGGTTGATTCTCACGAAAATCAATGTCACGTGAGGTAACCATGCCCAGGAGTTTACCACCAAGTTTGCCATTCTCGGTAACGGGATAGCCAGTGAAGCCATTCTTACGTCTAGCCTCGAGCACATCACCCACTGTATTATTGGGCGACATCACCGAGGGGTCGCGCATAAAGCCATGTTTGTATTTCTTAACCTTGTGCACCTCCAACGCTTGATATTCCGGCGTGCAGTTGTGATGGATGATGCCAATGCCACCACACAGCTGCGCGACGGACGCGACGTACGCGATGGGATTGGCGGGAACAAGTAATAAATTGTTTATTGAGCGGTTAGAGAGGCGCATAAGAGTGTTCAATTACAACCACAACTGGAGCGTCACCTCATTATCACCACCACACCACAGTGAGTAAGTGCGTGAGGTGGGTGAAGTGAGTGAATGCGTGGTCGTGAGTGGTCGGTGTTACTTACCGCCATGGCTATGGCCATTTCCGATTCAGTTACTGTATCCATGGGCGAGCTAACTAGCGGTGCTTTCAATGTGATGAGCTTCGTTAGTGGTGAACTGAGATCAACCTCCTCGGCGGCAAAGTCTATGTAGCCGGGTAATATGAGAAAGTCGCTGCGGATGATTTGAAACACAAAAAGAAGAGACACGAGATGTGGCCACAATGAAGGAAGAGACGACAAGCATAGTTTTGTTATATATACACACACAGACACAGATAGCGATAGTTGGGAACCAAACCAAACCATGTTCAGGTCAACTGTTCAAATAGACAGTTTCTTTGAGAATATCCCTAAGGAATTATCTATGCCTTAGGAGATTTCAAACGGAGCTTTTCGATTTTAGAGTTAATTATAACGAATTCCAACTGGGATTAAACGAACGGAAGTTAGATTAGCTAGTTTTGGCACGTTAACCTATTGGATATGAAATTATGATGAGATTCATAGAACAGATGGGTTTCCTAAGACTAATGAGTTCCGTAGAATTAATCGGTTTTTGGGTATTGATCGTTAAAAGTTTTCTTATTCTTATACGAAATGTGTTTAATAAATAATAGAGAGAGCTCAACGAGACTTTTTCGATTTTTGAATGAACGAAACTTAGTTTAAGTCATTTTTGAAACGTAAAAATTTTGGCTATAAAGTTATGGTTAGTTTCATAGAACATATGGGCTTAGTAGGACTAATCAGTGCCATAGTACTAGCTGATTTTGTGTTTGACGATTATTTTCGATTGATTTTACCTCAAATTCCAATAAATGCATTGAATTTGTTAATTGTATACGCTTTAGGGGCACTAGAAAAGGAGTGTGAGTATCATAAGCTTACTTGTAGGTAAGACCATCGCCGTTACTGAACAATTCCTTACAACAGAGGCCATCTTCCAGGTCATCATCACCAGAAGCACCTCCCGACGCTGCAGCAACAAATCCATTGACTTTTGCCGCTTTATTACTAGAGGTGGTTGGGGCAACTTGTTGTTGCTGTTCTTGTGTTGCTTGTTGCTTGCTTGCCATTATAATTTTGTTGTTGTTGATAACACACAAACACAAAAGGCAAGAAAAATAAACAAAATATCAAGAAATAGCGGCGACAATGGCCCGGCAAGAGCTTTTTATCGCACTCTTAGAACGTTGACGTCGCTGCTGATGCTGATGCTAATGCCGACGCCGCTGCTGATCCTCCTTTCTCTCTCTGTGTTGTCTATTGGGTGCCTTCTTTCTCTCCTCCTCCACTGCAATTCGAAATTCTCATTCAAACAAATTGCACAACGCAATTTGAAAACGTTTTTGTTTTGTTGCCGACTCGTTTTTTAACTATAGCAAACAGGAGTAAACAGAGAATACAGAGAAATTATAAAAAAAAGGTTAAATGCGTTAATTGAACTGTCAACGTCAGTGGCCAAGAGAGACAACATGTGTGAGGGACAGGTTGGGAGGGGGGTGGGTGGCGAGGTTGGGACGTAGGGAGCACATGGTTTTATGGCACTTAACAATCAAAAAGGCAACCTAAACAATTCCATCAAAGTTAATTGTTAATTACCTTTTCAAGGATTATCCTGTATTTTGCTGCAACAATTATATCTACAAAATTGCCGACACACACACGTGTTCTTGAGCGTGGAAAAATACAAACTTTGCGTCCCACACAAACACGTCCGCTCAGCACGAAAATCCAAAATACAGTGACTGCTAGAATTGAACAATTTTCTGCACTGGCAAAAAAAAACGTTAAGTATACGCATAGAATTCAGTGGACGACTCTCAAGTCGTGGGAAACCAACGATGGCACCATCGATAGTATTTGTTATAATTTTCATATATTTTTAGTTTGAAAGAAACTCATTGGTTTATAGTTGTAAATCATGATGAAAATTGTTTCCCGCCCTGTCCCGGTCATCTCGGGAAATTTTTTATTTGGTCCCGAAATATCCCGACATTGTTTTTTCAATCTTATTGTGTTGAATTAATTGAAATTTGACGGGACCCGATAGTTAAATCGGGACCCTCGAGATTCCCGAAAATTCCATCTCTAGTTTAAACCATCGATTGACAAACTATCGAGTAACACCGTTATCGACGAATTTCTCAGCTCTAAACAAAATTTGTGAGAATTTAGTAATTTACCGTCGCTTGCGGAAAGCGGGAAATTTAGATTTTTGAAAATTGATTTTGCTTTTTATTAAATATACGATTTCCTTTAAAAAATTTCTTTCAAAAATATGGTAAAACCGAAATCTACTGAACAGTTGAATAGAGTTCTAGATTATGTGTAGTATAGAAAAAGATAAACATTAGAAAATTTAATTAGCCTTTTTAGGCTAGAATTGACGCTATTTTCATAGCTATTTGGCTTTTAAATAAGCTACATATAGCCTTAAATAGGCTAAGATGTCAACAATGGCTCCGAAATGCGATGACGATAGACGAATACTGGTTTGAGCAGATTGTTTCGATATGTTCTCTCTCTCTCACTCGTTCTCACTGTATTGGGGCTCATAGCCAATTTGGTACCACTGGGCAAGGAAGAGAAGAGCGCGTGCTCGTGATGGCTTGATTTGAAAATTTGGCAAGACACCATCTCTAATAGAAGGGCATGGCCAAACACGGCTTTTTGAAATATTTGCAGGTGAGTAGTATTTCCAAAATAAGATAATACAGATTAGTTACATGTTTGAATTGTTTACCCAAAGAGCCTTGGCGACGTCCAACCCGAGGCAGCAGCCCAACAGCTGGCCCAGGAAATTGATAAGGAGGCCCGCCATGGAGATGCAGCCGGAGGCGACTCCGGCACGTGTATTAACCAGGCCACCTTGAATGTAAATTTCCGTGTCTACTATTACATAGTCCACAAATATGGGCTGGACGATAAGCATTTTGGAGATTTGCCCGATAGGTTGAATTACACAGAGACAAGTTTGTTCCTAATGCTTCAGTCTGTCCTATTAACCGAGCACTGGTCGCGTCTAGATGCCCAGCTGTTGGAGAGGAAATGCCTGGATTCTATCAAGGAAGCTTTGAAATTCAATAGTCCCAGTTTGATGGCCATTCTAAAGGCCACCAATTTGTTGGTGAAAAAGTTTCCCAAACTAGAATTACTGCCCATGGAATTGGAACACTTCTATCATTGCCTGCAACGTCAGAGTCATGCCGTCGGCTCAAGGGAGGAGACCCTAACACTCTTCAACCATTGTTGCAAGCAGAAAAAGCGAGCTTATTTCTATTTCCATTTGATCATGGAATTTTGGCCATGGACTAATCGAAATAAGTATTATTTACTTAGTGCCATTCTCAATTCTCACAAATTGGAGGAACTTCTAGCGGCAAGTGGTCAGAGTGAAGGTGAATTCTTTCAAGGATTACGTTTGAGTCTGTGCTACAAGGGTCTACGAGCGGCTAGCCAATATCCTGTGAAAAGTTTAAGCAATCAACGTTCTGGAGCCCTTCTTAATTTGGCCGTGGATCTCCTAGTCAATGGCAGTGTGGCTGAGCTGCAAAATTTCTACAGTCAATGGTTTTTGCGTATACAAGAACGAGATGTGCTTTTCCAATTGCTACAATCCAAGCCGGAGATTGTGGAATTTCTGGCCAGCTCCGAGGCGGCACGTACACCCAGTGAGCAATTGCGTCTGGTATTGATCTTCAGTATGTTCTCCAAAGAGATCTATGCGGCATCTAAGTTGCATTTCTTTAAAATAAGCACGGAATTGCTAACCAATTGCCATAGCCTTGAGATGGCCACCCAGCTGATGGTATTTAAGTTTCTAGTGGATAATCTAACGAATTTTGCTGTCGAAGATTGTCTGGAATTCTTCAATGTCTTCATTCAACACCATCGCAATGTGGATAATGCTGAATTTCGAAATACTCTACTCGGCAAAATGCCATTAATACTCAATCACACGGCCAAGCATTTCAATCGAGCTCTCAAAGTTGATCATGTATCGGGCTACGATGCCCTGGCGGAGAATATCAAACGTTTCTTTACCCAGCTACAAGATCTTATCCATCGCGATGTGAAAAGTGAGATATATCAACCGAAAATATTTGCCCTAAAGCTATTGGAAATCCTCAATAAGTCTCTATATGCCGAGCAGGTGATCAAAAATTCGAAAATGTGCAGCACTCAACAGAATCAGCGATTGGGTGCTTATCTCTTGGATTGTAAAGTGTTCCAACCAAAATTGGTATCCGATCAGCTATTTAGCTGTCTCAATGATCCCCAGGGATTTGATGATGCCCTGGAATTGATAGTCTCATTGCTTCTACAACTTAATCACATTGATGCCCATCGAAGTGTAGAGCAATGCTTGACACTCTGCCAAAGTTCGGATGTGGATGAGTGTTCTCTGGTCTCGCTGTATGCCCAATTGGCAGCAGATCAATCACCTTATTTGTATGAGCAATGTGTGATGGCATTGAATAAACAGATGAATCACTATCTAGATGATCCCTTGAAGGCAGCAAAATCAAATGGAGGTCACATCTTTGGTTACCTGGCGGTCTTGAATGAATTGGTCAGGGCAAAAGTTGAGATAGAAAGCTCATTTGTGGATCTATTGCCTCATCTGGAGCGCATACTCAATGGCATTCTGCGTTTTCTCAATTTGGCCAATATTCGAAGTAGCAATCAAGATACTGGTGCGGCCAGTTTCCAAGATATGGATGAGAGTCTCCAGCTACTGGTTAGCGAAAGTTCTCACAATATTGGGGAGCAAACGCCAGAGGATTGTCGCAAATACTTGCTCATGAGTTTCTGGTTGACCTTGAAGGTTTGTTCTGCAGAATATATTACGAAATTTTGGATCTAATTTCTTTTTCTTTTTTATAGGGGTGCTGCGATTTATCCACCAGTATTGGATGCTCACTGCTGCAATCCCAGGCAAATGTCAATTATGCGGCACTCCAACGATGCCTGGACATTAATGTGGCGGTTCTTACACGCTGTCGCCATAAGGGTGCCATTGAGGCTGCCGGCTTGAGCATAGGACGGCTGACTCGGCATATTACCCAATCTCTGGATGGCCAAAGTCAGGGATTCCTTATGTTGCACGATTGCTTGGACAGGGAATTACTGTCAGACAGCCGGCAGGTGAGCACTACTCGTCGTGGTGCTGGCTTCGCCATCATGTTCTTGCACATACTCAAGAACGATAATCCCCGCCAGCGTTTGTTATTGCACAGGGCGGTGCAACGGATTCTACAGCGCTTAAGTAAGGAATCCATCTCTGCGGCCAAAAGCTTGGGCAATCACGATCGCTGGGAAGCCTTAGCTCTGCATTATCTTTGTGTTTTGGTGCGGGACACCGAACTGAGGCCAGCCATGTCCAAATACTACAATGAAATCATGCTGGTGGCCATGGAACACATTGACCATGCCGAATGGACCGTATCCAATGCTGCCTTGCAGCTATATGGGGCCAGTTTGGGCAAACTTGTGGGTCAGCGCCAAGCCACTGAATTCGAAATGCCTCTGGCATGGGAGCCCTGTGAACTTACCTACGATGAACTCTCCCACTTACTGCCCAAGGCCAGCGAACAAATGCTCCAATCATGTCAAAGTGATCAGGTCACCACTTCTTCGATTATTCTATTTCTGGGATTCCTTTCCAAAGTCGAGCATTTGCGGACTTCCGGCGACAAGAAACTCGCTCCGATGCTGTATCGTTTCCGTCGTCTTAGCTGGCTTTTGTTGCGTCACCGGTGTGAGCAAGTCCGTCAATTGGCTGCCACATGTTTTGTGCGATCGCATGAATTCCGCTGTGATTTGCCAGCAGCCTTGCTGGCCAGTGCCAAAGTGGCTGCCCGCCTAAATAAGGACAATTTCTACGAGGGATTGCTATACACAATCCATGCTGGAGTGCTTAAATTGCAGCATGAGGCTCGACATGTGTGGACTGCTGAGTGTTTGGATAAGTTTTTCAGGGAGCTACTCACAACATTGGAGGTCAACGAGCGAGTGCGTCGCTTCAAGCCATACACGTTGAATGTCCTTTTGCAATTGGTTAGGCTATTGAAAGCCACTGAAGAAACCGACTTGGTTCAGCGAATATTCAACGAAACTAGCCAACTGGAATTGACCTAAGCATTTTAGTTTGTAGTTCACTAAAAAATTTAACCAAAGGATCACAAACTATTAAGTAATAAATAATAAGTTATATTCCAATTTGATTCGTAAATGTATTTTTAAAATGTCATCTATGGTTAAAATTGAATTAGGAGATACTACATTTATTTATTTTATAGTAAGATTAAATGTGCAATCTTAATCTATTTACCCATAAAACATTGATATAACGCTTAGCTCCTTATTCTTATATAGATGGAAAACTAAAAATCGACTCAGAAGATCGATCAACATGATGAAAAATGTGAAAGTGATCACGTGAGACGATATTTAAGTCGGGCTTGAATGCTTTTCCTCCAACATAACAAGATTAAGAGAAAGATCCTTGTACAAATTTAATGATCAGATGATGATTGATGATTGTAACTCAGTTTCGATATAAAATTGCTCTTATAAAAGGAGGAATTGAACATTTTCTGAAACGTTCCAGATTGTTTTTCATCCTCTTACTTGTTAATTGTTCCTAGCATAATACTCCTTTGGTTGATTAATGTTTTTAAAGGATCTGCTTAAATAGCTAAGACAATTTATTTCGGATTCTTGGCTTTTTCGGTTATGGATATTCAGATAATATCGGTAAATACCTTATTGAGGATCTAATTTTTATTGCTTCTTGGTGCTCAAGTCAGGGCAAATGTCTCAAAGCACGTTAACATTCAGTGGGCTTAGTTTTCCTAAAGGACTTGGTTTGCCGTTCAGATGGATTCCCATCAAATTCTGTCTGTAGGGAAGGAGCAGATATATTAAAGGTGAAGGATTTCCTTCCTCAAATGACGCTTTCAGCAGTCAGCTTAACTTGTTGATGTACACTTTTCACTTTGTTTATTTCTCCATATGAAAATATACATAACCTCATTTTGTGCAATCTATATCATATATATTTTTGACACGTATCCTTTCTCTCTAAGGACAAACACAGAGCTTGCCGGGCATCGATTTGCCAGGCATAAATCAAGCGGACAAGCAACCAACCACTCGGATATGTCACTAACACTTACATCAAAGCCAATTTAATTTGATTTTCGGCACTTTGGCACACATATTCCCAGATCAGGCCAGCTCCAGCTCCAGCTCGAGCTCTGGCCAGTCCATGTCCAGTGTGTTAATCATATTGATGGCCCCTGATGTATCGTTGTCGATAAAACAAAACAAGGACCAACGGTAAAAAAAAAACACAAACTCCCCAAAGACCAGATATGTATGCCTTGAGAAGGGGCTGTCACATCACACCCTGGACCACATCGTTTAACTAAGTGCGTCATAAAAAATCATGTTCTGGGAGGGTTGAATCGAAGAAATATGCACATACATATATATATTACGTATGTCTAAATATGCTATGCTCTGACATAAAGTCAACTTGATGAAGACTGAGGCAATTTAAGTCTGTGATTAGGTTTTCCGATTTACTACAAAATCCAAAATCTGTCTTCAAAAAATCATTTTTAATGGGAAAATGCTTTTTTCTGCTTTGGTTTTGTTGTTTATAAGAAACTCTATGTTTATCCTTTTTTGCCTAAACATATTTATTAATTATTACAAAATTCTTAAATGCGGGAAATTATTTTTAATTTAATTTAATTTATTTGTCTAAAATAAAATACAAAGTTTGCGAGATTTAAACTACTTATTTTAAAGAATTTAGGCTTCTAAGCCTTTCTATTTGAAACCAGTAAATAAATATATGTACATTAATTTTAGTATTTAGTTAATGGTAGTAAAAAAACCTCTTATACTAAATGTTTCCTACTTTTTGCAGATCTTCTGAAAGTTCTTCATTGGTAGAAGAATAAATAGTTAATGTAAAATCAAATTTCTTAGTTAAAGCAATATAAATCTTCAAAAAGAATTTCTACCATTTAAGAATTAAAGAAATAATATTTTACGGTAAACCTAATTTAGTTTAAATCAGAATAAACCAAAAGTATTTGCTCTTATCTCGTCCCTTTAATCGAATCAGAATTAAGATTTCCATGAAGTTGATTGAAACTTCGATCGATACCATCAGAGCGATAAAAAATACGATTGATAAGCTTTTGATTATAAACAATTTGAAATATTCTTTGTGGTTTTCCCCAGAAGTGGTTCCGAATATTTTCCCAGATTTTATAATTTACAATGTGGACAATAGTGGACTTGGCTGAGCGTATATAAAGCTTCACCAATCAAGGGTAAGTCATTCGTTCTACATTCAAGCAACATGAAAGTGTTTCTAGTTCTTGCTCTAGCCTTGGCAACGGCATCGGCCAATCCATTGGACAATCCATTGATCACTCCCAACATTCAAGGACGCATTACCAATGGTCTGACCGCTTCCGAGGGCCAATTTCCCCATCAAGTGGGTTTGAGTTTCTCAGCCTCTGGCTCCGGTTGGTGGTGTGGTGGTTCCATTATCGATAATCAATGGATTCTAACGGCTGCTCATTGCACCAGTGGGTGAGTATTCCAATTGCATCTTCAAGGATTCCAGTCTAATCGGTGTATCCTCCAGTGCCTCCTCTGTGACCATCTACTATGGAGCCACCGTCCGTACCAAGGCTCAATTGACCCAGACTGTGGCCAGCTCCAACTTCGTCCAACATGCCAGCTACAACTCAAAATATTTGACCGACGACATTTCCCTCATCAAGACGCCATCTGTGTCCTTCACTGGCTCCATCAACAAGGCTAAATTGCCCTCTATTGCCAGCAGTTATTCCACCTATGTTGGATCCCAGGTGATTGCCTCTGGTTGGGGACGTCTTTCGGACTCCGCAACCGGTGTGGCCACCAATCTGCAATATGCCTACTTCGAGGTTGTATCTGTTGCCACTTGCCAGGCCACCTATGGCTCTTCAACGGTCACCAGCAAGGTCATCTGCATTGCTACTCCCAACCAGACTTCCACCTGCCAGGGAGATTCGGGTGGTCCACTCATCCTGGCCAGCAATGGCCTCTTGTTGGGCGTCACTTCATTTGTGCATCGCAATGGCTGTGAATCTGGCGCTCCAGCTGGTTTCACCCGTGTCACCAGCTACCTGAACTGGATTAAGGAGAAATCCGGAGTGTCCTACTAAATACATTTCAGGCTTTTTTTATTCTTCAATTCTTTCTTTCAATAAAATAATGTTTTGCAAAAAGTATTTCTATTTGTTATAAATGTTTTTCAAATTTTTTTGGCTAAATATAATATAGTATCTTCAGGATTTCATCGATAATAGACATCTTTCCCTATGATCAGACCTGATGACTGCAGAATGGGGCAGTGAATGGCTGATGAGAGGCGGTGTTGGGGAGGGAAAGCTCAAGGATAAGTGAAACTGTAATAGTGGAACGCTATCAAGGAAGACAACCAAAAGACAGCAATTTTGTTTGAGCTTAAACTATTCCATTTATTTAATGAAAAAGATCTCTATTTACAAAAACAAGTTTTATGATATAAAATTTTTTTTCAATTAAAAATTAAAAAAATATAACTGAAAATAATTTGTATTATTTATTTTTATATTTAATTTTTATTATTTGGATAATCTATTCGGATTCAATATGCATTTGAGAGACACAAATGAAGCAAGCACCAAGTGAAAAAACGATTTCAAATTCATATATAAAATTCCTTTCGCCTGCCGCAATGGCTAATATATGCAATATTATATAAATTTCTATATATTCCTATAAATTTCTACATATTCTAATGGATTTAAGTATATGTATATATCTTCTATAGATTTACCAGACATCCAGGTAAGCTGAAATCAATTTATATATATATAAACGTGTAAAAATATATATAAATCTATTCAAATATATATAAATATATTGAAAATATTAAAATATATGTAATTAAGCAATTATGTGTTGATATATGTACCTTTAATATATCATTAATACAATTATTTCTTTAATCAGATACTGGGAATTGATTTTATTCGGGCCAGGCTGGAGTAGAAGAAAATGTTTGTGTAATCAAAACACAGCACAAAAATAATGGCTAACAAGATTCCAAAATAGCACGGGAAACTAATGAATAAATGGAATCAGAGCGAGTATATACATATTAATGTGCTTATATTGGATATAATGGCATTTGAAGGAAAATCAAGCGATTTTTTGTTGATTTTAGAGCTGAGCTGCCAAAGAGCTGTTATACAATTGATGTTCATGATTATTTTTATTGCATCACTAATTGACAGATAACTTGAACTGTAATAAGTACAAAGCGAAGATGTTATACAATCCCAACTGGTAGATAATACTATTTTTTTTTAAATTTATATATAGTTAGTTAATCTACTAATTACTAATTTTATCCTGCCCAGGACCAATTGAGACGAATTGTTATACAACACGAATTATTCTAGCTAAGGGTAATTTAATTCGACTGCTTAATGATGAATGCATATTAAAAATTCTATTTAGCCTTACTCATTATCTTGCAGTTTATCACATTTGAAAGGGATTATGTTTCCACATAACATTAAATAAGTCTTTCACTTGTTAGCCATGCAAAAACTACCATAAACTCGAAATTCTTAAAAGATTTCATTTCAAGGCGTCCAAGTCAGGGGTAGACATTTATCGTAAGTATAAAATGGAAACGAACTTAATACCCACAAAGTGAGCAGCAGCAGCAGCAGCAGCAACAATAAAAAAGAAAACCGAGAATAAGGGAAAGGAAAAGAAAAGGAGACAGTTCTGCTCCACGATGATTGGTGTGAGGTAAGGATTTCCTCTGCTGTTGGCAACCCTACAAAATTGTGGATACCCGCCGCACTCACACCCATCCACATCCCATGCTCGGCATGCTGCTACTCGTTTACCTCCAGTCAGTGGTCCTCCTTCTCCTCCCCCTCCCTCTTTTGGATATACATTATCGCTGTCATGGCCGCAGTCATGGCTTCTGCTCCACCTTAGACTTTTCTATATGTATTTCAACATCGTTGTCGTCGTCCTATGGCAGCTTTGCTATCTACACTTTGACTCTCCTATACACACACACACACCAGCACACAGAACGAGAGAGAGAGAGAGAGCATGACAAGGATGGCATTATGTAGTTTAGTCGGTGCGAGAGTTCGTGTATCCTTCGACTGCCAGGGCCAGGAATGGGTCATGCGCCTGAAGCGTGTATCTAACATAAATACGTATCTGCTTCTTTAGATATACATATACATATATATGTATATATATTCACTTCTATCTCCTATATATATCTAAAGACAAGTACATAAGCCTTATGTATCACATTTATCGGGGTATTGGTTAGGCAAATAAATAGCAACAGCAACATTTTACTTGACTTTAAACTCAAACATCATTTATCCTCTCACATTTGAACAATGGTCCTGGCAATTACTTAAAATAATCCGTTTTCTTACATGATCCAATCTTGAAAGCATCCTTCGCTCTGTGGGTAGCCAGAGGATGAACCCTTTAAGTATTGACTTACTTGGGTTTTCGCATTGATTGCTTTAGATTTTCATTTTAGATTGAGGCTCAAGGATTTGCTACAAAGAATTTTCTGATGGAAATTTTATCCTCCTTTAAATCTCATTAAAAATCTCATTCAACAATTATTTAACTTTAATCTTAAGTTTAGTTTTTCTTATCTCCTCCGTTTAATCGGAAGAGAATAAACTAAATCGTTCAATAACACTTCAATCCATACTATCAGAGCGATAATAAACAATAAACAATTATTTATGATTAGTTATAAAACGATTTGAAATATTCTTTGTGGTTTTGCCCAGAGTTGGTTCCGAATATTTTCCCAGATTTTATAATTTACAATGTGGACAAAAGTGGATTTAGTTGAGCGTATATAAAGCTTCACCAATCAAGGGTAAGTCATTCGTTCTTCATTCAATCAACATGAAAGTGTTTCTAGTTCTTGCTCTAGCCTTGGCCACGGCATCGGCCAATCCTTTGGACAATCCATTGTTCACTCCCAACATTCAAGGACGCATTACCAATGGTCTGACCGCTTCCGAGGGACAATTTCCCCACCAAGTGGGTTTGAGTTTCTCAGCCTCTGGCTCCGGTTGGTGGTGTGGTGGTTCCATTATCGATAATCAATGGATCCTAACAGCTGCTCATTGCACCAGTGGGTGAGTAATCTCATAGCATCTTCACAGATTCCAGTCTAATCATTGTTTCCTTGCAGCGCCTCCTCTGTGACCATCTACTACGGAGCCACCGTTCGCACCAAGGCTCAATTGACCCAGACTGTGGCCAGCTCCAACTTCGTCCAACATGCCAGCTACAACTCACTTCTTTTGAGGAACGACATTTCCCTCATCAAGACGCCATCTGTGACCTTCACCGCCTCCATCAACAAGGTTCAATTACCATCCATTGAAAGCAGTTACTCCACCTATGTTGGGTCCCAGGTGATTGCCTCTGGTTGGGGACTACTCTCGGACTCCGCAACTGTTGTTGCCACCAATCTGCAATATGCCTACTTTGAGGTTGTGTCTGTGGCCACTTGCCAGGCCACCTACGGCTCTCTATCGGTCACCAGCAAGGTCATCTGCATTGCTACTCCTAACCAGACTTCCACCTGCTCGGGAGATTCGGGTGGTCCCCTCATCCTGGCCAGCAATGGACTCTTGTTGGGCGTCACTTCATTTGTGCATCGCGATGGCTGTGAGTCTGGCGCTCCAGCTGGCTTCACCCGTGTCACCAGCTACCTGGACTGGATTAAGGACAACTCCGGAGTGTCCTACTAAAATTTTCTTTCAATAAAACGAAGCATTGCAAAAATTATAACTAATCTTGGTCACAACTCATCAAAAAAACTCAATTTGTTGGAGACTTAAATTCCGCATATGTTTCAATTTATATTGATTCTATATTTAGTAAATTTCGACCCCAAAAAAAAAACCAATTCACCCTGCATGGAAGTCTCCTTGTGACATTTTGTGCCTTTTCCTAATATGCAAATAATTTGCTTGGCCAAATGGCAAGCCAACTGTGACCCAACCGAGCCAAGGATGACAAAAGCCAACGCCCCCTATTGAACAAAAAGAATGTCACGAAAAGAGAAAAGAAAACGAAATCAGAATCATCTGAATCCTATTCAAAAAGTCAAGTTGACAACAATATGGTCCCAGGCCTATGCGGCACTTGGTCTGGAGTACAAGAAAAATGGCCACATTTGAATATGACACACAGATGACAGTTGTGGTCTCGGGATGGGGGAGGTGGATGACTTCCTCTTCCTCCCCCTTTGCCCTTGATGAGGCCAGACCATTGTGCCCGTTTGACGTTTTGGTTTATTAATCAGTTTGGCCCGAGGCCAAGGAATCAAAAACGACGTCAGAATATTTTCCACAAATGAATAATTTTTGTGAATACAAAAAAAAAAAACAGAGGGAGAAGTAAACCCACAAAGGACCTCGCATTTTAATTTCTGTGTGGAGAACAAAAACTCAACAACTCCACACAGAAAAAAAAAAGAAGTGGAAAAAAAAGTCAAACAAATGTCAGTCGCGTGTTAATCAAGTGTAAATAAATGGCGCAAAGATTAGAGAGAAAAAGTTGTGTGCGGAAAACCAAAACCCAAATTCCTTTTTGGGGTGTGATGCAGACAGAAAAAACTCCGGTGAAATAAAAATAAAAACCAACAAAAAAGGACAACACATTAATGGTTTTTTAAATGTTTTTTAAATGTGCGTGAAAAATCTGTCAGAAGTTTTGCTTTAAAGTTTTTTTTTTTTTCGTCCATCATTTCCGTTCTCTGCAATGCAAATTAGCCCAAAAGTGTGGAAAAAAAATTAGATATATCTATGTCTGCGAATCCTTGAAGCCATTTGGCCAAATGTATACAACGCCTCCTTAGACCTCTTGAGCTTGTGCGTGTCCTTCGCTTTGGTCCTCGGGGTGTTGATGATACTATTATCTTAAATCGCGGTTAGAAAGGATCAAGGACCAAAAATGCTGTCGTCACTTCAAAAAACCAAAGAAACCATCTTCATGTCCTTTTGCTAAGCCTCACACAAATTTCACAATTTTACAAATTCATAGATAGAAAAAATCGTTTTATTGGCTTTCGAAAGAAACCTTTCTTACTCTCTTCAATGCCCCGAACAAAACAACTCAACAAGACCAACAACAGCAACGACAAGGACATAAACCGCAAATAAGTTTAACATTTTGTTTAACAGTTTACCAGGGTCCAAGCAATCGGATTCCCGCAGCCGGAGGGTTCCGTCTTTTGTTATTGTATTTACTGTGATTTGTGTGTCCTTTGGTTTGCTCTTGCTGCTTGGTGGGCGGTTGGGGTTGGTGGACTGAAGGGATGCAAGGCAGCAGGGTATTTTAAAATTTCTGTCTGTCTCAGGGCACAGTGGGGCAATGACAATATGCAATTAAGAAAAACCTTTATTCTTAGTTTATTTCCATTTTCTTGTTGGTTTTAAAACTAAAATAAAATTTTTGGAAATATGATATTTTATTTACAATCTTCATATATTTTATTTTAATTGTTTATTCCATTAATACTAATATTATTATCATTATTTATCATTAGTAGCAACGAGAGTTTCAGCTTATTTATTTACATAATATTATATATCATAAAGTTTAATTTAAAAACTATAAAACAAAGAAAGGTTGCAGTTTCAATATTTTTCATCCTGTTTTTCACAGAGATCGAAATAAGCCTTTTAGAAACTTGTATTATTTAATTTCTTTTAGTCTAAAAGTATACATATTAACCACAAACCCATAAAAATTTTATCTCTTGGCGTAATGGTTTCATATTTCTTTGTAAAAATATGCTTTCAAAAACAACCAAGATTAGAAAATATTTTAAAAACGTTTACCTATTTTTATTGTAAGTTTTGTGATTTTTAAACATTTTCTTGTTGATTTCTTTTGCGTTAAAAAAACTGAAATTTATGTTCCACTGGATTTTTCATTCTGTTTTTCACAGAGATGAAAATAAGCCAATAAGAAACTTATACGAAACAATTTTTTTTAGTCTAAACGTATATTAACCAAAAACCCGTCTAAAGAACGTCTCTTGAGGTAATAGTTCGATTTTTCTTTGTAAAAATATGCTTTCAAAAACAACCAAGATTCTAAATATTTTAAAAACCTTTACCTATTCTTATTGTAAGTTTTCCGATTTTTAAACTTTTTCTTGTTGATTTCTTTTGAGTTAGAAAAAACTGAAGTTCTTGTTCCACAGTTCGAGATCCAATCTCACACTGCTTGAGTTGGTAAAGGGGTGCCAAATGGTTGCAATTTGTAACATTACTTGTTGTTTCTTATTTTTTGACACCTCCCACCACTTCGGTACTTCACGTCCCCGGCAGAGATTCCCTTCCAGCGGCAGCAAATCACAGGACACAATGCTATCTAATCTTATTTGGTATTATTTTAGCGTTAAACTTGCATTTCAGCACTTTCGAGCGGCTTCTATTGTTCGGGCCAAACAACAAATTTGTCTTTAACAAGGCAAGGCGAGACTTTAAGTCTTTTGATTGTCCTTTTTACCCACCCCTCCCCCCCCATAACACAAAATTTTAATGATATTTACAGGAAATGGCAGCAGCAACGGATCATCAATCATTTGTCAGCCATAAAAATTCGTCACACATGAGTATTAAATTATTAAAAAAAAAAAAGAATAAGCTTAAAAAATGGCAAATTCTTAATGGTTGGTCCTGGGCAATGCGAAATGACCTTGTAAGTTATGGAAGAAAAGCTGAGAGAAACGTACAGTTGGGCGCCCTTTTTGGGCCAGAAGGCAAGGTTCAATCCAATGGTCACTTGACTGGATTGACTGAAGGAGCAACGCAGGGCAGGGCAGGGAGAGGGGTAGAAATTGTTCCTGCGTGCTCGCTCATATGTGAACATTTATTGGAAAACATTATTATTTATGACTTTTTCAATGACATCGCTTGAACTTTTTTCTGCTAGCCATAAAATAAAGCCACAATAACATTTCCTCCCATACGACAATTATCTCAGGATATGCTCATACATACAATATATATTTTTTATAAAATTTCAAATTATAATGGGAATTGTTAACTTTCTTCCGGTCTTATGATTTATGAACGCCAAATAATAGTCATGGATATAATATATGAGATTTCAGGGCCAAGTAGTTAAACATTGCATTAATCTGTAGATATCTTTGTTCTTATGTCACACATACTTGGTTATTTCTAGTCAAAATTTTCAAAAAACTCTACTCAAATAAAGAAAATTTTCTATTTGTAACAATTTTAATATTAAAAATTAACATTAACAATGAATATTTCTTAAAAATCTAACTTGGAAATATGGTAGAACATAAATGTGTGATATAAAATATATACATATATGTATAATTTATTTCAGAATTTCTATTCGGTCCATCAGAGTAACAATGGTTTTAGGACTTCAAGTAATATTAACACATTTTAAGCATTATATTTATATCCGAACCCGATCAAAGAAGACTCAATAACTGAAATTATATAAAAGAAGTCTCTGAGATTAACGAACATTCTAAAATTTATAAAATTCATTTATTGCTTCTTGGCTATTTTTTTTTAATGGTTTCTAATTAGAGCTGCCAAAAATCGATTTTTTGCAGTATTTTCTATGAAAAAGATCGATAATATCGATATTTCTGCGATATTTTTGCAGCTCTATTTCTAATTAAAGTTGCGATTAAATTGTATGTAAATTTGAAAGTTTTGGGCTATAAATTGCACGGATTTTTATTCTACCTAATTTATACAAGATTCGCTTATGGTTTTATACTTAAAAATTATGATTTTTAATGCTCGATGGATAAGCAACTTACTTGAATTTCACGTTAACCCACAGTTCTTGCTAGATTCGTGTCCTTCCTAGGACATGCAAACTTCAGTGAATTATTTAAGGCATAATAATCCTCAATATCTATAAGCAAAAACCGCTTACAATGGTTGGTTTATCTACTTATTACAAAAATACTGGAGAATAGTTTTCTCTTTACATTACCAGCCAATGATTAATTGTTACTTAAAGTTATTGTGCTTTAGTTTGTTTTTGTTTTACTCCCTCGTTACGCCCATGTATTCTCAGTCTAGTTCTCTTTTTATAGGTGCCCCTTGGGGCGCAAAAAAATCACATTTCTGATTTATAAACATTGAGATTTATATGATTGCCAATGCCAGGCACACGCTCACATGTGTCCACGCCCACATACTCAAGGCACTCATAAAATTGATAACGTTTTTTGGTTGGTTTTGTTTCACATTAATGGACACACAATCTAATGGTTTTTATTTATGGAGTGTTTAATGTTTGGACCATTCGAAACAATATAAACCAGTCGCAGATACTTAAGATTGAATATCCTGCGGGGGGGAGGGGGGAGGAGGATAAACCAAAACCCCATGACAAATCAGAGACTTCTGACTTGAGGCGCAAGTCATTAATCATCTTAACAACCGAAAAGGAATATATACAAATATAAATTCTTATTTTTCCCTTCAATTTAAATTCTCAATAAAAAATTTCATATTTACTCAATTTTTTTTTGTGCTTTCACCGAATTCAATTTGTCAATCATAAATTTCATGCTATATTAAAATAAATTTGTGACAATTTTTGAAGAAATTTTCAAAGTGTTGAGAGAGAGAACTGAAAAAAAACCACCCAAAATTTATGACAAGTCAAGCGGCGGCCTATGTCCTGACACATGACTTGCATGTCAAGTGGGCAAGGACGCACACACACACACACAGACACACCCCCAAACAGGGGAACGAAGGATCCAGCGACAATGCCTGGCTAAATTTTGCACAACTTTTGTGTAAAAGTTTGCTTGGAAACTATGTAGAAAGCACATAAATAAGAACATTCTTTCAAAAAGGACAAAATATCAATATCCACTTTTCGGAACGGCAACTGCATGCGAATGAGTTGCAAATGGCACCGCAGCACCGCCTGAGCAAACATCTTCTATACGGAATTGCAAATGAAACGAAATGAAATGAATTCTATTTCTATTTCTTACTTTTGTTTTGCATAATTCGCAATTCACAAGCTGCAGAGGCAACATATTGCCAGCACTTTCCACGCGAATTGCATAAAGTTTTGCCGCAAATAGGAAGAAAGATATCTTTAAAGGAAAAACCCAAAATCCTTTAAGATTAAGTAAGAAAATTTAAAAAATTCATAGACTAAAATTTAATAATTTTCTTTTATGCAATGGCTCAACAAGCAGTCAGTAAAAGGCTTTAAAAAATTCGAAATATTTGATATCGGATAAAACCTTAATACCATCGTATCGTTGAGACCTTTATGAGAGCTCATTCCATCATCTGTTGTTGTCCAATTTGATGAGACCATAAACCATCAAATCTCTGCCTCGAATATCGCCTTAATTTGTTCGCATATGACATTTTGTTGGTTTATATTCAAATAATTTCGTTTGTCATACTTCACTGGCTTTGATGTGAAGTCCTTTCTGGCCTCCCACCTCCCATTTAACTCATATGCTTGGGGTTGACTTTGTTAAAGGTTTCGCTAGATTAATTTAGGGTCATGCATATAATATAATTTTTTATGTTCATGACTCTTTCTTTTTTTTTTTGTGGTGGTTTTTTCTACTTATATTTTATAATCATTTTTGTTGAGCTTTTTATTTCATGGTTCCAGGTTACCCCGGCAATCAAGTGTATGTAGATGCTTTCACATACGGAGAAGGCAACATTATTTATGGCCCACAAAATGTCTCAAAGTTTGAGTTCTTAATCCTTTAATTTAATTTATTGCCTTGTGTGGGTAACATGTGTTCGAGGCTACGAACTAATTAAGGGTAATAGATCTTACAAGACTGAAAACTATGATATATGTAAATTTAATGACAGCGGAAAAAATGGGGCGGAAAGTTGCTAAATTTGTGGTTACACATTACGATGGGATTGCGGATCATTGAATATATACAAAACCTTTGGCTTAACTTCCTTCGGATGAGTGTTTCTATCCTCCATTTGCAAGCCAAATGCTCTACGTAGCTTCTCGTATAGTCTCTCCATGGGATCCATTATAGTTTGGGGTGACATAATACTTTGAATGTGTATAACTCTCATTAGCCAGTTATCCGGTGGCCCAGCTTCAACTTGCTCGTGTTGTTTTTGGAAGGTTTTCAGGGGCATTTGGTTTGGTGGTATATCCATATCCTTGATATTGTAAATGGTATTATGATGATCATCCAACATCTCGGCATGTTTATAGGGTCCATCGTGCAACCAAGCTGGACAAGTGTTGTAACCATCCATGGGATTCGTTAATATATAAGTTTGTCTTATCAAAAGTAAACTTAAGCCTAGAAGGAAACGCTTTAACATCTTGTCAGTTGGTATTATCGAGAGAAACTGTTTCACTTAATAAATTGATCGAAGTATTTATATCTTTTCTTACAGACCTTGAACTTGTAGACATGAAAAGTCAATAAAAAAATATAAAATATGAGGACCAGCTGCCCCATAAGCAAGTTAAGTAAATATTTGCTTGAGTTTTGTTTTTATTTTCTTTTTTTTGTTTAATGTATTTTTATTCACAACCGATGAAACTCAGACCCAAAACACGTAACTGTCATTTGTGGCTAACATTGTCTGCCATCCTCTGGGATCCTGGCAAAAGAAAATAAAGGAAGAAAAAATCTCACTGTAAGTGACACACACTTGGCGGAATTTGTTACCTTATGAAAGTGACATGAATTCGAAAAGCGTTTCGCCCCCGCAGAGCATTAACACATTTCGTTTCACTTTTTTCATACCCTCTACTTAAAGAGCAAATGGGTATATTAATATTGTGGAAATGTATATAGTAAGATAAAAAAAAATTATCAATGGCTCTGGGTTTCAGTAATCTACAATTTTTTACCAGTAGTCGTGTATTCGATAACAATTTTTATTTAGAAAATTTCTTACTTCGCTTAGGATAATTTCGAATAACTTTTCAATACGATAAATTTATATACATATGTTTGTCATAAAATGTTTTATATTTAGTGTTTTTCTTTGAGGAAATCATATAAAAAACTCTCGGTTGCAGTAAATTAAATTTTATACTATAATTTCCAGAACGATTTCCCATAGTAAAGATAACTTTGAGCTTGGATCTCCCTTAATTTAAATTAATAAAGGAAATTAATAAAGGATCCCTTAAAGGATAAATTGTTATACATATGTATTTATGACAGAAAAGGTCTTTAATATTTCTCCAAATAACAACAGATCTTAAATAAAGATACAAACAATGTAAAACCAACTAGTAATACTAAATATTATAATAATGAGTAAATAATAAATGATCTTCTAGCTTATCATGCTTCAAATTCTGTTAATCCATCTAATATGGGACTTATGCCTGAAAATGATCTTTATATAATTATAATTTAAACAAAAAATGTCTAAAATATTGATTATAACAGATAAAGTTTATTGAAATTATTATAATGATGTTATTTTCGCAAAATAATAATCATGTACGGTCTCTAATATTTGTTAAATGTGAAATTCAGAGACGATTAAATTTTCTAATGGAACTTTATTCATATTTCTTAGACAGAACCAGAGTAAGAATTCAAACTACAAATTTATTAAATAATAATAACAACATATACATATAATACATATTCAATTATAATGATAATTTGCTATTAGAATAACAATAATTTGCAGTCCGTAATATTGTTCAGTCAGAGACAGGGTATCTAAAAGTTGTGGTCCTTAATCGAGGCACAGATATTTTGGTTGTTGTTTTGTTTTTGGGTCTTCGCTGGGGGAATTATAAGTGCCTTTGTTTGATTTGCATTTTGGGAAATCCCCAGAAAAATGAGCTGAACGGAAGAGACGATTTGCTAGAGTGGATTTGAAAGTTAAGATTTATATATACCCAATTTTTTGTTGCTTTTTTTTTATCTTTATATGCCACTAACAGATATCTGGAAATTAACTATAATTTACTAACATATGTTTGTCGATATATTTCAAGCACTTGGCTCTATCTGTCAGTCATTTGTTTATTAGATTTGTCAATGCATCAGTTTTTTTTTTGGAGCCTTTAGGTCCTTTGTTCATTGTCGTAGAGTGTGTGGCCATAAAAAATCATTGGAATTGCAAATAGATTTGCCATACATACAGAGAGCCGGCGACAAATGCTTCCAAACTTGTTGGTGTCACATGCAAGAGATGCGTATAAATTAGAGTGGATCGGTGGGCGGAGGGCGGCTGGGGGAGTACCTCCATTTGAGTGGCCATTGTGCTGGCATCTTAAATGTCAAAAGTGACACCCCTAACCGCCCTCTTGCCGCCCTCGGCTGACCAGTCACTGCACCTGAAACAATAAATTTCCCATTTTTTTTTTCTCTCCTTTGGAAGGGCAAGAAAAATGATGACCACATTGAACGCACGGTTGAACATCATTTGGGCATAAAAAAGTCGAGTTAAGGAACAACTTGCTGTGGAGTAGCTGTAAAAGTGGCCAAAGGACCAAATCCCATTTCGAATGCACTGAAAGTTGAGGGTGTTTAAGCGGCAAAAGGTAAGTGCCCATTGTCGGTTGGGCTTTTAGTCAATATCTCAGGCATTTTTGCAATTTTTCTTCATTCGGGTTTTTGCCCATTTTTTATTTGTTGCTTTTCTCTAGTTTTTCTAGTTCTTCTCTTTTTTGTGTTGGGTGGAACTTTCGTGAATATACGGAAGTTAAGCTGTTGTTTATGTGTCATAATAAATCATGTTCAATGTACATGAAACAGAGGTTTACTTGGCTCTCTAACTAAGCTAATGGCAAGGAGTTGTCGCATAGTTTTTGTTACATTTCAGAGTCCTAAGAGTGCAAAAAAAAAGTGTATGGAAAAGAGAGAATCATCATTAGAAAATCGAAAATATAATCGATAGATAAGCCACTAATCGTTACTCTCTTATACTATTTTAACAAAAGTTCTATTAGTTTATAATTTATTAGCTTCCTCCTTTTAAATTTTAAAGTACTTTGATATCACCCAAGAATCTTCAGAAATATACTATTAACTTATAAGTTATTATTTAACTTTGCTTTAGTTAAAGGAATTCTTAGTTTGCTCCTTTAAAAGTTTAAAGTACTTTGATATCTCATAAGAATTTGAAATAATTAAATTCTTAGTTTGCTCCTTTAAAAGTTTAAAGTACTTTGATATCTCCTAAGAACTTGAAATAATTAAATTCTTAACTTACTCCTTTAAAAGTTTAAAATACTTTGATATCTCCTACGAATTTAAAATACATCTTCAAAAATATACTTTTAATTTATAAGTTATCATTTAACTTTGCTTTAGTTAAAGGAATTCTTAGCTTTCTCCTTTAAAAGTTTAAAGTACTTTGATAACTCCTAAGAATCTAAAATAATTTAATTCTTAACTTACTCCTTTAAAAGTTTAAAATACTTTGATAACTCCTAAGAATTTAAAATACATCTTCAAAAATATATCATTAATTTATAAATTATTATTTAACTTTGCTTTAGTTAAAGGAATTCTTAGCTTACTAATTTAAAAGTTTAAAGTACTTTGATATCTCCTAAATATTTAAAATAATTAAATTCTTAGCTTACTCCTTTAAAAGTTTAAAGTACTTTGAATATCTCCTAATAATTTAAATTGCGAAATTCGATATCATTTAAATTTATCGATCAATTTCAATCGTAGTCGATTGTATTTTGTAGTTTAGCTAGAAAAAAGATCGAAATTTGATTATCTTTACCCATTTATTCCATTCCATCGTATGATCCCTGATCCCTTAGCAATATTAAGTCATTCTCCGTTGTGCTGATGTATTCTACTTTGAAATACCTTGGATAAAGGAATTCTCAGCATACTCCATTAAAAGTTTAAAGTACTTTGAATATCTCCTAATAATTTAAATTGCGAAATTCGATATCATTTAAATTTATCGATCAATTTCAATCGTAGTCGATGGATATTGTAGTTTTGCTAGAACAAATGATCGAAATTTTATTATCATACGTCTTCTCTAAACATTTATTCCATTCCATCCATGATCCCTGTTCCCTTAGTAAGTAACTCTCCGTTGTGCTGATGCATTCTACTTTGAAATATCTTGGATAAAGGAATTCTCAGCTTACTCCCTTAAAAGTTTAAAGTACTTTGAATATCTCCTAATAATTTTGATTGAGGGATTCGATGTCATTTAAAATGATCGATAAATTTCAATCGTAATCGATGGATATTGTAGAAAAAAAGATCGAAATTTGATTACCATACGTATTCTTTACACATTTCGGTTATTCCATCGTATGGTCCCTGATCCCTTGGCAATATTAAGTAATTCTCTGTTGTGCAGATGCATTCTACTTTGAAATACCTTGGATAAAAGACATTTTCAGCAGGCACTTTTATGCTTATATTGTTGGTTAATTGCTCTCCTCACATTGTTCAATTGTTTTATGGTTCATATATGCATTTTCCACCCAGCACTCACTTTGTCTAATTGGGTCGTCTCATTTTGCATGGGACGGTGGGAATGGATGCAAGGAGTGCGCGACGAGGAGAGACCCAGTGTACTCAACGCAGTGCAATGTTCCAGTTTCAGCTGCAGGGTCTGGCAGGGCTGTGAGTGTGTGGGTTGTCAAGAAAAGACAATCGTTTGACAGCTTCCTTGGTGCTTGATGCTTGATGCTTGGTATTCCTCCTGCCTCCAACTCAATGAACATTTAACTGCTTGAGGTTTTTTCGGTTAAATGCACTGACAATGTTGTCGAGTTGCTTCGTTGCCTCCATAAGCCATTAGGGCTAAGTGATTTGTTTTTTGTCTGCACTTTTTCGAGACAACTCGCACCTTACAAATTGCCCACTGTGGGGAAAATGGAGAGATGTATGCCAAAGGAGGGAATGGGGCAAACAAATGCTTTTGGCAACTAATTGTGCGAAGAAAACTCTGCTCTAGTTTTCTTTTACCGCATATCTGAGAATAACATTGTGTCAAAGTTTATGAAAATACTTACTCTCCACTTGCATTGTTCTCCTTTTGCTTGAAGACCAAAAACTTTGGCCCGAAGTAAGTAAACTTTTGCATGCCCCACACAAAAAGATACAAAGTTTTCATTACAAAGTTTCCCTGCGAATTCCTCTTCGCCTTTGGGTTTATATCTGGTAGAAAAGTGTCATCGGGGTGTCGTCAGATATTAAACATGGTCCGACGAAGAGTCAGAGTCACTTGTGATATCTCTGGTCATTGTTAGGACAGGATGACATGCGTGACATTTGCCAGTGAGAGAAGGAACCAGAAGTCACAGAATGTCAAAGAAATATGTGTGTGTGGCATTGATCCAAAACACAAAACTCACATTTTGATTTGTTTTCCAGTTGATAATACATACATATAACAAAAGGGGTTGAATATCCTCAGATTATGTCATAGTGGTGACTCGTTACAACGAACAATTCGATGGGTAACTGAGATTAAACAATGTGAAGCAAAAAGGGAGAGCAAGTAATGAAAGTTTCTAATCAAATGAAATTAGATGATATTCGAGAATATTTGAACAGCCCAAATATAGATCCAAAATATAATCGTGATAATATTCACTAATCCATTACTATATCAGGGGATAAAAAGCTTCTATAATATTTACAAATTTTGACAATTTTTGAAAGACTATATTTTTGAGTCAAAAATAAATAACTTTATTGCAATAAAAGAATTAAATTCTAAAGTTTAAATGTGTCCCAGAAACTTCAAATAATCCATAAGAAACTCGAAAGCAATTTACGGTGTTGAAATATTTAATAGAAAGTATTTAATAATAAAAAAAAACTTTGATTAGTTTTGGATAGAATGGCTTTAAAACAATTGAAGAAATCATAAATGGGTAGCTGAGATTAAACAATTATAATAATAAAGGAAATTTCTAATCAAATTAAATATATATCAAATTCTAGAAATATGTTTAAACAATCTAAATAAAGATCCAAAATAAGTATAATCATGATAATTTTCATTAAAGTCGTAAAAAAGAACTTTATTGCAATTAAAGAATTAAAATCTAACTTTTAAATGTGTCGCAGAAATTTCAATTAATCCATAAAAAACTTGAAAGCAATTTTCGGTGTTGAATTTAGTCGCTTTGAAAATATAAATATGGAAAGAATTTAATAATAAAATAAGCTTTGATTAGTTTTAGAATAGAATTGCACTTAAACAATAGAAGAAAAGAAATGCTTTCTTGTTAAATATTTTATTTTATAGAAGCCAAGTTTGTCGTTTTGTTCAAATTTGAAACAAATTACGTAAATTAAGGCTTAATTAATTAATTTATGAAGAAAGAGTTTATGGATAAATAAATTGCTCTATATACTTACATATGTATATCCAATTTTTATCAAGATCAGTGAGTGATTTTTTTTAGAAATAGAAAATATGAAATATTACATATGAATATCCAATTTTTATCAAGATCAGTGAGTGATTTTTTATAGAAATAGAAAATTGCAGAATATTCAAGGTAAATATTATATATATATGTATATAAAATAATTTCCAAATAAAATTAAAAATAATTTCCAAGTAAAATTTAAAATATTTAACATATTTTTTGATTATACTATTTTTGCTCTTTCATTCCATATGTCCATTATACACTCAGCCAATCACATCTCAATCAAGAAATCTCTGCACATAAATGTCTCTCACCTATCGTACATATATATAATTACCAGACATGACCGTAACTATCATTTAACAACAAGAGCAACCCCAAAAAGACTAAAATGCAAATTGAAATGGAAATCTTTATGGGCCAAGACCAACAACAACAACAACAGCTACAACCAGAACACAAAACTTTCTCTAATCATATGCAAAAGTTAAAAATTAATCAATGATTTACAAGAACAATACGTGTGCACATGTCGCCAGCCGGAGGCGAAGGCGGTGAGAAGAGACCAACCCGACCAACCCAACTCAAACCAAACCCAATCTCGAAAATGAAACCCGCTTGTTAGAGTCCGTGGCCACCCACTGGCCCAAGGGCAGACAATGGCAAGAGGTAGTTGGGCAGGGTAGCAGGGCAGGTCCAGTGCAATGAACACGAACACAAATAAGGCGTCGGCCCTGATCCTTGTCAACCACCAACAATAAACAGGACCAGGAGGAACAGAGCCCAAACTCCGTCTGGCCTTTGCTAATAATTCAATTAGTTGGCCTCAAAAAGATGCTGGGCATGATGTGCGAATGCTCGTGGTGGTGAGGATGTGATGTTAGTGATGCAGAAGAGGTTTCTCCCGTTTGGCGTGTGGTGTCGTGGTGCAACGGGTTCAATAATCGAATTGCCGCCGGCGGCCAAAAATCGCACCAAGTGCATAAATTTGCTCAGCCTCTAAAAAAGAAAAATCGAAATGTGTAAACTGGTTGGCATTTTCTGTTCTCTGGGATTCAGCTGTCTGATTTTTGTTGGTGGTTTATGCATTATTTGGTGGAAGGAGTCGCATGGGCATGATAAGCAGCAGAAGTTTATTCTTATTTGCCAATAAGAATTTAACCATGAAAATATTTGAAATAAGTCAAAGAAATCGTTACACAGAATCTATAAAAAACTCCATATTAATTAATTAAAGGAAAGAATTCAATTGAAGATTCAAAGGGAGAGTTTACCAATTAAATATATCTTAATTATTTATTAAAAATTGAGATTTCTTTACTCTAATGATTAGTAGTAATAAATGAAAGAACTTTCACGAAAAGTTCCTAATACGAAACAAACAAATAATGCATTAAAAAATTAATATCAAATGGTTTTGTCACTTTAAAAATTTATGAATATTTCGTAAAAATCTAAATTATTCGAATAAAGATTGTCGGAGAAATCTTTTAATACTCTTTTTACTTTTGTAAAAATTAATAACAAATTGTTTTGCCATTTCAAAAATTTATGAATATTTCGGAAAAATCGAAATTATTCGAATAAAGATTGTCGGAGAAATATTTTAATACTCGATAATAATAATAATCAAGAAAGTTATTTTCACATCCAGAAATATTTTCTCTGTGCTTTGCCCTAAAAGTTACAATTTTCTAAAAATATTATAATCCAAAAGAGTTTGTTATATAGGTTTCATAGGAATAATCGATCGAGAATAGAGCTTAGAAGGTAAAATAGATATTATATAAGTAAAATAATAAATAAAATAATAATATTTGAAAGTATCAATTACTTTTTAAATATTGTTTTAAATATTGTTTTAAATTTAATCAATCTTATATAATTTTATCATATATATCTGAAAGGAACAATTGGTAGAAAAAACACATCTAAAGTAGAGGAAACTTATTGTTGTTTATTGATCTATTTCCACAGTATTTCGTTCTATTAATTCTATAAATAATTGTGCTAAATTTTATGAATATAACTTACTTACGTATTTTAGTTCAGTCCTAAAAAATTTTAATTTTAAAATAGTTCTAACCCTTTTCCCTAAAAGAAAGTTAGTAAACATCGTGTTTATCTTTTCATTATAAATGGATTGTTTAGTTTTAATGTTTGTATATTATCTGAAAAAGTATTTGTCTGGTATTTCAAACAGAATCGTTTTTTGAGTAGTAGAAATGATAAGAATCTGCCTTCTTATTGTAATCCAATTTACCTAGAGTAATTCTTAGCAATTAGATGAGTTCCTTAATGCTGTCTATTCCTGCTCAGAGACATTCTATCACCCTCCTTTTCCCTCAGTTCACAGTTAAGCAGTTTCTCCACATCAGCTAAATACAACAAATCCTCTGGTTAAAGCCAAAGTTAATTGTGTGATAAATAAAAAATCAACATATCAAGATACAAGTTGCGAAAAGATGTTCAACCGGCGAGAGGGAGAGACCATTGACAGTGGGTGTTGCAGGGGGAGGGGAGAGGGTGGTGGTGGTGGTAACAAGACAGAAGACAAGTAAGTAAGAGTACAAGGAACATAGATCCCGGGCACATGTAAATTTTAAATTGTAAATAATCGTAAATAACGCAAATATCGCCTTAAGCGATTCGGTTAAAGCGACAAAAGGCATCGCAAAGTGTGAGTTATTTATCCCCTTCCACTACTCCCCTCCGCCTCCCCCCCTCTCACACTTGGAATAATCTTATAAGCCATGGTGGATAGATTCCGAATGTAAAGCCAAATCAGTAGCCAACGTTGCCTGCCTGGGAAATGACTGAGCTGAGCCGAGTTGCCGCGGGGTACCTTTCCCCCCACCTAGTCAGAAGCTGCTTGTAGTCGTTAGACTCTAACAGATTTATAGAGCAACACGATGGCTTCACTTCCACTTCTTCAGCTTCCTTCTCCAACCAGCTGCTCGACTGTATGCAAAGTGAATTTATTGAGTTAAAATGCAAATTTCATAAGAAATACACAAAAAAAAAGTCACTGTGGAGATTTCACAAATTTCCGCATAACACGATGCGTATTTCAGTTCCTTTTTCTTTGCTCTGATAGATTGCCAACTGAAAGCAGGTTGTGTCGTGGATGATGATGGAAGAGGAGTGAGCCTGTAAGTGGGAGTGGGAATGGGAGTGGGAGTGAGCCTGCCAAGGAGCGGGGCAGGAAGGACTGACAAAGACGCTTACTATTTATTTAAGCTGTCTGTTCAAGTGTCTTGCAATTTGTTGAAGATTAAATGCCATCTTATGTGTTGACAATTTGTTATTTTAAATGTGCAAACTGTGGATGAGGCCCACTGAAATTGTGATTCGGTTTCAGTTGGGTAAACTAGGTGGAATGAGTGGTTTTCCATACTGAGTTCATTTTCTGAGTTAGACAGATAACAAATACTCCAAAAAGTTTATTTTCTGTTTTTTTTGTTAACCTTACTTAAATGAGAAAAAGATTTCCATATATCAAAGACACAAAATCGGAAGTGGAATTCTGTTTATAACCAACTTAAGCTGTCTTTTGTTTATAACCCGACAAGGATATAGATCTAAGCCTTAGATTCTAAGGCATTAAATAAAGAAGATTTATTAAAAATGAAATAAACGCTTTAGAAATCAGTAGAATTTATGTAAATAGTTCTCATTTGGTAATCAATTTTAAAATATTTCAAAAGTATTCGCATTATTACATTTTTCAAATTGATAAATAAATCGAGAATCTATAAAATAGGTTTGTTTGAAAATCAAGAAGATAGGATAGTCATTCGAAGCCTTTGAGATGAGGAGAAGATATTGATATATATATTTATAACCCGGCTAGGGTCTTTTATTTATAAGCCTTAGATTCATTAGAATAGATTATTAAATAAAGAAGATTTATTAAAAATCAATGAAATAAAAATGCTAGAAATCAGTAGATTTGTTCGTTGTATTAAAGTTTTCGAAAGGATCGTTTTTGAAATTAATGAATGCGCTTTATTACCCTTTGACACTACATACTACATAATGTTCTTAAAGCTATATGTGATAAATAGATTTTCCAGAGTTATAGCTTTTCAGCTGAGATATTTTTATTTACTTTCAAAATGATAAATAAATCGAGAATCTACAAAATTGTTTTGATCCTTTGGAAATTAAGAGGATAGAATACTTACTTCAAAATCTTCCAGAGGGCATTTAAAAAATGGGGAAAAGCAATTAATGAATGAGGCACAAATTATATATTTTAAATATTTTTAAATCATTGTTCTATTTGTTCAATTGCAAGTAAATCCATTAAGATGGCTTTAAAAATAAACGCGCTAATGGCCATTTTTTATATGTCTTAAACCACTTAATGCAAATATTGTTGCAGAACCGATTACGTTATCTGTAGGAAAACGAGCGACCATCCATGCCGAGCGACCTGGCCAAATGTCGTAATTAACCTTTTGAGTCTGCTCTGGATGGGCGGGGGGATGGGTGGCAAAAACAAGTTGCGACTAATCCTGAATTATTATTTGCCATAGAGGCGAATAAGATGATGGCCAAAAAATGGTTTATTTTCAATTTAATGCGCCACACTCTGTGGCCCAATTAGAAAGGGTTCGGTTTGGGGGTTCGTTCATTTGCATATGAATTTTCAACCTTTACGCCTCTGAGTTGAGCATTCAAATTACTGTTATTATTATTATTATTATTTTCACTCATATGGCACAAGTCCTGCGGGAGGTCCTGCCATTAAAAACCCAGCACGACCTTTGCTTTGGAGCACTTCCGCGTGAATTTTAATTCTATTAGAGACGAGAGGAGGAGAGGGCAGGGGAGGGGACGAGGTCTAGCTTATCGCGACACACACACATGCCATGTCACCCGGTCCTGCTCCTTCTTCTGCTCCCATATCCCTCTGCCAGAGTAGGAAAAGGTTAAAAATTACAATTTTTGCGGCTTTCTCCACTTTATTACGCTGCTCTTTACCAGAATTAACGAATATTTTTGGCATTTTGCCGTCGACACGCTTAATTTCCTTTTGGCCACCATTCATAACATTTGTTCAACATCATGTATACAAACTTCTTTGCTTTTGCTCTTCCCCTCTCAGTCCCTTCAGAGACAAAAGGGATTTTTAATGGCTTTTGTGGCGCTTCTTATCATCGACGCGGATATCCTTTGCCACAAAACAAATAAAGGTTAGTTACGATTGTTTGTTTTGGCTCGTTTTGGGGGTGTAGGGGTGGGCGAAGGGAGACAAGTTCCACAAAGTTTTGCCACTTGTTTAAGGATTCATCCTGGGTCCGATAAGCCACATAGATGCGAAGGTTTTTGAATTATTTCGTTGGTTTTCCTGCCACAATGAAGTGAGAATATCTGGAGGCGACAAGTTAAGGTGTCTAGTGTAAACAACTATGTGTGGCTGCACTTAAAGGTACATTTTAGAGTACGTGTTGGTAACCCGAGGACAACAGGTGAAACTAGAAACCATAATGGAGTATCTTTTGAGGCTACGTTAAATTTCTTTTAAATACTTTTTGAAAAATCATTCGATTTAAAAATAAAAATTAAAATTCAATTTTAAATTAGTTGGACTAAGTTTCAAAGCTTGAGTTTTAGCCAACTCGAGGTCATAAAATTCATAAGCAGCACAAAAAGGTGTGTAGATTAGCTCTATAACTATTTCAAGACTTTGCTTAAGAAGCTTCAACGCTAAAACTGGTTGAGAACTACAATTAAACGAAGCAAAATAAAGACTGATTCATGAGGGATATATACATATGTATAATATTAAGTATATATATTTAAAAGCTTTCTAAAACCAAAGAAAATCATTAATTTTATCTAGATAATTAATTGAAACAGATTCTATTAAAAACACAATCATTTAGGTTTAAGTTTCGTATTAAATTCATGTTAAACCTTCTTATAATTGTTCTATCTTATTCAAATAAGGCGCTTTCCAACTATTATTTCGCTGAAACTTTAAAAAAAGGAATGTAAAGCTTATAGAATTAATGGCATATATTATAGAATAGAATGGAATAGAATCCCTTTTAGTTAGTACTTATTAATCTCTATTTTCCCAAGTGCATACTTAAGGAAATGCTATAAAAGTATCTTAACGATTAATTCTGTGATTTAGTAAGAAAATGTTTGGCAGAAAATACATGTAAATATTATTACACCTATGGAAATAGGTCAAATCGTGTATGGAGCAGCTTAAGTATTACGTAACGAAATTTCTGAAGATTTCGGAACCAACCTGCTTCGCTGTAACGTGCCTTAACGTTATCTGTATCAACGCTAAACCACCTAAATCTTTACGTAATAGCCAAGTGATAACTTTTACCTAAAGGTTACAGTGGTTTTTATTTTTGTTGTCATTTTCGTTTCATAGAATTTCAATTCTTAACGGTTCTAAGAAGTTTCATTTGCGTTAAGTAATATTTCTACGGCTTCTTAGTAACATTCCATTCATTGATATTTGGAATAATGGTAAGAAATTCTTTATAGATATCTCTGAAAGCATAATACCTATTTTTGCTTTGTAAAATTTCTAATTTTTCTAACTGAATAAGGATTATATTTTACATTTTATTTAGAAATATATAAAAAAGTAAACTCTTTAAAGACCTCCCTTTAAAAGTCTGAAAACATAAATGTAGGCTTACCTGTCCACCCACCTGGAGGAGAGGTTGTTGTTGCAGTCATTAGCACTTTAGTTTCGACTTGTAAACACTTTTGACAACGTTCAAATCAAATCAAATTAAATGCAAATGTAGGAAACTTTCAACTTGTACGTCAAATCAGTTGCAAGTTGCGACACCCACGCAAAAAACAGACAACAACAGCAACAACACTTGCGGTTTCAATCAACTGCTAACCTTCACCTCTGTTGCACTGTTGGTGCAACTGCTGCAAATTGCTTGAACCGCAGAAAATGGTTGCGACAAATTCAGTCAGAGGAAAATTGGAAAACGGGAAAATCCAGAGAAATCTTGAGCAAATGGAAGTAAACTAATAAAAGTAAACAATTCTATTTATGCTGTGGTTCCTGATAATTTAAACTAAGTTCTAGATGATCTTTAAGTGTCGCGACATCAGTTTGAAAATGAATTCACTAATTAAAGAAAACGCAAATTATTCATGCTACATAATTAAGACAATACGCGGCCACAAAGGACAAAGGGTTGAGAGTAGATATCAAGTAACCGAAGAGTATTTGTAGTCATCCAACTGTGCCCATCCTTCGCACATCCATTTCCATCCCAACTTTCGCTTCTCGCATTTTCCGACAAAGTGTTTGTCATTTGTGTTTGCGCAAAACAGAAATTCTGACTGGATTTAATTACACACAATTACCGCATTTCACAAGGCGATCCATTTTCACTTTAGCCTCCACCACTGTCAACAGGTAAGCCTTTGGCTTTTCCTCCAAACCTCCACCACATTTTTGGCCACGCTTATTAACGCCATCAACGCCATTGGACAAAATGTTCAACTTGAACGAATTTTATGCAAATTGAAAACGGAAACACTTTCAAAGTGAGACACAAATGCGGAGGAGGAGGGGGTGGAGGTGGCGTCTGTTGCAATCATAAACCCACTGACAGCAACGGCGGCTTAACTCCCTTGGGTGCCCAACACACAACTCTTTGACGACAGCAGCTTGTTTAGTCGTTTCGTGTTAGTTGAGTTATTATTATAAATTAATTTCTGTTCATTAGATTTTATAATGTCACCAGAGCCGCCCATTGCCACCGCCAGATGAGACTGCTAAGAGCTTTCCCATTGGTATATATCAATTAAAAGAGAGAAAGGTAGAAAGGGAGAACGCCATCAGGGTGAAAGGCGAAGAAAACTTCAAAACAGATGCTTAAAGTATTGAAGATTCGCTTTAAAATGTAATTTCGAAATATATTTGGAATAGATCATGGACTAGAAAGATTCCAGTTTAATGTGGAAATTAAAATAAAGTATTTAATAATATTATTTATTATTATTTAACAATGATCTTGGACTAGAAAGACTCCAGCTTGATGTGGAAATTAAAATAAAGGATTTAATAATATTAGTTATTATTTTTTTTAACATGAAAGCTACATAAGTAAAGATATATCTAGCACACATCATGAATTCACCCTTCTTACCCCAAAAGTATACTATGAAAAAGCTTTCTTTGGCGATTTCAAACCAATTTCTTCAACATGAAAGTGATTTTAAAAGTGAATACGTAGAAAAGTAATTACCAATTAATATACAAAATACAAAAGGTAAAGACAAATATTTAATCCATCGTTGCCAATTGACCAAATACCATAATACACATCTGCGATGCTCTTCACAAAGGAGAACAAGCGAACAAAGCGAATTGGCATCCAGCTGAGTGACTTTTGTGCAGGTCTTTACAGGATTACCACTCGATTACAGGATACATTACAGAACGTCGACGGGTGGTTTGACTTGAGGCCGCAGGGCCAAACTCCCGTTGGGAATGATCAATCAATTCAAAATCAAATTTCATTCCATACAGTCGACTGAATACAAGTCCAGTTTTTTTGGAATTATAACTCTAGATGTATTACATTCATATGTATATGGAAGCCATGTTAATTAAGAAATTGCGATTTGGTTTTAATATTTGCCGGACTCTGGCCATTGAATTGAAGCTAAACAAACAAATCATTTTGCAGAATACAATGTTAATGAAAACCGGAAACTCGATGGCGTGTCTCTCATCAGAGGGAGAGAGAGAGATATGTTTGCTCTTGTACTTACTTTGTTTTTAGCGATTAATTAATGCAATTAATCTGGGCCTGGGCCTGAGTTTCAGACTTTTTCTACATCTTCTTTGGGTTCGTTGATGGACTTGTTGTGCGCATTTGTATTCCCTCAGTATAATATGAAGGGAAATGTGGGCGAAGTTCGCTGGGGATGTAAATAAATGGTTAAGATTAAGTTGAGATTATTAGTAATAAAGAAATTAATTAAGTTCTCCGAATATATGCGGATGTTGTGGTCGAAAATATCCAATTAGTTGGTCCCAAATACTTTGTTTTTTTTACGCCTAAAAAATAATGAACAAATGGTTAACCAAATAACTTATTTCTCCCATTCCACTATTCAATTTCTCTACAATTAGTCATAGCATACTTTTAGGTTACACTTTATTTGAAATTTATAGAACTCTTCATGCAACTATATTGCCACTTGAACAAATTACCATATTAATTGCTACTAATTAAAAATTCATTAAAACTGCCAGTGGCAAATGCCAGGAACCAGGAACCACACAGAGTTGAGAGTCATTTATTATGCTTTGTCATCTTTCATCTCTCTCTCTCTCTCTCTCTGTCGAATTCACTGCCAAATGATAATAATAAATATTTTCATTTTCATAATTTCTACGATTTTATCATGACTGAAAATCAATGAGTTCATAACACACACAGAGTGAGAGAGAGAGCGAAACTCTCTTGCTCTGCCACCCTCACGATTTGTGTGTACTTTCAATTAAAAGCCAACTTTTAGCACATAATTCACAAAACTGCAAAATGTTGAGGTAATTCCAACCCAACCTCGATTTGTGGCCATAATTACGCTGAAAACTTCACAACGACAAACCCCAGACCAACCTCCCAACCTCCCACTCCCTAATCCATGGACATATTCTACTCACCTGTAAACATCTGCATACACATACATATGTATGCATCTACCTGTGCGGAAGCCTTCTTTCTGCTCATGCCATAAATTTATCCCCGGCAGTAATTAATATGCTTTTGCCGCATTTCAAAAGGATTATTTACAATCCATAGAAATTTCAATATGTATGATTATCTGTAATTTTGCTTCTCTCAAAAGCTTAAACTTACTTCAAAGTCAAAAGTATTGAATTTACCCTTAAATTTCGTTTCAAAGAAGTAATTGCAATTATACAAAATACAAGCAAACAAGCTTTTCTCTCTTATTAGCTAAAAGTTCTGAGATTTTTACATTTCACATAATGTATCCCTTATTGTTATTATTTTTGTATATTTTTTGTAGGTTTTTAAAAATTCTCCTAAAAAGTAGGCTATATTTTTTGTTAGTTTTTACAAATTTTTCTAAATAGTAGACTTAATTTACATTAAATCAATTTGAAAGTATTGAAAAGAAAATAGTAATATTGTTGCATTCCATTAACCTTTTGTTTAAATAAATAAATATTTTTTGGAGGTTTTTAAAAATTCTTCTAAATAGTAGACTTTTTTAATTTGTATCAAACGAATTCGAAAATACGGAAAAGAAGAGAGTAATATTGTTGTATTCTACATAAATTTGGTTTATAATAATTTTTGAAAATTTTTTGGAGGTTTTTAAACATTTAAAAATGGTAGAAGTCAAACTAACCAATTTGAAAGTTTACCTTTAAGTTTCATTTGAACGAAATACAACAAGGAAGAGAGTAGTAATTTTGGAATATTTGCTTTTTGAGGTTTTTGAACTTCTTTCTATACTTTATTAGCTTGTGCCCAATATTTTTCATTCCTTCAATGGACTTGAATCATTAGATTGCTTTGGAAACCCTCGTTCCATTGACTATTGTCCAGTTTGAAAAGAAATGATCTACTCTTGGTTGATTTCTATGATTTCATACCCCGCACTCGAAGACACTGGCCAGGTTTGTGAGCACATGCGCTTATCGGATGACATCGAAAGTCAGCAGGGCTTACCCACCATTCAAATTTATCTAGCAGTACACGGCGCTTAGCCTCGTTCCCCTCTTGCCTGTTCCTTCTTTACCCCGAACATCACCCACAACTACGTCCCACGTGGCAAACCCAAGAGTAAGCCAACAAAAAAAGAAAAAAAAAAAAGAATCAAAATCAAATGCCATAGCAAAGTGGATTTTCCACCCTTTTTATTAGCAATTCACCGAATGCCAAAGAGCGTCGCGTCGCGTTGCGTCGGTGTCGGTGGTGGGCTCTGTAACGGGGTCTCGCGGCGTAGTGCCTTGGACTCGGTAATCCCACAATGAGCTGCCATAATAGATGGCAAGCAAATTGAAGAGCTTTGTGGCCTGGTTGTTGCGGTTGTCACCGCCGTGCCGCAAAGTTTTTGGGTGGTTGGAATTGACTTGTGTGTTACGTTTAACATTTTGCGGTTTCGCACTTTTGCAACAATTCCTCGATTTCTCGGTGGGGGGAAAGATTGGATGATTGTACGTACGCAACAGGGTGGAAAGTTGAAGTGCATCCGGCAGTGGTCAGTGGGAATTAAAGGGACTCTTGTTTGTTGATTCCTGTGGCTAAATTACGAAAATCAGACGACTTTCTCTTGTTGCTGTTGATGTAGCTGTCATTATGCGAATTATGAGCTGGATAAAAGGTATTAAAAATGCTACGTAGCTGGCTTTTTTCAGCTGTCCGGGTTTTAGGCTAATTGAAAAGGCCCATCTGTGGCACAAAGCAAAGGAGATGGACCCAGACCTGAACACAGGTGTGTGTATGTGCGGTTAGCTGGCAATTTGTAAATGAGGAAAAGTTTTTGTTTATTAATTCGTCTCGTTTTTTCGGTTTTTTTTTAGCTCTCAAATTTTGTGACAAAACGGCAATAATGGACCGAGTCAAAATGGGCAAATATTAAGGGATTTATTTATGTTTTTCTTAAAATAAAACTTGACCAGTTAGAGTGATATATTTTATAAAAACTGTCTGTTTCTAAATTCTTTTCAATTCAATTGTATTATTTTCCTAATATGTAAAGCTCTTACGCGTAAGACTTTTAAATTTGAGCCTTAGTTATCCTTTGCCTCTGGAACTTATTAATATTTATTTCCTATTTATAAAGTATAATATAATATATTAGGGGGAAAAAATTGTAAAAATTCACTCGTGTTAACTTTCAAAATTATACCTGAAAACTATGACTTTTGATTTATTTTCTTTTAATGTTAAGAATATTTACATCTTTTATTGAAATTATTGGTGAGCTGGAAAAGTCTCTCGTATACGTAATTAATTATATAAAAACTGAAGTCTTTAAAAGAACGTATTAAAATTTCACTTGAATTAAATTCATTATTACAAAAATATATTAAACTTAATATTAATAGCTAAGTTAGCTTTTTAGTTTCGTATTCAACAGATTTGTTATTTAATTTCTTTCGAAATAATTCTCGTTTGTAGTTATATCGTCAAACATTGATTTATTTATGTACTTATTTAAATTTACTTTGGTTCCTTTTTACAAATAATAAAATTTTAATATAAATTTTAACATTTGTTTAAAAATTGTGAACATTTTAATAAACATATAGGTACTTATATATGTAGTTCATTGAATATTATATCAAGTATTCCTTGAAGTGGGTAAAAGTTTTTTTTTAGTTTATTACTTTGAACTTAATGATTAAAAAAAACTAGTGCTGTTGAATTAACAAAAATTAAACGAATGATCAATCAATTTGTACTCAAAACCTGAATTTTTTCAGCCCTGATTTCAACTATGGAATACTTTGAGAGGTGGCACGTGTCATTTTTTTTTTTTTTTTGGTTCAACACCTTTCCTGTTATTTTTTTTTTGTTGATTTCCAGTCAACTCTTTGTCAAATTGAACATTAAGCGAAAAATTCTTATCAGCCTTTCATGCATGACATGATTTCACATATGGATTCGGCATCTAGGCAGGAATAACGCAACATTTTTTGCGGAAATGTCATTTTGTGATTTTTGACATTTTTAAATTTGAAATTTTTGACAGCTTGACGAGATGAGCGAAAATTCAGCAGTTACATGGGTGAGAAGAAATATCATCGCTATCAAGTAGTCGTCTGAATTAAAGTGTAACTAAGAACAGAAGTTGATATAATTTGCATTAATGGTATTTAAGTTGTGTTGAGCTGCGAACATGTCTCTTTGTCTCTCCATTTGATGTAATTAAATTTGCGACTGTGACAATTTCATTTGCAGTCTCATTTGCCGCCCTGCCCCCCCGCTGGATGAATTAAGGGACTGCGGACCAACCCTTTCGCTGTTGACAAAATGTGTATCCCTTCCTCCTCCTTCTACTATTCGCATCTATGCATAATTTTTTTTTGCCTTGCCAAGAGGTTGAGTGTTGTTACATTATCATTGACAACAGCGTGTCCTTCGTGTCCGTGTCCTGCTGCTGCTGCTGCTGCTGGGCTGTCTCCTGTTTCTATAGTCGTATTATGTGTCACTCCGCCTATGAAGTGGTTTCAAATGTTCCCTTTTAAGTGATTTAATGGATTTTTGCATATATGCATATGAAGTTTGTTAATTGCAAAGCCGCCGACATTATGGCGACTTGCCTATTGATGATGGCTTTCAAAATTGACAAATGATACGGGAAATGCCATAATTCTTCTCTAAAGTGGACGCTACAAAATGCAATGATGTGAATAAAGTAAAGGCTAGAGAAAATGCTTGATTTATGTATAAGCAAAGTGGAGAGACCTCTTCAGAAATGTGACTTTAAATTTTGTATATTTCTCTGTCATAATTAAAGAATAACAAATGCCAAAGAGAAAGAAACTCTTTCAGCAAAAAAGTAAAGAAAATGACAACTGTCAATTGGAAACCACAACCCAACCCCACTTTGGGTTGGCATCCCAATCCAACAGTCATTCATTCTATCAAACTGTCAATAAGCAATTCATTTGCAAATGCGATTGGCGTCAACGAGCGAGAGAGAGAGAGCGAAAAACCAGAAGGCCGGGATAACTTCGGCCATGCCGAAGTTTGTATACCCTTGCAAGCTCTTGTGTTACTAGATCCCTAAAAAGAGATATCTAAATGTACATAAATACCCTGGTGTAAAAATCCGTTTTTACACACCATAGCACGGCACGCAAACATATGCATGTTTGTAGACATGCAGCGTGCAATTTTTTCATATGTTTGTATGACAGCTATATGATATAGTCATCCGATTTTGATCAAATTTGCCAGAATTATAACTTTCTATGTGAAAATGTTATTTCCCAAGTTTGACGATGATCGCTCAAGAAACAAAAAAGTTTCTAGAAGAAAAACTGTTTTTGGTCCGATCGTTCATATGGGAGCTATATGATATAGTAATCCGATCTTGATCAAATTTGACATGGATGCTTGAATGTATAATAAACTGTCAAATGTTAAGTTTTATGATAATCGGGTGAAAAAGAAAGAAGTTATTGATCTAAAACTCATTTTTCGACCGATGGTTCCTATGGGAGCTATATGATATAGTCGTCCGATCCGGATGAATCCGAGATATACAATGCCTGCAGTATATACAAGACTTCGTGCAAAATTGCAGCTCTGTAGCTTTAGTGGTTTCGGAGGAGAAGCTGTTGATCCAGACAGACGGACGGACGGACAGACGGACAGACGGACAGACAGACGGACAAACGGATTTGAACTCGCCTTGTCAAGCTGATCAAGAATATATATACTTTATATGGTCGGAGATGCCTCCTTCTATGCGTTGCACACTTCTGACCAAAATTAATATACCCTTTTTGCAAGGGTATAATAAAAGAAAGAAAGAAGAACAACTGCGGTGGCAAAACGTAGGTGAGTAGACCATGTCATTGTTTGTCAAAAAGCCATTTGGTAAGAGTATCGAATTTCCAGCAAAAGAAAAAAAAAGAAAAAACATAATTTTTGCATAAAAAATTGGTTTGCAATCAAGTCACAACGAATTACAGAGACTCTACAATGACCTAAGAAACGCAAACGAAACTCTAAATGATTTTTAAAATAAATTAATTAAAATTTTTCTACAAAACTAAAGCAGAATAGGGCTTAAAAAAGTTCATTTTGGTTTGGGTTAAAAATAAAATAGAAAGTGTTGAATTGTTTAATTTTTAATGGTATGGAACATCTTATATGGACCTTAATATCATGAATTTTTATAAATAATGCGTCAGATGACTGACTGACATGTGAGAATAATAAATAAAAGTTTCAAAAATGCGTCATTTGGTTTCAGACGCTTGGGAAATTTTACTAGAGACATTTTTGAATTAAATGTAAATGGATTTAGAAGAAGCCGACAAATGTTATAGTTCATATGGGTTAGAGCTAGTCGAAATTGTTAATAATTATTAATTATTTATTTGCTCAAATGGCTTTCTATCCATTATTTTGATAAGTCTTAAACTAAATGTGACCTTTGCTTTCGAAAATAAATATTTTCACCATAAAAACTAAATATATTTTACATATATTGCGAAATTATTAATAATTACTAATTATTTATTTTCCTCAAATGGCTTTCTATCCATTAATTTTGATAAGTCTTAAACTAAATGTGACCTTTGCTTTTGAAAATAAATATTTTCCTATTTTTTACACCATAAAAACTAAATATATTTTCATATATTGCGAATATTTTGTGCGTAGAAGACCTCGAGCTGGTTGGAAATGAGATTGATTATTGTTTAAATTTGATTATTTCTCCTTTATTTTCAAACAGTTTAAAATATGGCATGCGAAATACCAAAAATAGGGTATTCCAATAAACGGATATACCTTTCGTTTCCATGCTTTTTGGGAGTCAGTCATGTGACGCATTTTTTTGGCACTTCACAACCCACATCAGAGGGGGGGAGGGGAGGGGATGGCACCTTTAGCCATCGTCGCCCCCATCAAAATGGAGCTGGAGCACAACCTATGTATCCAGTAGTCGCCCCCATCCCCAGCTAACCTGACATTTGTGCCTTCACCGCTTCATGCACAATCAACGGTTCGATTTAATGGAAAAAATGAATTTCTTTTCCAGGCTGTTTTTTTTTTGCGGTTTTTTATTTTTTATTTTTTTTTGTGTGAATGGGACAAAAGACTTGTCGTTCGTCGTTTGCGAATATGTATGAATGAATGAATGAGTGCAGAAATTGGGATGGCAAAGCGTTTAATGAACAATTTTTTTCTGCTTCTATTGCCCGTCTATTGGGAATGCTGGAAATTGTAATTGAAGCTACTCTTTGCCGTTGCGGCCCATTGTGAAAACTAGAAAAACGGAGTGGGGGGAGGAGGAGGAAGATACACTGTCAATGATTTTTTGCATTGTTGTCAAGAAGCTTGGCTTAATTAATTGTGGTTTGAGGTTTTTCGCTATACAATGCAAACATTCTATACATATATATGTATATGTATCTCACATATACATATGCCAAAGTTTAGATATCCGTTTTCGGTTTAAATTTAACACAAACCATTCAAATTGAATGGTTGTAAAACTCCCAAAAATAAAAAAAATGTAGAAAAATAATACAATAGTAAAATAAAAAAAAAAATATTGGCAATTTTTTGGCTTACAAAAGCCACAACTGCGATAAGCACTTCTGAAGCGTATAGGAAATTAAATTTTTTCCAATCAAAATCATTTCAATGGCAGCTCACATTTTCCAACAAGCAAAAAAACACAAATTGAGTGGGAGAGACTGAGAGATATGCAATCAACATTCAGTGAACTGAAGTTTGGACTCGGGTTTGGGGAAATAAAAATATATACATATGTATTTTCATTCACAATTGTGTCAATAAAGCGACATATATAGATTTCGATGAATCGGTTAGATATCAAATAGAAAATATTACAAATTTGCACAAAATGTTGGGCAAACTAAAATCTGATTGGAAAATTTACAAAATTTAATCCTTAATTTTATTCAAGTTTTCTATAAAGAACTCAAAATATCATCTAATTTCCTAATTGCTGGGGTATTCACCGTTCCCAAGTTATTTAAAAGTGTCCATAAAATTATTTATTAACAACTCAAGTACTCGATTAGAGAGGTTTAAGAACTAATCGGTTCTTTATGTGATTTATGATTCGAAATGAATCGACTTAAGAATATCAATTGATATGGTTATTTCCCAGTTTCGGATTTGAACCATTTCCCAGATTTTCAGATTTACGACTATCAAATTATCAGTCGTGGTTATCAATGGGCGATAAGTCTGATTGGCTTAGTCCCATTTGGTACTATAAAAGACTTTAATCAGTCGATTGAACTTCATTCGATTCACATTCACTCACTAAAATCAATATGAAGGTCTTTGTAGTTCTCGCTCTGATCCTAGCAGCAGGTGCATCGGCTGATGTCTCCTCCAATCCTTCGATTCAGGGACGCATTACCAATGGACTGACCGCCACCGAGGGACAATTTCCCCACCAAGTGGGCTTGAGTTTCTCAGGATCTGGCAAAGGTTGGTGGTGCGGTGGCTCAATCATTGATAGTCAGTGGGTCCTGACGGCTGCCCATTGCACCAGTGGGTGAGTATTCCCAACTAAATCCTCCAGAATCCCCGCTAATCAGTGTTTCCTTGCAGTGCCTCCTCTGTGACCATCTACTATGGAGCCACCGTGCGCACCAAGGCTCAGTTTACTCAGACAGTGTCCAGCTCAAGCTTCGTCCAACACGCCAGCTACAACTCAGTCATATTGAGGAACGACATTTCCCTGATCAAGACGCCTGCTATAACCTTCACCGCCTCCGTCAATAAGGTGGAACTGCCCTCCATTGCCAGCAGCTACTCCACCTATGTGGGTTCCCAGGTCGTTGCCTCGGGCTGGGGCCTGACATCGGATGAGTCGACAACCGTGGCCACCAATCTGCAGTACGCCAACTTCGAGGTCGTCTCCCAGGCCACTTGCCAGGGCACTTTTGGCCCTCTCATCGCCACCAGCAGAGTCATCTGCATCGCCACGCCCAACAAGACCTCCACCTGCCAGGGAGATTCAGGTGGTCCCCTCATCCTGGCCAGCAGTGGTCTCCTCGTTGGCGTCACTTCGTTTGGACATGAGGATGGTTGCCAGATTGGCGCCCCGGCTGCCTTCACCCGTGTGACCAGCTACTTGGACTGGATCAAGGAGAACTCCGGAGTTTCCTACTAAAGCGATTTTCCTCTGAAATAAAAATTAAATCACGATTATTCAAAAATTTGTGCTTTAATTTCCTTTTCCCCATTGCCATAAATTTAGTTTATGCTTTCTGCTATAAGGATTTCATAATCCTTTCACGGGCTATTTAATTTCTCCTTCTAATTTCCTCTACATAATTTTTAAGCATATTTTCTTAATTGTCTTTTTGTTGGTAATTAGTAGAGATTTAATTGCTCTAGAAAATAGTCCACCAATGCGCTTTATGGGCACTTTCGCCCCATGCGTCATCCTTTTGCGAACGGATAGACCAGAGAGAGAGAGAGAGAGAGTGAGAGAGAGAGAGGAATGGGGAAAGGAGTACCGAAAAAGGGGGCAAGATTGACCACATCATTAATCGTTCGGCTTGTTAACGTAAAACAATTTGTCCGAATAACAATTAAGGCAACCAAACCAAACGCGCACCCACAAGATTGAATAGGAGGGACCAGGAACAGGACAGAGGAACAGAAGTCACCCCCTTGGTAGCAGGTTATCCTGTTTGCCAATAAAAGTTCAAATTGATTAATGAATTTCCGAGTTGAAATTTCTTTTTGGCCTGAAGAATGAAGGAGAATATGCAATCAGACAATTCTTCTAGATTGAGATGGGATTGTTAATTTTTGTAGAATTTGTTTTCCATTTTTGAATACTTTAATTTAACGTTCCTCTGATTGTTGCATTTCTATCTCAAATATTTGGCTTATTGTTTGCCATATTTTTGTTTGTTTGTTTTTTTCGCTTTTTATTTGAAATGGACAACCATTATGTTTATTTTTGGCTGGCAGATTGCATTTGATGTGGATGCATTGTGCATTACCTGAAAAATATTCTCTGGACAATGCATTTCAGAGTGGTTTTTGGGAATGGGAAATATTTTAGCTAATGGGTCCATTGTTGAGGGGTTTTCTTTATTTTTGTGAAATATTAAAAAAAACGAAAACGAAAATAGCAGAAACGAAAAACATTTCAATTAAATGGCCTGCCTTAATATTCATTAATTTATTTACACTGCCATTGCGACATTAAATCACTTAAAGTGTCAACCGGGGGGGAGACCATTCAGTGGTCCATTCCATGCCTCCTTCGAGTGCACTCTCCAGATGGCATTCATTATCATATAATCTGCAACATCATAAAGCAATTTGGATAGATGAATGTGACGCCCTCCTTGTGGTTCTAGAAGGGGGCGGAGAGGGGGGAGAAATCTTAATTACTTGCCCAGCGAACGCTTGACCTCGCCCAGGACAAAATGCATGAGATGGGAGTCGCTCGGGCTGTTGAGAGTGTTGAGAGATCCGCATCTATATCTATATCACCCACCCAAACTGGAGGGCCCATAATGGGGGTTAATTGGACTGTGTGCGCAACACGCATACATCTTGGTAATTAACCAAAGACAGACAGAGACAGAGAGAGAGAGAGAGAGAGTCCAGCCATATGGACTTGGACTTTCTACTTAGTTTAGCTACTTGTTGGCAATTATCATCACCAGCTTCACATCACCACTTTCACTGCTGGTCACTGCTCAAATTGTTAGAGAGAGAATGGGGAGAGAGGAGTGAGAGGGGGGAGGATGGGTGGACGATCCCAGAGTCACCCAGACTGCCCAGCATATGCACATTTCAAATTAATTTATGAGGCGTTACATTAATTTCGCTTAGCTCGCCGCTTTCTCTAGAATTTATTATCCCCATCCCCCCATTCTTCCCCTCTCCCCCATTCACCGAAATAATAATATTTGCAATTCTTTCTCCCTGACCCTATGTAATTGGACTTTCTTTTGTGCAATTTATGGTTTCATTATGTTAATTATTGACAATTGCCACTGGTCAAGATGAAGTAATAAATTCTTTTTGCTATTTTCTGAGCAGATAACCTTTTGATGCACTCTCCTTAATTTATTGTGATGGATAGCCATCCGACGAGTACAAGGAACTCCACTTTGTTTAATGCTGATTTAATTTTTATTTAAAGGAAAATCGCTTTAGTAGGAAACTCCGGAGTTCTCCTTGATCCAGTCCAAGTAGCTGGTCACACGGGTGAAGGCAGCCGGGGCGCCAATCTGGCAACCATCCTCATGTCCAAACGAAGTGACGCCAACCAGGAGACCACTGGTGGCCAGGATGAGGGGACCACCTGAATCTCCCTGGCAGGTGGAGGTCTTGTTGGGCGTGGCGATGCAGATGACTCTGCTGGTGGCGATGAGAGGGCCAAAAGTGCCCTGGCAAGTGGCCTGGGAGACGACCTCGAAATTGGCGTACTGCAGATTGGTGGCCACGGTTGTCGACTCATCCGATGTCAGGCCCCAGCCCGAGGCAACGACCTGGGAACCCACATAGGTGGAGTAGCTGCTGGCAATGGAGGGCAGTTCCACCTTATTGACGGAGGCGGTGAAGGTTATAGCAGGCGTCTTGATCAGGGAAATGTCGTTCCTCAATATGACTGAGTTGTAGCTGGCGTGTTGGACGAAGCTTGAGCTGGACACTGTCTGAGTAAACTGAGCCTTGGTGCGCACGGTGGCTCCATAGTAGATGGTCACAGAGGAGGCACTGCAAGGAAACACTGATGAGAGGGGATTCTGGAGGATTTAGTTGGGATTACTCACCCACTGGTGCAATGGGCAGCCGTCAGAACCCATTGATTATCAATGATTGAGCCACCGCACCACCAACCTTTGCCAGATCCCGAGAAACTCAAGCCCACTTGGTGGGGAAATTGTCCCTCGGTGGCGGTCAGTCCATTGGTGATGCGTCCTTGAATCGAAGGATTGGAGGTGACATCAGCCGATGCACCTGCCGCTAGGATCAGAGCGAGAACTACAAAGACCTTCATATTGATTTCAGGTAAATGAATCGAATGAAGTTCAATCGACTGATTAAAGTCTTTTATAGTACGAAATGGGACTAAGCCAATCAGACTTATCGCCAATTGATAACCGCGACTGATAATGTGATAGTCGTAAATCTAAAAATCTGGGAAATGGTTCAAATTGGTAAATGGGGAAATAACCAAATCAATCGATATTTTAAATCGTTTAATTGCCAGCCATAAATTATTGGTAATCGATTGAATGAATTTCTTTAGTTTCTTTTATTAGTGAAAGGTTTACAATTTCTCGATTGGATTCTAGGAGTCGTCTTCATCATTTTTAAAGAGAATGTAACTGAGACGTGGCTCGAACATTTTGCGCTGTGCTGGAGGAAGCTTCTCCAGGGAGGCCACCAACTGTTCGTTGGAGTTCAGTTCGTTGACCAATTCCATGAGCATGCCATACGAGATGCGGAGCATGAGAGTGCTATGGTTGAACCATTCCTGTACACTTTCAGGTGAATTGGCGAGCTCCTCGTCCGTGCTTAGGAATAAGTACTTGACGCGGCAGCCACGATAGCCACGCAGAGCCACAGAGGTGACCGACTTGACGGGAACACTGCGTTGCCTCTTGGCTGGACGACTTCCCCCGCTGCTGGAGCTGGAGAAGTCGGTTTCCGGGCTACTCTCACTGCTGCTGTCGCTGCTGAGGCTGATGGCACACTCCGCTGGCTGCTCGATGTCATCGGTTAGACAGACTTTGGAGCGGAGAAGATGCACCGGACGGATGTCCATCATTAGCAGATAGTGCACTTGGCCATCGGGGCGTATGCATTTGAGAAATAGACGTGTCTTCTCCGGATTAATGGGCACGGCGTCGTGCAAGAGACGTAACATCACCTGCGATGGGCTGACACGATCGAAAAGCTCGTTCAATTGGAAGGACATGAAGGCCGACACTCTTATGGTGTCGGCGTGCAAAAGGGCTGCCACATTGTCGCCCAGGATTTCGCCCAACACTTGGCGGCATCGTCCGCATACCACAAAGCACACTGTCGAGTTGCTGAAGAAGAGTGTGCTCCGTGATGCCAGAATTCTCGGCGAGATGACAATGTAGTTGAGGCCATGGTAGATATCTTCGTCACGTGGATGGATGTTCCTTGGATTTCTCGCATTGTAATAGGTCTCCGGGCGCATGGTCAACATCGGAAATGGTCTTATGCAACTGAAGCTACGCGTCTGCACAATCTCCATGGCACACTGACTGCAGTACAGTGTGGAGAGAACATTTTCTTCGATTTTCAATGTTAGATCATCGACATCCACATTAACAGTCTTCTGCTCCAGGTAGCTGTGGTTAATCCTCTTCAGACTCAAGCCAAAGGTCACCTCTTTGCCACATTCCTCTGCATAGCTCATTAGCGTCTGATCCTCCAGATTGGAGTTCAGTTCAAAAATCTCATTCAATAGCACACGCTGCTCCACATGTTCCTCGATCCAGCGAAACCCAAACGGAGTGACCTCAATACGTTTCTCATGCGGCAAGAGATTCGTGTACGGCTGCAGTATGTCCATCGATTTCAACATCAGGACGTTCAGCCAATTGGATTCGCGTATATACGCGATGACAATGTGTTCCAAAGGCATTTTGACCGCGATTAATTGAAACAGTTTCTCTTTACAATGACAAGAAATTAATGAATTTTCCGAGCTTGTGTCAGTTCCTTTGCGAAACCAGTGTTGCTAAGCGATTCAATTGAACTTTAAAATTGTTGCCACCTTTTTCAAGGATTTTTTATTCCCTTTACTCCATCTCCATCACATGAAATTTCTATTTTTGGTTATTTTTGCAAGGATTTGGTTTGAGCCCTTTTGAGGCTCTTTTTGTTTTTCTCTTCTTTTCCAACGGGAGAGATAACGCCGCGGCGAGGCAATGCGTTCAAAAAATGTTTGCCATGCGATGATGGTGGCACAAAAAAAGTTTTGCGTCATAATAAATAATTTCAGCGCATTCGTCTGGAAGGATTAAAAGTGGAAAACAAAACCTGTTTTCACTTTGCTCTCGTTTGTTTGGGGGTTTGTTAAATTTGCATGCTTGGAAATTCTTAAATCTAACCAATTTTACCAACATAAAATCGATTTAAAAAATTTAAGTGCCAAGTGTTTTATATAGAGCTCTGGTCACATTAGTGGGATTTGGCATTAAGCTCTTACGTAACTCAACTGTACTTGAGTCCTTCGTCGTAATTTTTGGTCGTTCTAGAGTAAGTTAACTTTCCGTTGGGCTCAATCAAGCAGTTTATTAAAGTCATCTTAGAAATATCAAAAGTAGAGATATTTTTATTAAAGTCATCTTAAAAATACCAAAAGTAGAGATATTTTTCTACTATAGTACATTCTTGAAGAATGCAACTAATAGAAATTGAGGAAAATATAAATAAGCATATTCATATGGTCATAATAATAATTTGGCGTCCTTTTAAAATATTTTTATTTAAATATTTTCAATTTTCAATTTGTCTTTCAATTTATTATGCAACTTGCGCAACTAAAATTTAAAGTTCCCATAGAAATTATCAAATTTAACACTCTTTGAATTAAAAAACCATTGGTATTTATTTTTTTTCCATTTTTGAATATTCCGTAGCTACTTTTATTTTATAGATTGCTTTAACGGAGACTGCAATATAAAGAATTAAGGTGTTGCTTTCATCGAAGTTTGCATTCTGCATTTAAATTTCGAAAAAAGACCTATTTTAACATATATAATTGTTCCCTATCGTTACTCCACTTGAAAATAATTTTAAATGTAATAAATTTGGAATTATGATAAAATTTTAAAGATATAAATTCAACGTCCCCATCCTTGTATGAAATTAGTTTATTCATTTAGTTTATATACAAATCAATAATTGAACGAATATTTGAATTATATTCTCTGCCCATTTCAATTAGTTTTTATTGGATATTAAAAAACATAGAGACCTCTGACATAGTAATCATAATAATATCAAATCACATTTAAATTTTGAAACCTCTTTTTACTTTTAAAACATAATTCATTTAAATAATTTTTATATTTGATAAAATGTTTCCCTTATACAATATGATTTTAAATATACATATTTAACCAGCATTTTTCCTCTCATTTAATTTAGCGAAACAATGAACAATTGTTCACAGTATTAAAGGGATAAAGCCAATGAATTGCAATGCATCAGATAGAGAGAGAGAGAGAGAGAGAGATATATTGGCTAATGCGCATTTTATGCCATGATGGCCTAGGCCAAAAAAGTCGAGGCCAAATTAATTAACAACAAAAGCGGCGCCGGCGTCTCTGGTTGACATTGTTTTTGGCTGCCTCGTTGCTGATGGCTTGTTGATTTTTAATTAAGGCCCTCTGAATGAAATCAAAATTAAAGTGATAAAGGCGCCAACAGAAAGAGATAGGGAGAGAGAGTGAAAAAAGAACGGAAATCGAGAAAATGGAAAAGCCTGACTGTTTTAATTATAAACAAATAATTTGGTAAAAGATATGAAGCCAAAGATAGAATAAACAAATAATTAAAAGTAGACGAACAAGTCAAATACGCATACAAAAAACCAAGTTCGCAGCGGGTCGATGCTGGCATTTGTGTAAATATTTGATTTATTCGAGAATGTCAACTCAACTAATAACAGGAGCAGGTCCTTGAACGCCCACGCTCCTTGATGTTTACCCACGATGGTTGGTGGTGTCAAGCTGAGGACCTCTCCTTTGTTTGCCATGCCCGATATTTCGTCATTGATAATGTCACACATGACTGCACCCTTTGCCCTTGCCGCACTCCCATTACCATGCGTGTGTTTGTTGTGTGTGTGTGTTTCTAATCAAGAATGTAAAACATTTGCTTTTTGACATCCAAATTAAATGGATGTTAAAAAGAAAAAAAAATAGAAGTAGTTTTTGTCGAACCCTTCGCCATTGCCTCCTGTGAGAATTGAACTCACGACCCCTGGTTTACAAGACCAGTGCTCTGCCCCTGAGCTAAGCAGGCTCTTGCTCCACACAGAGAAAAATACAAAAATTGAACACAAGAAACCAAATGTTTCAGTATCTGATAATGAGAGTGACAAGCATCTCCAATTTGTATCTTAAAATTTTATCGGTATCTTTTATCGATAATGAAAGCTTGTTCTGATAAGAAGATAACCAAATTTCAATTTCTTTTAGCTATTATTTTCGGTTTTAAAGAAAATAACCACTCCATTATCAAACTGGAGCATCTATTCACTATACAACCCAAAAAAAAGAGTTCAAATCGGCTTAAAGTTTCTCATGTTATTTTATTTACTCATGTAAATTCAAGACTGTAGATTCATCTTACTAACTAGAGCTGCTACAAATAATTTGAGATTAAATTCGAAATCAATACACCTAAACTGATAAACAATAGAATTTAAACTTTATGCAACAAAGAAAAAATTAAAAAATTGTTGACCTGTGTATTTAATAAATTCTCAAAAATTGAAAGCACTTTATTAATTGAGGTGGTCAAATTTGTTTAATCGCGTTTAATTTTAGAGCTGAAATACAGTGAAACATATATTATTATTTCTTATTAACAGTATTTTCTTTTTAATGCTATCTATTTGTTGATTTCGTAAGTGAGAATAGTTTAATATTATTATAAACCATTTATTTTTCTTCCTTTATCCAAATTTACCTCTCTGTATATTGTTTAATCAATAGTTTGATTTATATTATTTTCTCTTGTCTATCAGAAAAAGGCTGAATTTTATTCTGCACTTTTTTTTACAGACTCATTTTGTTTTCTTTTAACAAGTTTTCTGAAAAATTCAATTACTTTCCTTGCTATGGAGTATTCATTGTGAGAATTTCTTGAGGTTTAGTTTACGAACTTGTGATTAAAATGTTTTTTCTTTTAAATAAGTGATACATTTGAACATTTATGACATTTCTAGTTTATGAGCTTCTACTATAAACTACAAGAATTAATCTTGATTGTAGCTAATCTAAATAAATTAATAATCTAGTTAATTTTTACTGAGATCCAATCAAAATTCCCCTTCTTTTTTTTTTGGTTTTTCACGCACGCCACAAAGTATGCAACACTTTTGTATTACTGACTCAGCAACAAAAAAAATTTGTTTCGCTGACAGGCCAAAGTGAAGACACAGAAAACGACAAAAAAGAAAAAAGTAGAACGCGGTTTGGCAATTTATCATTCTGAGGGTGTTGACTGATGGGCAAGAGGGTCGCCCGGCTGTGGGTGGTCTGGCTTAGCGCCCCCTTTTAACTTTTGAGCTAACCAAAAGTCTGACAATTGGCTTTCTAGTGGGCGTTGGTGTGGGCGTGGGCGGCGGCAGTTGATGCTGCTGATGCTGCTGCTGCTGGTTGTCGACGTTGCCTTTTGTAATTAATTTTGATGGACGACACATTGCGCTTAGTTGTGTACCAGGTGAGACGATCAAGAGCACAGAAGGACAACTTTTTCTTCTTCTGTTTTTTTTTTTTTTGTTTTTTTGCATTTGGGAAAACTTTTTCCTTGCTATGGGATTAATCTGTTTGGCGTTTGGTCTCGGCTGCTAACGAAACAGTTTTTTGGGTTGTTTTGTGGTTCATTTTGTGGTCCATCAATGTCTGGGTCTGGCTAAAGAGCCAAAAGCTATTAAGGGAATTAAAAATGCATGAAGCTGAAAGACCATTTCCACCCCTCCCCCCATCTAAATAAACCGGCACACCCACAACCACCTTAGCACCACTCTCATGTCCATCTGTGAGGTGCGTGTCCCGCTCTTTTTTCTCGCACTTTAGTTAATTAGACAGAGACGAGTTTCTGGCATTTTGCTTGGATTTTAACATTTTTCATAATTCATAATTTAAATTGTTTTTCTTTACTGTCGTTTTTATTTTTTTTTTTGCTTCTGAGTTCATCAGCCAGTGTGTTAAATTGCATGTTTCTGCAATTGTTCATGGCCACGCCCATAAATGCTTCATCTCTGGCCCCCTTTTTTTTTTTCTTCTTCCAGCTATTCTAATTTGTGGGCTTTTCTTGGGAATTAGAGTTGAGAAATTATAAACTCGCAACATGCATTCACTCCGTCATTCATACACTCATTCATTTATTTATTCATCTTGCTTAATTGCCAAAGACAACAACAACAGCAGCAACAATAACAAAACTCTTGTCACTTTTTGCTCTAAAGAGTTCCGCATGCGGAGACTTTTATCTTTCACTTTAATTTTTGTATTTTTCTAAGTTTTCTGTGGGTGCATTTAAGTTGCGTTTCTGCTCCATTAATTGTTCTATTAGTTTTAATTGATGACAGCGTGTGGAAAATGCTGAAGTCAAACATTTGCAAACGTTGAAAGTTCGTTAGATCGCACTCATCTAGATGGAAATTCTCCCTCGAGTTCGAAAAATTTAATCCAAAGTCATAATTTTCGAGCGTCAGATAAGAAAAACTTGAGATTTATTTTAATATTATGGTTAGTTAAAGAGAAATCTAACGTCTTTAAATATTTAGTTTAACATAGAGATATTTTATTATTACATTAATTTTAAAATAATTAATTAAATAGTTGAAACTGTTACGTTATGTTCTCGCTTTAAAACAGCGTCTAAAAATAAATGTTTAAGTAATATGATAACCAAAAACTTTTCAACAATTAATTTAAAAACTTTTTGGCCACTTATATAACACATTTTTGAATGCAAATGATTTTTGAATGTAGTCAGAATCGTAAACTTCCAATCCTGAACGATTTCAAAAGACATTCTCATAGTCGAACACAATCTTAAATCGTCTAGATGCCCTGTAGTAAATCAAATCTCAATTATATATCATTTTAAAACTGAATTAAATAAATTGTTTTTTTCTATATTATAAATATTAAGGAAAAAATTTAAAAATCTACACTTTGAATCAACCAAAGTTTATTGCAATTGTCATCCTTATTTATTATTACATAAATAATTATGTAATATTTGTTTTCCATATAATTTATTCACTTTTGATGAGAGAATATTTCCCAACAAAGTAAACCATAAAATCTTAGATTTTTTTTTTGGAAACTATATTCTGAAAATGCTTAAAACTGTTTGCAGGATGGAGAAAATCAAACCATAAATCTTGTTCGACAGAAAGAAATAGCACTCAAAAAGCAATTTCAACTATTTTCAACGCCATTGTGTGCTAAGTAGATTTGGAAAAGGCGATACAAATTTTTGTTGGCCAAAACAGTAGAAGAACAATTCAGATGGAAGACAATGGAGGACGAAAACACTAGGGCATGATGCCATGGATGCGTGGCCAGTTGCAGTTGCAGTCCGGTTGCAGTTGCAGTTGCATAATACTTATGTGTGTGTCCGTCTGCAGCTACCAGACGCAGTCGCAGACGCATTTCCATGACAATAAACACAGAAGAAGAAATGCAGGCTAAGGCTAATCTCGGTGGCAAGATCAGGGTCTGCCATATGTCTCCTTGGATATATGGAGAGGGCGGGGGCAGATGCAGGAGACGGTAGAGTCGACCGACCGTTGTCCAGTTTTGCTGAATCAATTTGTTAGAACAAAACAAATGTAAGCAAGGATAAACAATGAAATGAAATAGGCAACTGGAAGGGCGTGTGACATTTACTGAAATTGTGGCCTCTTTAGATTCATTTGCTGTGATGAGGGTGGATTTTGTTACATTTTCTATTGTATATAGCAAATCGGATTTATGCCAAGGCTGATCAACTCATAATTTGTGGGTTTTCAGGCCAATATATGCAAAAATTGTTACCACTTTCTTCAGCGTTGGCCAGCGGGTGGCTCAAAACGCTTATCGACCATAATTCTCCACTCCACTCAACACACTCAACACATCTTCAAATCAGCAAAAGAATCACATAAAAAACCACCCAAAGGAATTCCAAAGATGAGGAAGCAAAAAGAAAGGAAAACAGTGCCAAAAGTGTCACACATGCAACGTCATCGTTGCAGTTGTTGCAGTTGTTGTTGTTGTTGCTGTTGGAGTTGTTCCTCTTCTCGTTGTCGCGAGCCATTCCAAGATGCATCTACAGCTACAGCTGACCAAACAGGATCGCGCCCAAAAGCAGCCGGCAAGCAACTGTGACGTTTATCTGATCGTCAGCATCAATAAGTTTTACCTATAGAGATGACCAATATGCTCGAAAGGTAGCCCACAACAACCAGCAACAACAACAACATGAATAACCAAAGATAAGGCGACCGCATCTAAAGAAAGAAAGAAGAAAAGATACACAAAAATGTTGGCAAGATGTTTGCCAGCAACAATTTTTGCTCAAACACTCAAAAACTGATGAGGCATAAAAATGAAACATGTTTTAGATATATGAGAAAATATTTTGCATATCATAATTATTTACACAAATTAATGATGATGATAACTTTGTTGCAAATCCATTCGTATCTCTATAATAGTTACTATCTATATACTTATTATGATCAAAAGTGCACATAAAGCTACTAAGAGTTGGCTATAAAAATCCTATGGTAAATAAGGTGTGCTCCATATTTATAAAGGTCTCTTACTTGGTTACTAGAAGTTTTTTTTTTTTTATAATATTTATTTAAGCGCTAAACCCATACATGCAAAAAAAGTATCTTAACAACACAATTAAATTATATATAAAAAGAACCAAACCTCATAGGTATATCCAAGAGGACTATATAGGTTACTAAAAGTAAAAAGAAATCTTACTTGTAAGATTTGCTACTATCAAGGTTTGATTTACATTCAAAAAGGTGAAATCAAAGTCAGGTATAAAGAAATATATATCTAAAACAATCTTGTGCAAGGTTAGCTCTCTTAAAAGATTGGCAAGATCAATATTTAAGTATTAAAGAAAAATGAGAACACTAACAATATCATATTTCATATTTCAGTTTCTTATATCTAGATGTTTTACTTACATTTCATACGGGTGTCCATCGTTCTTTCTGAATTAAATAGAAATAATTCTGCATGGATTTCAGGGACTTTCGATCACCATGAAATTAAATCAATTAAATTTGATCAATTTGTAACTTTTTAATAAAAAGATACAAAACTAAATAATGCCAAAAATATTTGTAACTTTTTAACATAAAGATACAAACTAAATAATGCCAAAAATATTTATCATTCAGTATTTCAATAAGTAACATGAGCCCAAAAGGAAACATTTTTTAATAATGGGCTTTTAGTTACAGAATTTTTTTTTGTTTGAGTGCTTAGAAGAAGTATCTTTTTTTATGCAGCACTTTAATAGGGACACGTATGATTGTATTTTTCTGAGTTAAAAGTCAAGAGCTAAAGCTTGTATTTTGCATTAATATTACAATTTAGAATATTTTTAAATGTACAAAAACAAATCTAGGACTAGAAAAAGCGTTAATGATGAAAGAAAAAAGTAAAATAATACTATAGCACTAGCAAGGAAACTACCCAAGATGAGAAGCGCCTCTAGACTAGTGATAAACCCTTTTAAATGGAGCTGAATGGAGCTGAATGGAGCTGAATGGGGCTGAATGGAGCTGAATGGAGCTGAATGGAGCTGAATGGAGCTGAATTGAGCTGTTATAATTGATGTTAGGAAATAAGTAAAAATACTGATTAAGAAACAATTAATAACTATCGCAATATTTTAAGTATAATATTTTGCAGAAATTATTTTGCAATATCTTTCATTACTCACATTAAATTCCTTTAAAGTTGGATCAAAATAACGCAGATATATGTACGTAAAAAAGTTTAACAAGATCTAAAATAAACATAAAAACAAAATTTGCAACTTTTGAACCTTGGAAATCACATCTCTCTTTCGATAGGCCACATGACTAGTTCGGCGTTCAACACCTTGTAAACCAATTTATGTTTTATTTATTTATTTTTGACCAATTTACAACTAACTAAACATAAAAGTCAAATAAACAGTTTGGCTGCTTAATCATTAATTAATAGTAAAAGAGAAAAGACCAAAGAACGAACAGAAGAACCAATTTAGGCGAGTAGTTGGTAGGATTAAAAACATTGTTAATTTGTTTTATGGTAAATACTTACATCATAAGTTAATGGACACTTAAATTTAAAGTTTTTACTTACTTGCAGAATGAAATTCATACCATAAACATCGGCAAACTGAGAACTGACAGTTTTTGTATTACCTTCTTTTTAATTAATAGCTAAAATTGGCATTTGCTCTCTCTCTCTCTGAAAACTTTAGCTTTCACTAGATTTAAGAGTTTGCAGGTTATTGTATTTATTTTTATAACTTTTTCCTTTCATTATTTGAATTGATATACCATTTTTTTTTGATGCCATCAATTCCGGGTTCAATTAGTGTATCGATTTATTGTTTGGTTAACAAATTGAACCAACTTTTCACTAACATGACTTTATGTTTATTCGTACAAGTATTTGCATATTGCTTGATTATTGCCAGACAATCATTGAAGTTGAAGTTGAATTGAACTTAGCAAGCAATTTGAGTTCAGTTTGCGGGTCAACTATTTCCTGGCTACTGAATTTAACCGAAAACTTTACTATTTTTTGTGACCGCAAAAAATTTGTATCTAAAGTCGAGCACTAGAAAAAATGCAAAGCGATAAAAATCTTAAGCGAAAAAATTTGTTACTGGTTATTTGTTTTTGAGGTTTTTTCTTTTGGTTTATTTTGTTTTGTTTTTGGTTTTTTTCAGTTGGTTTTTTTTAGTTTGCTGTCTTCTCTTCTTAGTCGAACAATAACGTGCCAAAAGTTTGCTACTGCATTTTAAATATTTATATCTGCAATGTTGGCGGCCCCGCCCTCCATCTTCCCCATTTATTAGCCGCACTATCTTCTTGTCTCTAACGTTTTGTGGAAGTTGCAACTTGCAACTTTGTCAGGGCGCACGTTTTAGTTGTTCGGGAAAATTTTTGTGCTTTTGTACATGGAAAATATCTTGTTTAGATTTTATTTTTTAGATAGACAACAAGTAGACTTAATTATCATTCATTTTTTGTTCACATTTTTGGTTGGTTTTCTTTTTGTTTAGTTTGGCCAATACATAAAAATACATTAAACATTAGTCAGGTTCGAGTTGAGAAGTTGGAAGTTTGGAGTTTAGAGGGCGTCTTGGTTGGTTTTTTTTTGGCTTTGGCCAACTTTCCCCCGCCAAGAAAAGAAAATACAATCATTTCCCAGCAAATCTCTATGAGCATCTTCTTCAGCTTCTTCCACTCCCACTCGCTGGCTATGCAAATGCAATCTCTTGTATATCCAACCGAATTAAGCCCAAAGAAAAGAATGCCAGGCCAGGAATAGAGTGAGCAGAAGAGGTAAACATATTTTCCATGTCTCCTCTCGATGCCCATCGATTGCGTTATGCAAAATATATGCAAATGCCATAAATACGAGAGTCGAAAGCGCTCAAGCTCCCAGAGATCGGAGCAGAAGACGATGGTGGAAGAAAATACTGTTTTTCACCAGAATCCTATATTAGTAGGTAGCTTGCGCCTCTTTGAAGAGTCGCGACGATTTGAGAGATTTGTGCAAAATTTATCGGGCCAGTCAGTCAGTCAGTCAGTTAGTCGGTTAGTAAGTGGCAACTGGGAAAGTGGGTGGACACAAAAGGTGTCATCGGTTGCCTTCGAAACGGTAGTTTCAACACAACAACAACTATTGACTATCATTTGAATATCGTTTGCAGTTTAAGAATACAAACATAAATCTGCTTAATCACGAACTTGAACCCATCTGTCAGGGAGTTTGTAATTGAGCCAAGAATACCAAATAAATTCAAGTGCATCGAAATGGCATAATGAGAGATGTTCAATTTTGGAGAAAGGGCAACCTAAATGCTAAAACGTATAAATTAAAACAATGAGAACGGCTTCAAGAAGAAAACTCAAGCTAAAAGAAGTTGTTGAAGAAATACAACACTTAAGAAAAAATTCAAAAATACATCACTTTACAAATACAAATACAACACAGCTTAATCTGAGCTAAGATCACGGTTTAGCATATGTATTTTCCAAATTTTTTTTAAAATTCTTTAGTTGAGAAATCTTAAGAAAATAATATATGATCATGGTTTGGAATGTGTCTTCTATATACATAGGTAATCTGTTATATACTTAGAATATTAATATACGAGTACACACTATCTGATATCTAGGGTCACTTATGTTTGTGTAAATTTGTTGAGTTTAGTTTTATTCCATTTAAAAAAACATTAAAATTCATTTCCTAATGAAAGAACAATCTTTTGGTCATTTTATAAATATAATGTAATACTTTTTTCCATTGTGTATACATACTCATTAATAATCATCGATTAATTATATGTAAATAATCTTTTTTGTTTCTTATTTTTTTTTAACCCTGCCTTTAATTGAATTTCGCCTTGATTTTTAAAAAGTTTAGCAAGTTTTCGGTAAGTCTGTTTAATTTTGTAAAGAAATACATTTTTTTTATCCAATTTATAAGTACGAAATTATATTTAAAACCAAAAGAAACTCCGCTATTTTTGACACAAAATATTTACATAGGTAAATAGAGGATAAATAGAGGACCTTTAATTGAATTTTGCAGTGTGTAGGAACAAAACATTCTTTCATTCTAAAATTCCAATAAATTATTTAAAACTCGTTTGACATGTTAATCAATATATTATATATGTAAGAACTTTTTTTAAACTAAAAAATTTATACATTTCTACATTAAAGTTGTTATTTCAGCTGTTTCGATAATTTTGTTGCTAGTATCTGGTTCTTGTTTCTACCAATTCGATTATTTCCAGTCTTTTTTCGAAAAGTGCACATTCGTCGTAAGTTTGATTCAATTGCAACACCCTTTTTTCGTTTTTCTGTATCTTCCACCTCTTTCACAGTTCGTCACGTACAAATCGCAATAATTTGCAACACGTTCGCCCTGGTAAGTGCAGCAGAAGCAGCGGCAGCAACATCAATTGCAGCATCTGCATCTGTTGCAACATCATCAAGCTGCAAGTATTGGGACTCGTATTCTAATCGCATCGACACACGCAATAAATTCTCAATCTACAGACTCCGAAAAGAACCAACTCATAAGCAATCAACACCTGTCCAACTGGGGCTCCAACCCTTGCTATATATTTAATTGGGTATGGGCATGGTATTACCTTTCTCTCTCTATCTCTCTCTGTTGTTGTCTTTCTCAACTATTACCCGATGATAATCCGTGACGATCGATATTCCTGGCCATGCAATTAAGCCATATTTGCCGACCAGAGCCACAATTCAAATTACATTTATTATTTAGTTCACTTATCGAATTCGGATTTTCCTTTTCTCGTCTTGCGGTTTGCCTCGACTTATCTTTTGTTCAAAAGATATTGGCATTTATGTTGTTATTAGGTTTTATTAATGGTTGCGGTCGGGGCTTTTGATAAGCATTGACACCGCCTGGCAACAACAACAACAACAAAAATAAAGGAGTGGAAAAGGAGTCGATGGGAAGGTGCTCAGATGGCAAGATGGAAATGGAAGTGGACTTGTAGATGTGCTGCTACTCCCAGGGTCATTTTCACGCAGCGGCAGAACAAGAAAAACAAAATGCAATACTCAAACCATTTCCAGCTAAAAATGCGAACAGATTTTCAGACTTGGAAAACTTAGAGATGGGCTAAAGTTTTCGAAATAATTCGCGAGAATGGAAATATAAATGCAACGAATAGTTTTTGCTTTAAATAATGTTAAATTAGGTATTGAAATTTTTTTAAATCGATTAAAATTTATTTATTATTGAACCAATGAAAAACTTGAATTATTAATTTTTATATTATTGGAAATAAAATTAAATAAAAGAATACAAGTGAAAAATAATCTCGACAACTTTCTGCTGTCATTTATAATTTTAAAATTTGTTAAAATTTTAAATTAAAATCAGCAAATTAAATTAATCAAAGTTCCTGTTCAAAATGTGATATTTTTTACTAACCATTAATTAAAAAGCGATTTATTATATATTTTTATATTTTACATATTTGTAAAATTATAAAATAAAATAATACAAGTAAAAAAAAATATGTATAACTTTCTGCAGTCATCCATAATTTTAAAATTTGTTGAATTATAAACTTAATAAATTCCAGTGCAATATTAATGCAACAATTTTCTATTCAACAACTAAAAGAGGATTTCATTTTTCTTTTAATACTTATTGAAAGATTCTAAATATTATAAAAAGGATTTATTAAAGTTCTTTTAATACTTCACATATTTGTAAAATTGTCGCAAATATATCATATCATTCGAAACTTTATATTTTTCATTAATTATCAAGCTAAAATCTTGACCATTTTAGAAGATCATTAACGGACTCGAATATAATAGGTATTTTGTAATAATATTTTTTCAATTTTAGAGAATAATTTTTGCTGACTTATTTCATATAGAACTTTTGAAATAAATATAAGTTAAATGTATAATTCAAATTAATTTCTTACTGAGTAATAACGTTTAAAATTCCTTTAATGCCATTCGGTTTTTCAACACTTTGTTTTTGCTCATCTCTAATCATAGTTTTGGCCATCGCTGCGACGATCTCACACAGCGCTTTGACGCGTGTTTGGTGATTGCCATTGGTCGTCGTCGAAGTCATACTACCTTTCCATTTAATGGTGTCCATATGATTCACGGCACACAGCGGCGCGAGTGCGCACCTATAGATGCAACAACAACAACCACAGCGAAAATCCCCGCAACGCGGGAAACAAAAATTCGTTAAATACAATTGGATTTTTGGTCTTGGGGTCTAGTGCCTGTCGATGATGCTGGGGACGCTGTTGATGATGTGCCTCCTCCTTGCTGCCTTGCTATGTGCAGAGAGGGAATCGTGCAATCGTTTGGCTGGGCACTCCCCCGCGGTGTGACCTCGTCCCTCTGGCACTAGGCTAGTGCACCAAAAACCACCCCCCTCCACCGCCCCCCTTTCCTTGCCACCTATCTAGGGAAAAACAATTGCAATTTTCAACTAATGCTTATTGCTGGAAATCAGTTTAGAAAAAAGACGAAAAAAAAAAACTATAAAAAAGAAGGAAAACTAAAGGAGCCCATCGAAGTGAGTGTGTGTGTGTGTGTGTGTGAGTGTGGGTATGTGTGTGAGCCAACGTTAAAGTCACCGTCACAGTCACCTGGCTGAACTTTGGGCCTTTTGTGCCGTGGTGCCAGAGCAGTGAAAAGGTGAGTCCAGTCCACTCTAACAGTCGCCTCTTTGATGAAAACTGTAAATTTACGAACTTTACTTTAATCACCAAACATGAATCGCGCACAGCATGGAGCGGCAGGCACTAGGCACCAGGAGCAGGCGGCATGGGTATCCTCCTCATCCTCATAATCAGAGAGAAACAGAAGGGGGGGCTAGCTGGGGGAACGAGTTGTTGTTGCTGTTGCTGATCTGAGCTTGGGTCTGCCTCTGGCTAAGCTTTGAGTGTTGAAAATCTTTCGACATTGGCAAGGCGGAAAGTTATTCAACTTCAGCCACAGTCGAAGGGGGAAGAAGAAATATTTATAAAGATTTATAATCAATGAATTAATTGAGTCTAATTAAGCAGATAGAAAATGAACATTATGCTTTATGGCTGAACCTGCAAGATAAGTGCACTTTAACCTTACTTTTTCGCCATGAAACGCCATTTGTAAGCGAAATAAAAATTTCAACATGATATTTGAATGATCGAATACATCTCATACAAGTGTTCAATACAATTTGCTTAGTGTAGTCATTTTTTGTGATAGTTTAAGAGAAGGAAACAAAAATTTGTTCGAAAGGGTAAAAATCAAGGTAATCGAGCGCCCAGTCGTGGTCAATAAAAAGCACGTGCAGCGTTTTCTTTTATTTAGCATGAAGGACCGGTCATGCAATTTCAATAAAATTTGGAACTTGCTTTGTGAACCTTTTGCTGGAGTGAAGGTGGCTAACAAATAAACCTATTTAAAACTTTCAAAAATTAAGTAATATATATTTGCATGTCTTTATCATTATTGGAGTAGTTTTTTAAAGCAGCTAACTATTTTGAGAAAAAACCACACCACTTCTATCACTTCTTTAATGCTTAAACCATTTGGGAATTACAAGTTTTTGATGTTTGTATTGAGCACTTGTATGACATGTACTATTAGATCGTTCAAATATCATGTTGAAAAACTAAAATCTGACCACGTGGTCCTTTTTTAAAGTATTTAAATTAGACATGTGAAAATCAATCACTAAAATGTTGCTCGAATTTTTAATTTTCTTGAGTGTAGGTAATAAATGAGTTACCAGTATTTTTTTTTAAGTCGAATTAGATTAGATATTAGATATTGCGAAAAAAGTAAGTGTTATACGAAGTGCTTTAAGTTTTCATATAATTTGACTGTTTATATCGACGTTTTTATTATTATGATCATCATAGATGAGCAGGCTTGACGTCATTTCTAAGTAAACTCTAAACTTGAAACCCTTGCGTCCGTTTTCGTTTTATTAAGATGTAATTCCCAACTAGTTTTACAATTCCAGGGTTGTCAATTAAGTCCGGTGACAAGAGAAATTGGTACCTCTCCAAAAAGCGCCAGCGACAACCCTTCCACTTTTTGTTTGCTTTCAATAAATGACCTCAAACCTTCTCATTTAAACAGATTGAAGAGAATAAATTCACAGTAAATATAATATCACACTCTGAAGTCGTAATTTCTTACGAAATTTTGTAAAAGTGTTAAAGGTTTTAATATTCAATTTCACTTGCGACTTTTTGCATAACTTTCTTACAATTATTTCATGATTGTTTTCTCTTTGTTTTTTTTCGATTTTAGTCACAGTAAATATTTGAACTATTTGAGGGCTATCAATTTACCCAACAAGGGAACACCGTGAAGCTGCTAAATGAAATCGATCCAAACCTAAAAGGAGACCCCTAAAAGAACGAATCTTTGTGGAGGGGATCTGTGGAGGAGGTGGGGGAGTAGGGGAAATGAACAAAAGTCAAAACAAGAGAGCTACATGAATGAACCTTTTAACATACTTGTAGTTACTAATTCCAGGTGACAGGCGGACACAATGAGAGTGTCCAGTGGAGTGGATTTTCAAAAAACAAAAGAAAAAAAACACTAAATATAAAACAGAAAAGAACAAAGTTGTTACAACAACAACAACAATAAGAAGAACGGCAAATCAGAGGCTACCAACAACAGATGCTGAAGGCGAAGGTGTTGGCCCTTACCAAACTGTATGGCTCTTCCCGCATTTCGGCGGCTAAACAAGCTGCTGAAGAGAGAAAAGAGGATCTTGGTGATTTTTCCTTCTTTTTTTTTTGGTATCGTTTCGTTTCTTTCTGTTTTGTCTTTTGGGCACACGACTGTCCGTTTTTGGCGCAAGTCGGGCAATAAATTATCGAAGAGAAGTCAGGAGTCAAAACAAAAGACCTACAATAACACTCGATGGACTTGAGCACGCACCCAAAAAGCAGCAAGCAGCAACCAAAGCAAGCAAGCAAAGCAATTGACAAACAACAAAACACAACATAAAAGGCCAAAAATACAAAACGCACATAAACACTGGACAACATGCTGCGACATGGAAAGGTTTCAGTTTTTCGATTCAGTATTGGGCATGGGTTTTTAACTCTGGTTATCATCCGTCCACAGTCGGAAGCAGAAGCAGACACAGGAGCAGGAGCAGCAGCAGCAGCAGGAGCAGGAGCAGCAGCAGCAGTAACGGCGGCAACAAATGACAACTTCGAGGGCAAAGTCAATGAGTACCTTCTTCTTGCTCCCTGTTATGGACGGCTCCCGCTCCTACTCGAGCCAGACACAAAACGCATCCCGGTGTGTTGGCAAATCAAAACATGAAAACAACAGACAGTAAACAAAACTTGCAACATGCGTTGAAATGCTGAAAGAATTATCTTCTGGATACTCACTCAAAGATACATACTACATGCAAAGAAGCAAACAGTTTCAGGCCAATAAAAAATTCGCCAAGATACTTTGGAGCGGGAAGTAAAAGCAGAAGCTCAACTGTTCGGAGAAAGGTTCGGAGAAAGAGGATTGGAATCGACTGATACGTTTACGTATAATAATGGAAGCAATGCTTATGGAAACAGTTGTTTATCCTTATATAAAGATACATCAACGATTATGATCTCTGATCTATAAAGGATATAAAAATCTAGCTAATCTAACAGTGCCCAGTGGTGGATCCAAGAGGAGACTAAATTTTACGTGCGATTTGTAAATTTCACGTAAATTAGAGAAATTAAGCTATTAACATTTCCAATTTATTAAAAACAGAAAAGTTTTCGGCGATCTTTTTTCTATTATTTCACAAATACAATATTAAATTTTTCAGTTCCCCCCCGAAAATATCCCTCCGGGTCCGCCCCTGCACTGCCTGATACTTCAATTTGAAAATGACTGAAATTAGTAAACGCTTTGGGTAGAATTTAATTTTGGGATCCAGTTTAAAAATTGCCCTTAAAATGATTAAGTATAAAAATTAAATATTAGACATGAAATTGTGGTCTAATTGGCAATCTTTTTGAGTACGATTATAGGCTGTTTGTATAGCTTTCCAGAACCATCAAGTTCTATATATATAATATTGTCCTCGAGCTGGCTAATACCTAAGGTTGATAAAATTAAAATAGGTCGAAATCTGGTTATTTAAGTTTTATGTGAAGGAACTCCAAAAAAGAAGAGTTCCAAATACTTTAACTTTAAGAAAAATAATGAAAAATTTACTGCGACAATCCTTTATGGGAATTGGATACAATTTAAATACATTCCTTATATATTGCAGAGCGATTAAAAGTAGGAAAAATATAAAATTTTATATAAATGTAGAATCAAACAACCAACTTACAGAATATAAAGAGTTTTAGGATACAAGGACAGACAAGTTCAGACACTAATTCTACTACGTGTAAAATAATTTCTGCAGATTGATAATCAAGTTCTTAGAAAAAATCACACCTCGTGTGATCCAATTCGCGTGAAATCTAATTAATTCCCTTTAATCTATTTGCAGTTAAGCAACCCAAGACAAACAATTTTTATTTCATTTATAAGAAAAAGTATGAATGAAGTAAAAAACAGATAATTTTTAAATCTGCATGTGTCGACGATTAAATGGTTTGTCGAAAAGTACAATGAACTTACCTAGAACACTTTCTTTGTGAAGAAAAAAACGTCGTGACAAACAAAACAAAATGCCAAAAAGATTGCAGAGAAGAGAATCGAAAAAATGTTTAAGAAAGAACAAACAAAAATAAGAACGATAGCAAACAAGTGAAAGACACCTGCAACTAAGAAGTAGCTCTTGGTAAACCTATTTAAACCGATGTGAAGGTCAAACAGAGTACAGTTTAACTTAAAGCAACAGTTTGAGTGGACACAAATCGAAAGCAAAATGAAATTCCTAATTGTTTTATCCTTCATGAGCTGCATTTTGGGTGCCTTGGCCCAGGAGCAAGTCGAGAAGAGTGTGGTCAATGCCACGAAATTAAGTGAAGACCAAATAATTATTAATTTGCTAAAAAGCGGTTTAAAGTCCTTAAGTAGTTTTAATATCCTAGCGGAGGACATTGGCAAATTTAATGCAGATATTGAGAAAAACATTGCGAACCAGAATAAAACCATTTTTCAACTCTACAATTCTGAACTCTTGCTCAATAAGTCCTTGGCTTTCAATTATGACGGCAAAAAGTTTTTAAATATCTCCAATCTACTTGCGAATGAGACACGGATCGTTGATGGTTACCTTTACCTTGAACAATTGCAAAATCAAACTAAAGTGGGTGTCCAGCAACTGGAACAGTTGATCTCCTCCATTCAGAAGCACGTGCTCCGTAGCATTAAAGACGCTGATGAAAAAGTTTTGCTCCTAACCAAAATAATCGATAAGTACGTTTGGAGCAAAGTGAAACATCTCAAAGGAACTTTCAGCGATTTCGGTAAATTGCAACTTCAAACGGAAAATAATCTGAAGAATGTTTCACAACTCAATGCCATCAATGAAGTCACCATAAAGAAACTGACTAACCTGGAAGACGAACTCTGTAAGATCACATATTCTCAGAATGAAGATCTGAATAAGTTGTCAACATCTGTGAACAATTGGTCAGGAAGTTTCCATATCGATAATGATGCTTTCGAGGACTTGATCATCTCTCAAAAGCATGTTGAATTGCATTTGGCTTTGAGCAACGATTGTTTTTCACCATCGAATGGAAATTACAACACAAAGTACAGAAGTATTTTCGAAGGTTTCTACTGAAAAAGTAGAATAAAAGGAACGAACTAAGGAGAACGAACTATTTACTACACTTATTTATTTGATTATTACAACGAAAATGTATTTTAAAAAATAAATTATAACTTTTGAAAATTTATATTGAAATTAAGAAATACATTTCTTAAAATTTATTTTAAATTAAAAATTGTATATTGTTTTACGAGCTCAATTACTGATATCTTATATTTAATTTAAATTAAAAATTGAATAATGTTCTATGAGCTCAATTACTGATATCTTATATTTCTTGATTTAGACTCTCAATTAAATATTTAAAGGAAACAAAAATTTTAAATTTTATAAAGTTCAATGAGCTCAATTACTGATATAGTATCTTATATTTCTTGATTTAGACTTTCAAATAAATATTTAAAGATATTGCACTCTTTTTTGGATCGAAACTAGTGGAAATATTAATAAAACATTTAAGATTCTAATTAAAGAGAAAACATTTTACAACTTTAATTACAATCGTACAGAATAATGTGCTAGATCCACATCATGGTAGGATATATGATATCATATATCATTATTTAATAAACCAAAGCCTATATAATTTAGCTAATACATGATCAAGCCCAGTTTGATCGTCTTTCCATGGTGAACTTCACTTGTGGCATTACCATGAATTAATTTAAGGCACTTTCCCCAAAGAATCGCCTTGGCTAGGATATTATCCAAGCCGCTGGTCGGGATAATTACACACGAAGGACTGACTGACTTAGTTGGCTATCTGAAATTCAATAATATTTCATTGAAGCATCCGCAAAGTGGGTTGACTTTATTAAACCTTCTTAAATTCCTCATCATCAGCGTCCGAAAATCCATCGCCAATGCCTTATAGATTATTTTTATAGCAGATCAGGTCAGTTTTGATAGATTTTAAAAATTCATTTTAAGATTTCTGATTCCTTAAACTTTTCTTTTCTTTATGTAACCGCATATTATCTAATGACTGCCATCAAGCAGCAACCCCTTACCCTGCCCTTAATTGAGGGCTTAATCCCAGTCTCGAAATTTTCGAAATCTCAGACATATTCATATATTAATTTTTTATTTTGATTTTTTTTCTATACTTAAATTGGATAACCACCCGCAAAACTGGACATGTGCCTTGCTGATTAACATATTATGCGACAAACTGCCACTGGACACACTGAGAGACAAGCAACCACCAAAACCGAAATCCAGTTCATGTCCACGTCCAATTTCAAATGCAACTTCAACTCCAACTCCAACTCCAGCTCCGATTCGAAACGAAACCGAAACCGAAACTGTGGCAATTCAACGCCTGTCACTGGCTGTTTGCACAGATAATTCACGCCAACGCCACACGACGACGACCACGATGATGATGATGATGACGATGAAGATGATGATGACGTTCCAGAAACCTGGGAGTAATTGAAAAAGTTGCCTTGCCCCAGGGTTCTCCTGCTTCCGTTGAGCCGGCTGCTGCTGTTGTTGTTGTATCTGAAATCTCTTCACGATGGCTATCAATGTCAGCGATAGGTGAACCAACCACACACACACACACACACACAAAACTGTCCACATTCATCCAACTCCGACTCCATCTCCAACGTATGGGCCAATTAAGGGTTAAATATTGCTCCATATGCAAAAAGGATGGCAAGAGGCAAGAGGCAAGAGGCAAGAGACAAGAGACAAGGAGACAAGAGAGAGTGTCGCTCAGTCTCTCAGTTTTGTGATTTACATAATTTCGGCGTCGTTGGTGTCCAATTTCATTAGGAACATGGTCCGTTGTCTTTTGTCATCAAATCCATTCCCCAACAATGTCCTGGGTTTTGTTTTGAACCGAAACTTCACCAGATCAGCATATCTGTCATTTAAATGTGTTTCCCCTTTCCCCTTTCCTCGCATGCGTTGTTCCTTTTTTTTTTTTTTACAAGAGAATTTACATAAAATGAAATTGAATATATGACAAAAAGGAATTTTCGGACATATGCATCTAGTAGCAGCAGGAAGGGAGATCCCCTTTGTCATAATTTAATTAGCAAAAGGTGCAAAATAACCTCCCTCCGCCCACTCCCCCTCTCCGATGTCTGCATCGCCCTAACTTAAATATTGACCCCGAAGAGCATAATAAATATCTTTGGTCATTTTCATAAGTCATAAATTAGGCAATTGGAATTTGTTTTCCAATTACACATATTTCACACCGCATGCCAAATAATTTATGCAAAAACGGAAAAAAAGGAGTCAGAGGGTCAGTCTTGACTCGAATAGGCCGAAGTTATTATACCCTAACTTATTGGTCACTAAAGGATGATGCAGATTATAAAAGATTTTGTATTAAAATTGTGCGAAATTGCTTAAAATTTTTGTGGAAAATTATTAGGGATCGTCTGTGGGTTAAATTTGTGGCTGAATTTTCTTGATTAAGCTTGTTAATTGAAGATTGAAACGTTGTTAAAATAAAGCTAATTCGGCATAATGAATCAGAGATTTTTATCTGCTTTATTCACTTTATTTTAAAATCAGAATTTTCCGATATAATTGTTTTAAATTTATTAAAAAAATTTGACAATTTAAGCGCCCATATTTTGTTTTAAAGTTTATTAAGGAGTTGCAAGCTGTTTCTCCTTTTTTCGCTTTATCTAGTTGTAATTCCCAACTAGTTTTAGCGCTGAAGTATGGCTATGAAATTAGAGGGTCGTAGGATCGTTAGCGATGAGAGAACTGCTCTCTTTTTGTTAGCTTCCCAAAAATGACCAAAAAACCTGCTTTAATAAATTTTATTGAAAAATTGTAAAGAAAATTATTTCAAAACTCGACTTATTAGACAATTGCTCTATATTGACAAATAAATACAAATAAATGTTGTATGAAATTATATTATTCGAAAAATTTAAGCTAGATTAACTAAGTCCTAATACTTTTAGATTCATCTCTTTTACTTTTAGATTCATCCCTTATAAGTATATTGATTTGATTCATGTAAATATATATTTTAAAGGATTTATTTCAATAGACAGAAAACCTAAATTGGGTTACCTTTTTCGTATACCCTTTTTTAAAGAGAAGAGTATAAATGAGATAGGAACAGAAACGTTTTTTCTATTTCTATTAATAATTTATAACGCACAGCAGCCGAGGCCAACAAGTACAAATTGTCAAAAGTCTTTTGCATCTCTTTGGGCCACCCATGGCGTTGTGGTTTAAGTCTGCCGATCTCTGAGCCACGCGTTCATAACGAGTCACAAATTCGCAGTGACTACGTAGACCCCAACTGCTCCCCCCCACCCCCCACTTGTTTCCTCTGCCATCCCCCCCTCCTGCACATCATAATTTCTCAGCCAACAACACCTTTCAGACGAGGTCCGGTTTAGGCCCACCCGCCTGGTCCCCAGTTTCTCACTTAGGTTTCTGTTTTGCCACCCAACCAGTCCTACCCCCCCACCCTCCCTCCCCCTCTCTCTTGAGCATGCTGTTGTTATTTTTTTTTCTTCTCCTTTAGCGTATTAACGCGCGAAATAATATTTTATTTTGACCATCATCAAAGGATTGAAAAATGCCCACTAATATCTTAGGCTTTTTGTCAGATGTGGGGGGGCTTTTGTATGGAATTGGATAGATAGATATTGCTAGCGAAGTGCGTTGCATTGTATGTGGAGGGGGGTTGGTGGGGGAGTAGCTTGTAGACTTGAAAGTTATTATTATGCTCATGCTTTTGTTGTATGTTAAAAATCTAGAGAAATGTTTTGCATTAATCCCACTAAACCTTGGGGAAACCATTAGCCTAGCTTGTGCCCCAATTTGATGAGGGGGCTTTGTCTTCTACTACTTATTATCTTTGATCTAGTAAAACCCCCTTGAAATAACGCGACATTCTCTGTAAGCTGCTCTCTATTCTTTGGCTTGATCACCATCTCTACCTCTCTCCCTCTCCCTCTCTCTCTATCTCGTTCATTTGTGAGACATATAAACAATTAAACTCATTTGACGATTAATTACGAAACGTTGCCAAATCGCGTGTCGTCCCAACGCCCTACGTCAGCTATCAAAACAACAAGAATACAGAAGAGAACAAAAAAGTTGAGTTTAAACAACGATTTCGAGATACCCTGTAAATCACAAAGGGTTTATGTTGGAGTTTCTTATTAAGAACTGATTAAAAATGAATCTAAACTGGCTAAAAAGAAGGGATAAAAATTTTATACCAAGGTCAGAACTGTAATTCTAAGAAAAATATAGTTTACCAATCCCAATTCACAAAAGAAAACTCTTGATCTGCTATATCTAGAGTGATCTGAATAAATTTGGGATAGAGCAATCAACATCTCCAAGTTGGAATACCCTTTTTACCCTTTCTGAAAGTAAGACTAAGCCGCAACAAGTACAAATTCATTTGCTGGAGGAGGCCCCATTTGCTGATCGGAACTTGCATGTCGTGTCATAATCTTGATGAATGCATAATTGCCTGAACCCAACGTCAGATGGGTTGCAGACTTTGCCTCTTCTCCTCAGCCACCCGCACATCTCCGTCTCTGCGAGTGTGTGTGTGTGTGTGTGATTACGTGAGTTCTAATGGCCTTTTGGGTGTCCTAATGTCAACCAGCATTTGCTGGTGGTAGGCAAAAATTTTCAAAATATTTTCATATATTTCAATAGAAAGAGCAAAAGTTTCTCCAACCCATTTTCCCTGCATGCAATTAATGAATTATGCGGCAATTAATTTATAGTATAGAACACCCCTAATAATCCGAACCCACATCTTGAATACACCCAAATATGTATTCATATTGCCGCTGCACCCATCATCATAGGCAGCGGCATCGGCTACCCGGCTGACCTAAATTATTCAATTCATTTTTATTTATTTTTAATTTTTTGATTTCTTACAAAAGTCATAGAAGTTCTCTCTTTCTCTCTCTGTCTTTCATTCTTGTTCTCAAAGGGGTCGGGTCTTACATGTTTGTCTAACTATTTATTCTAATTTGACCCGCTTTTACTTATTGGAAGCCCCGTCTGCCCCCCTTCCGCTTACCCCGTTTTCTAATTGCTTGAACAAATGCTTAAATGATGAATCACTTTTTCATTAAAATTTGACTTTGAGTGTGACCCTCATGGTGTCGCTGCTTTGGCTCATGTTGACTCTTATGTGGTTAATTTTCATTGAAAAGTCATATGAGAAAATTCTTAAGAAACTTTCTGAACAGAAATTCGAAAAATTATTTGAAACTTGTAGAAATCTTTGCTTGCCAAATAGGTTTCGAAAGGGCAAATTGCTGGTCGTAGAAAAGGGCAACCCTTTTATATATATTATCAAATAATAGATGAAGGAGCAAAAATATAAAAGAAATTCAGTATCGCTAATTTCCCAAAAAATAAATAAATTAATTAAATAACTTTTCAGCCTTTAAGCCTAAAACATTTCCTGAATAACCTAAAAATTATTTTACTTTACCTAGTTTTCTTTTAAAGTTGCATTAAGGTAAGGATTAGAAATTTCGCAAAATAAATTATTGCTATTTTTGATTTTTAAAATATTTTTCAGCGGCTCCTAACTAATGAAAATCTTTAAAAAAATTAACGTCTCGAGAAAAAAACAAATTAATTTAATAACTAAGATTATAAAACCTTTTTAGCCCAATTCAATTGAGTTGATGAATAATTTCAAAACTTTTGAACTTTAATGATTCGAATACGAATATGTTACTAGAATTGATTTTTCAAAACCCTTTCTACTGTCATTAAGGGCTTTTGGTTATAGATAAAATGAGACTGGTTTTTGCATATTTTAAGAATGACAAAAAAAAAATAAACAAATATTTCATAATATTTATGGGCAATCTGTCGCCTCCAGTTACAGTTATCTTTCGATTTTATGCCTCCTGCTCCACTTAACACCAACAACAACAACAACAGCAACAACAATAACAAGGAAAGAAGGTGGAATGAATGCCGCATGTTTTTGGCAATAAATTGGCATTTAAATTAATACAATTTGAATTATGTGCTAAAGGGGTAAGGTACTAAAGAGAGAGACAGAGAGAGAGAGAGAGAGAAAGAGTGATGGTGGGAAAGGGGGAGGGCTGGTAGAACCCCCCACAGCGTAATTTTCAATCAAAAATTGCACATCCGCAAAATTATCATGAACTCAACTCCTTGGGGAGATTATCAAATTGATTCCAATTAACACTTGCCACAGTCACAAACACACACAGAAAGAGACAGAGAGAGAGAGAGGGAGAGGGAGAGGGAGAGGGAGAGAGAGAGGGAAAACGGATTGGGCCCAATTTCTGGATGCATTCCTCTTTGAGCGTGTGGATATGCAAACGTTATAAATATTTCACCTCGTTTCGAGAGGGGCAAATTCAAGTTTATGGGCCCCCAAGTTGTTGTTGTCGTTGTTGTTGTTGTTGTTGTTCCTGGGTCCCTTCCATCCAGCAAAAGTGAAATAAGTTAAGCGCACTTTGTCGTAATTCGTAATTCGAATTGACAAACGTTCCTTGTCCGCGGCTTTGTGTGGCTTTTTGTTGGCTTTTTGCCTTTCTCGGTGGTCAAAACCCAAGACTCTCTGTAGACTTTGAGCAGGCGCAAAAGAGTTGAAACTTGCAACTGGACTTGGACCTGGACCTGGGCCGTACCTCGGAACCTGGGGAGTCGTGTGAAATGATAAATATTCCATAATTTCGTTTGGCATTCAATTTCGATTTGTGTGACACATAAATTACGAATTAACGCTTTAAGCTCAAAGCCAAAAAACCACGAGGAAAAATACATACAACCATATGTAACCCACTTGGAAAAGTGAAGGAGACGAAGGCACATTTTGTGCCTTTTGTGGGTCAGATATACATATGTTGTTTGAGAATTCAGTTCTTTTCTTTTGATATTCTTTTTGATCAATTTTATGCTTTGACAGTTTTTTTAAGGATTAAATTGTAAAGTAAATTATGTAAATGAGTTCAAAAAGTGATTGTTTATAGGGTTTTCGAATTAGTCAAGCAAATATTATGACAAGAACTAACTTATTTCTAATATCAGAGGTTGGGTCGATAAGTTCGTCTCGATTATCTGGCTAAAAAAACATTTTATTTCTCCTTTTGCCACAAAGTATTTTCACAAATGTTTCTTTAATTTTTAAGGTTTTAAAAAAATAAGATTTTCGAGGTTCTTTAAGTAAGAATTTGTTTATGAGATGAATTCAGGATTCGAGTATTGTCCAGAGTCGCGGTCTTATTTTTTAAAGAATTTATTAATATTTTTTTTAAAGAAAATTAAGTAAACAATATCGCAGCTAAAAAGCAATTGCTATAACTCTGGAAAATCTGTTGATCACGTATAGCTTTAAGAATTGTACTATCAAAGGGTAATAAAGCGCATTAATTAATTAATTAAGTCAACAATTTTGTATAAAGCTATTTAGACTATAATATACAGAACAAATATAAATATTTTATTAATTAGGCGTGGCCATAAATTTTGAAGAATCTTAAAAAATCTCATTTTGATCCGAGATTTATTTTATTATATGCACGTTTAATTTGTCTTCGAAAATAAGAGAGTAAAAAGAGTATTACAAGATGGGTAAATGTAGAATACCTTCCGAAGAGTTGATTTTATATAGTTGTCGGATCAAATTGGAGGATAAATGATTGATAACTCCAAACCAAAAATTGTATTTAACCCTTTAGGGATGGAGTTTTTTGTTAAATTAAATTAAAGATAGTTACAGAAAATCTTTTTACATATTCTGAATAGCGACAAAAGAAAAATTTATTGCACATTTGAAAATCCTGAAATCATCCTTTTATCCTGGCATATATAGTCCCAAAAGTAAATATAAATAAATAAAAAATAAAGAAGTTATAAGATTGCTGGGACGTCTTATCCCAATTATCCAAAAGTGTTAAGCATTTTAAAATTTTTTAAAGAAGATCCTTTCCATTTTTTTCCAATATTTTTAAAATACATCGATTATAACTCGGAATTATCTAACTGTAAATATTATTTCCATAGATATAGTTTCCAATTTTAATCCATTTCTAAACAAAGGTATAAAACTAGCAATACAAAAATCTTCAAAGTAAAACTCTATAAGAACTGAACTTCTATATATGTATTTACAAAAGGAATATGGATACATATGTATATCTGGATGCACTTGAATGAACGAACTAATTGGAAGTTTTTGAATCTTCGACCTTTCCACCATATTTCTCATTACAGACTGACCATTCACTCTCACACCTATTTTCACAGTTATCTCACGTTCTAATCTCTCAGAAATATACAAGTAACAATTTAATTAAGTTGAAAATTTATGAAGTGGTTTTTATCAGCACAAAAATTCATTAGCGCAAAAAGAGAGAAAGTCAAAGACAAAAAGTTTTTAAAAACCAAAAATGAATTTTATTAGAAGAAGGATTTCCTTTAGACACACAAAGTGGAGGGGGAGGGGGAGATACAAAAACTTGGTCCAAACAGTTCAAAAAGAAGCAATATCTGGAGCAAAGAGCAGGAGTTTCAGGTTTTTGAGGGCAATGTGCATGCAATGAGGCATGCCACCGAATGAAAACTGAAAGCTGCGCACAAAAGATGATTAATAATCTCCAAGACAGACGCTTCCCACCCACCCCAAACCACCTTGGCCCACACATTTTTCGCTCTCACTCCTGGAGCACTTTTGTGAATTAAGAGGAAAGCTAGCGGAAAATCCTTCAACCGGGGCAAAGACAAATGTCTTCATTGCGTGTTCTGTTTTTCACAGTTAATTTAAGTTTGCCTCAAAAACGGATGCAGGACACAAGAAGGAAAGAAGAAAAACCGCTGATTTTGTCAACTGTTTGTCGCTGATAAAATTATTAGCTTCTTTTGCGTTTTGCATTTTTCGCTTTTGTTTCTTTCCTTTTAAAATGTAAATTTTTTGGTTAATTTTTTTTGTTGTTGTTCTTGCTGTTTAATCAGTGGCTCCTGCCACTGCCACTGGCTGCTGTCTAGCGGTTGCACATGGCTGATGATGAATAACCCAGGAACAGGAAGCTCAATTTTACAGCAGCCTCAGGCAAACGTTCTCTCATATTTCACTTGATAATTGGTATTTTTAATTTCCTAATTTGAAAAAAAAATGGGGCGGAGAGAGTCCATTTGCCTTTGACTTTACTTCCTCAATGGAACCATATGTATATGTGCACATTAAAGCGAACGTGATGATGGAATATCCATATCCATATCCATATCTTGGTGGTGGTTTACCAAATGCTGAAATCATGCATTTTTCCTGCCGCCCACCGCCCTCAAATTGACCCAAAGCCCATATCCACCATATCCACATGAATCGTTGGCTTCGGAAGGGCAATTACCCAATGCTCAGGTTCGAACTGCTCTCAAAATTGCCAATAATGAGACATGCAACTTGTGCGCTTAGCCTCTGTAATGGATTGCCGAGGATTGGTATCAATTGCAGGTCAATTCCGACATCGTCTGCGAGTAGGAGAGGGAGAGGGCGCAGGAGCGGGACTTTCACGCGCCGACAAGATAATCGTAGCAAAGTAATGCCGGGATTCCCTAGTTTGCTTCAAGCATAAACCAAAAGAAACGACCACAAAAAAAAGAAACCAGCTTAAGGATCGTGCACAGGCAGACAGCGTGTAGCCAGTTGGCCCAGTCACTGCCAGTGGATCGGATCGTCCAAATGACAAATTAGATATCGAAAAATAACAATTTGATCGACAGCCGATCGCCACTTGGCTTGAGAAGAGAAGAGAAAAATTACTCAAATTGGCTTCGAGTTGAAAAAAAAAATAAGGAAGGCAAAATGCCTTTTGGTTGCGGTTTTCTTTTTGTTTTGTTTCTCATTTCTCGATTTTTCGGAGGAGTTGATGAAGGTGTTGATTTGATTACTTTTTATGTAAGCGTCGAAGGAGTCCCCCGTCGCTGCAATTGCAAGTTCAACATATTTTTCTCTCTCTCACAAATCGTGATCGGGGCAATTTCAGTTTTGGGATTATGGTTTCGTTGGCCAGCTACGTTCTGGGCATCAATTGAAGCCGCCACCAACAACTGAGCATCAGCCATATAGTCATGGCCAGCGGCCAATATCTAAATGTGAAAAATGATTTGACTTTAATGGGCCGCCTCACTCGCCTCCGCCACTGAGGATCGATGATGATCATCGCGCACAGCCTTGATGATGAATGGCGATGGCGATGTTGGTGAAGGTGTTAAGATTTTGTGACCAATTGTCCAAGTGATGTATACAAATCTCTTGTTTTCTTGTTTTCAGTTGCACCTATTTTCCATGGCTCATGGAAAATGCTCAGATGATAGGCAAATGATTGATTCGTTGCCCTCCAATTGAAATCGCCTGGTTTTTGCGGTTGCCGGAACGTGGGAATTTGCCGCAGAAAATTGCACAAATTGCCGAACTATATTTTGTCCAACAGATTATATTATTTAGTTATGTGTAAATGAGGCATGGAAAATCGCACATTACATATTACAAAATGTATATGTTCATGCTGAATTAACTTGCAGAAAATTAGCATCTAAATTGTTCATTCAAAAGAAAATTGCCGGAAAATGAATCTGATTATGTGCAATCGGAAGGTCCAAAGGTTGAGGAAAAAATTATTAAATTATAAGTGAAGAAGAATTTAGTTTAACTTGCAATAATTATCTAAGACCTTGGTTTCCCTAGTATCCAAATCTGACCTAAATCAAGGAATATTTTTTCTTTACTAATTCCTTTGAGAATAGAATTCTTAATTCTCTTGACAGTATCTGAAATACATTTTACAGCGTTTAAATAAAATCATCAGGCAAATTTTAGAAAATTCTCATTTGGTTTTTATTAAATAAAATGATTTATTTAACTAATATATAATTCGAATATCGAAATTATTAGTTAATTAAAAGGAAAACGAACAGGTTTCTTATTTTGTTTTATGCTAATTGAAATACTTAGATATATTTGATTAACGCAATAAACATTTTCCATTATGTGTGTGTGTGTGTGTGTGCACAGTGGAAAATTTTAATTGATTGCTGACTGATTGTGAGTAGATGCTGATGTAAGTACTTACACATAGATGTAATGAGATAAGGTAATCGGAATGGTATGAGGGCGTGGATGTGGAGATGGAGGAACGGGGGTAGCACATACATCCAGTAAATACTATATACATATATGTTTATATAGTAAACACAATTATTTCCGCAATTGATACTCGCTTAATGCACTGACACTGACAATTTCAATTACTTATATATATTATTTACCTTTTTGTTGATTTTGCTTTTTTTCTTTCATTATTTATTTATTTAATTTTTGTGTTGGCCATTTGTAGTATCAATAAATTTACAAAATTACTTGGAATCACACTTAAAATTGTATTTACATGTGATTATGTGATGCAGAAGTTGCACTCGGTAAGTAATTTAATTGAGTTAATTTTCTGTTTTTTCATTATTATTTACACAAATTTCATTTATTGCTTGTCGCTCTATATACAAACTTTGCTGCAAATCAAAAATAAATAAACTCAAACTCATAAGTATTTCATTATAAACGCAATTTTTATTAATTATTATAAAATATATATAAAATTTTGTAATTGTTTTTCGGTTTTTTGCTTTTTTTTACTTTTATACACACACATAAATAAAATAATGCTTAAAACTGAAACTTGCACTGAACATTTTTTTGTTTTGCTTATTTGATTTTGATTACAAAATGAAAAATTTGCTAAATTTTGTACCATTAACTTTGAGTTAAGGCTAGAAAATTTTTTGTATATAAAATTTAAATTTTACTTAAAGTAAAATAAAAAAATCAATTGCTAAAGCACTTTACACAAAGAAAAATCAAATTGCCACACATCGCCGGAGAGGAGGGGGGGAGGAAAAAGTAATTATATATTTTTGGTATAATTCTGCAAAAACCACTGGGAATTGGAATTTAAGAATATGCTGCTCATATACATACATACATATATAGTCTGTATATATATAGATTTCCCTAACATACATACATATACATTGTCTTTTTGTTTTTTTTTTTGAAAGAGATTTTTATGTTGTTTTGTTTGTTGTTTAAAAATTAAGTAGAACTCAGTGCCTTTAAATATTATTTATACACATATTTAGAGTTAGATTATTGCCGCTAATTTCTTTTACATATACATATATAAACTTTATATATATATTATATTTATTGCGGGGGGTGTGAGATGGAAAAACTTTAAAAGTTCTCCAGGATATGTCCAACTGTGTGGAAAGTTTTCACAGTTAATTGGGCGGCCTAGAGCAAGTAGAAAATTTTCAAGGGGGATTTATATATACAAAAATACAACAACTTACGGAGTGGAAAAATTTAAACAATTAAGCTACTTGAATAACATTTCATATATACTCTTGCTGCAAAAGAGTAAAGTTCTCACCAAGTATCGTTTGGTCGAAGAATTATTTACTTTAAAAATTCAAAAAATTTAAGCAAGAAACTAGAAAACCAAATCTTGGGGTTTCTTTAAGGCAAGAGTATATTGCATTCGGTGAATCCGAAAATTGTTTGTCTGTTTACTTCTTTTTCTTTACAATTTTGCATAGAACTGGTTTGTTTTTTGTTTTTTTTGGCGGTTAATTTACTCTAGCTTGGCGAAAACTATGCCAGAGTAAACAAACCTATTATTTTCTTTTTTTTTTTGTATATTTTTTTTGTGGTTTTTTTTTTGTTGTTTTGTGTTTTTTTTTTGTTTTTTGTAGAGATAAATAATTACACTACTTGACATCCACAATGAGAGGAACTTCACTGATATCGATTAAATTTGGCGGCGACTGTTGCTGTGGGGCTGGCAATTGCTGTTGCTGTGATAGTTGATGTTGCTGTTGCTGAGAGGCTGCTGCAGTTGGCGTCGATGATGCTGATGACATTGAACCAGCAGATGATGCAGAGGGTACAGCAATGGAAGCGGCGGCGGCTGCTGCTGCTGCTGCAGCGGCGGCGGCAGCGGCTGAAGTTAAGTGATCGTTGCTGTTGTTGCTGCTACTGTTGCTGGTAGTGGACGCCAGCAACATGCGATGTTGTTGCAGGCATTGATTTGCATTGACAGCAGCAGCGGCCATCATCATGGTTGCGGCATCGCAATAATTAGACAGCATTGTTGTTGTGTTCACAGTTGTTGCTGATGATGTTGCCGATGCTGGTGTCACATATGCAGCAGCAGCAGCAGCAGCGGCAGCAGCTGATGGATGATTGGCCATATAATCGTTGGCGTTGTGGTTGTTGTTGTTCATGTTTATGTTTATGTTGTTGCTGGCACTGAAGAAACTGTTGCTGATGTTGTTGTTGTTGCTATTGCTGGTACTGTTGTAGTTGATTTGCTGATTGCAAATATTGTTGTTGTGGTTGTTGTTGTTGTTACCGACGATATTGTTGCTACTGTTGTTGTTGTGGTTGTGGTTGTGGTTGATGTTGTTGTCGTTGCTGCTGCTGCTAGTGCAATTGCTGCCGTATGTCGACTGCATGCTGACAGCAACATGCTCATGACTGCCAGCAATGGCAACATTGTTAATGCCGCTGCCAATTCCATTGCTGCTGCTGCTGTTGCTGGCGCCACCACTGCTGCTGCTGTTACTGGGATTGTTGATATTGAGCGTTGCAGCCGCCACAGCTGCGGCCGATGATCAAGTTGTTGTCAATTGGCGCCACATTGTGTGTCACATTGAAGGCAGATAGGGCCAAGAGAAACTGTTGCCACTCAGCAACATGTCGCGTATCAGTGTTTCGATGGGCGTTTTGCCGACTAGACGCACAAAAAACAATTGCTCAATGACCTAAAAAAATAAAAGAAAATGACAGAAACCAAAAGACATTTAAATTAGTAAAATAGAAGGAGGTAAATTCAGATATTTTTCAGAGTTCAAATAGATCACTATTGCTTTTGATTCAGTCCTAGTTATTAGCTATTTCTATAACTTACTTGTGAGGAAACAGTTCGCAGCGATGGCAATCTTAGCAACAATTTACCAAATCTCGTCGGCTGATTGGGATACTGTGTTCGACAATATTCCTCTAAAGCGCATTGCGATTTCTCTTGCAGGGATTCAATGTGTGTCACATCAGATAGACCGCAGGCATCTACAACATTTAAAGGTAATAGAGAGAGAAAAAAATATATTATTAACATTTTGTCAACCATTTGTCAATGTCAAATATGCAAATTTTTTTTTTTAGATATTATTGTATTTTGTGCTTGTTTTTCTCCTCTCATTGTTGCAGATCACCTGGCGCCATATTCCAAATAAATCGTTTACAAACATAACTGATGGCCACGCCCACACATACATATATATACAACGTCAAGTACACAAACAATTTCAAATTAAGAAACATGACATAGCCATGGGACAATGGCTTGCGTCACTTCAATGAATTATGTATACATATATAGGCAATTGAAGGCGCGTAGAACTGAACTGAATAGCAACCGAAAGCCGGACAACAAGAACCAAATGGTTAATTGAATTCGAAAACGAAAACACAAAACAGAAATGTGACAATATTTCTTTTTATCGTCATCATTTTCCAAAGTGTTAAAGTTTATCATTTTCTGAGACCTAAAAATAAATTAAACAGAATGAAGAATGCAACCCTAAAGTATCGGGATCAATTACAAACCCGTCCAAGACTTTCGAAAACTTAAGATCATAAATTTCAAATGCAAAAATGTTTCTAAAATGAAAGCAGAGTAAGATTGGTATATTTTTCAGGTCTATTTGAGTCGTTTTTAAACGTAAATTGACTTCAATTCCTCATATTTTTTGAACCTTTTCTCAATTACTAGAGAAATTTCAATCGTTAGGCTTAATTCGAAATTTTGTTCGAACTTATTCGCCTACTGCATAAAGTTATAGGGTTGCAACTAACGAGCAATCGATTTCGGTTTTTGAATATTTTTTTTTTAACAAAAATAACTCAGTTTGAATATGTTAATGATTTAGAAACTAATTTAATTCTAATATTAGCGAAACAAATTTATTTAAAATTTATTAGGGAAATCAATTTTACATCGATTTTAATTGTTGTTTAGTGGCAATCCTTAAATATCGATATTCATTTTGTTTCGAAACTAGAATAGTCCGATTTTCTATAGTTTTCAAATGACATTTTCTGGTTATCGGCAAAGAATAATTCTTGTAAATTAATAGCAGTACCGAATTTATCCACAAATGTCTATTATAATTCTCAATAAATGAATGATTAATGGAAAAAATATAGAAGGTGCAATTTTGATGTATTTATGAGAAATTTGGCGACCATTTCACTGACTAAACGACAAAGAGTAATTTGAATAAGAGTAATTTGGCTCGAATGTAAAAACAAGAATAGGCATAATTTTTTCATCTACAAGTAATTCCCTGAAACTGATTAATCGTAGAATTATACTGGAGTAATTAATATTGAACTAAACACATTTAAAATTAAATCAAGCGACAATAAATTGAAAAACTTTCCGCAGAATCGAACTGACTATAGAAATAGATATAGAGAAATGCAACCAATTGACTAGAAGAGTAACTGAGTTTCGAATCTAATTAATCTCTGTTGAAGTGTATTTGAAATTCGTCATATACCTTATATTCTTACAATGTCCATTTAACATACATACTGAATCATTTTTATTTTAGCGTTTTTTTCGATTTGGTGTTCGTTTTGTTTGACTGTTTGAAATTCAAATTAGACATCAGCACTTGTAAATTTGTAAATTTGCATAGCTTTAAGCATTTTAAATAGTTGTTTTAAGAATACAGCATGTCGAAATTGTTGTTGTTGTTGGCGTTGGTGTTGCTGTAGTATTTGCTTAATTAGTCAATGCAGACACAGGGACACATCAGGCAGCAATGTTGAATTTTTTTTTTTTTTTGAATTTTCCAAACTCTTACGCAAAATGTGCGAAAAGTAATATGAAAAAAAAATAAAAATGAAAATCGGATAAACTAATAAGAAAAATGCACAACTAGCATTAAAAGACTCGTATAATTTGCAGCTGGTTTTATGGTAGCCATCCTCAGCTCAACTGGCCAACAGTTTTGCCTCGTGCTAATGAATTGAATTGGCCAAATCTGAATGGATCGTAAGTAAGTATCAAATTGCCAATTGCCAGAGTGTGAATTCACGGTTTCGTTTTTTTTTTTTTTTTCTCTCGCTGTTTGATTGCAAAATGGTCAGGTAGTGTTTCGAATTTTTCTTAGACTTTTTCCTGTGTTGCGGTTTTTTTTCTTTTTATTTTTCTTGTTTGCCAGCTCGTTTGAATTTCATTTACTGCCCATATCATTTAATGGCCTTTGCGTCTAGGCAAAAGGCATAAAACCAAGTCGGTCTTAATGATTTGTATTGGCCAGCAGCATTTAGAGTCATGCAATGAGGATTAAATTGCCTGACCGAAATGGAAATGTCAATTGGAAACTTATACTTTGAATGATACAAAATGTGGATAAGCTAAGAGGCCAAATTCAATCACAAAAAATATTGATTAAGCTAGTTAAACTTGTGTGATCATAGAGGGAAATTAAGTGTTGAGTTTAACAATTTCGCCTAATTTATTACCCTTGTTTAATTTATAATCAAATTCTTTTCTTTCTCAAGTTGATCTCACAATTGACCTCGAACTAAAACTAAATGCTTATTAAAACTAAATAAAGTTATAACTGTAATACTTGGACACGAACTACAAACGAAACTAATATAGTTAAATCTAATGTAGCAATTCATAATTTCTGTTAAACAGTTTTTAACAATTTCTTGTTGTTGTTCTTGGGTATGCCCTAAAAAAAAAAGCAAAAAATTTCTTGCTCCTTTTTTCGATATGTTAGTTTGGTTGCTGCTTTGGCTTTGGCTATGGCTATGCTTTTGCTTGTGGTTTTTGGTTATTGGCAGCATCACAATTTCGGTTACGTAGTTGGCAACAACTACTTTACGGTCATTATGCATTTAAAACACGCGGTCACGATCTCTTGGGCTGGCGACTGCCAAGCTACGGCTACGTCTCCGACTGAGTTAGTAACTGCGCAACGACGAGACCCAAAAAAAAATGTATATATATATATGTATATATAGAGGAGGGTATATATAGCCCAATGGAGAAGAGAGGAAAATAAAAATCGATGCCTTACAAGCAGAAAACGGTTAAAATGCAGGCAAAGCCAACCAAAATCAAAGCCTCGAGAAAGCTGCATTGCATTTCTTTTGGGGCCGACCTGGAACTGGAATGTCTTTCACTTTGTGTGCATGCGACGACTCCGACTCCGACGACTCAGCCAGCCAGCTCAGCCAACTCCTCCAACATCGTCGTCGTCGTCGTCGTCTGCATTTCAATGAAAATAAAATCTGTTTCTTTCCTTTCCTTCCTTTTTCCTTTTGAGCTGAAGCAAACTGCATCGTCAAAGCTAATGGAAAGTCAATTGACAATTATGATCATGGCCAAAATGAAATGATTCGTTGAGCATTTCATCTAATATTGGCTGACCAGGCCATGGCTAATTTGTGATCCAGTGTGGTCATTGTGCTTCACGATTGTTTTCGATTGCTGCCTTCGAAATGAAATGGTTAATAATTGCTAATTGAATTTCTGTTGCCTTTCGGCGACAAAATCATTTATCTTGATTTACGCTTATTGTCTATAAGCCAGCGGGTGGATATGGATGGCTAGTTGCTTTGTGGGTTTTTGCTCAACTTTATGACAACAACAAACGTTTCGTGGTGGTCTAAGGGTTACTTAGAATTCAACAATTTATGTTAAAGCTTGTAATTTTTGCAATGATTTAGTTTTTAAAGTGGTTTGAAGTAAATTTTCAGTGTTCTTGTTAACTAATGTGGAGTAAGAGACAAGGAGAAATTTGTTTAGAGAGGGGAAATGATAATAGAATTAACTCTTTTATTTTAAGCAGATCAGAATCAGATGAGTCTAAGACAGTCCTTTGAATAAAGACGAAAGAGTGCCTCCAGGCACTATTATGAATTTTAATAATGGGGAAATATTTTAACATTTGAATACTTTTGTACTAGAAAAAAACTCCAAATTACTTGAAAAAGGAAGCCAACAAATTCTCAGAAGCTTCTAACGATGCTTTTTATTTTCGTGTAATAGTAGCATGTCTTTTTCCAGTTGCATATTGTGTTTTTTATTTTTGCAAAAATCTAAATAAATATATAAAACCAATTGGGCTCATAATTTTTGATGTGAATGCTATGCTTATTAACCATTATAATATATAATAATTTAAAATAAATTTGTATTTCACTGAGAGCCTCAAAAAACCTCACCTCACAGGTAAACGAAAACTCCTAAATTTTTGTTCACCTAAATAATTGAACTGAGGAGCCACAGTTATAGTCTAGAAAAATATATTCCATATTTTAGAAACTAGTCCTTGAGGATTAAATTTTAGTATAATATAACGTATTATTTATTATTTACCGTCCCTGATATTTTCTAAATTTTTCTAAGGGCAAATTCTAAAATAAACTTAACTGGAGTGAAATTTATGCCAAGAAATTCACGATTCTAAAGACATCTCTCATTTTTAAGCGATATTGTCAAATTGATCTTAGTAAAAACAACTTAAGAAAATATTTGTCTTGACTTTTTCTTCAACAGTTTCAGTTACTTAAAAAAAAAGAAAGATCCACTGTGAATTTTCAAGTGTACCTTTTAGACAATTTCGCAATTGGCCTTATCGCTCGCAACTAAATCTTAAGTAAACGTTTTCCCAAACCCCAAAAGTATTTCATATCGAAAAGAGCAACAGGAGAAAAATGAGAGGAGGGTGAGGGGAGGGGTGGGGGAAAAATAGGAAAAACGAAACGCGCCCTAATGATTCTAATCAGCGACGTCTGCCTCGAAACTGTTAATTACACAAGGCACACAAAAGGCAAGTCTCTGGCAATTTTCAGGAAAAGTAGCTCACAGACCGATCAATGAGAAGCAAAATGGGGGGAAGGGGTGGGGGAGGAGAGGAGAGGAAGAAAAACCCAAAACAAAACAAAAAAAAAAAAATTGGAAAACCGAAAAACAAACAGAAAATGTTGGTCAAAAAGTGTGGCCAAGACATGAAAGCTACAACTCTTAACAACTGCAACAAACGACAGCAATCAGCAGAAACGAGGCAACGGAGGAGGCAGAAGATGTAGGTGAAGCTTATGGATAGAAGAAGATGCACCATGAAGCCAAGCCAAGACATGTCGTCAGAGAGTAGATCTAGTAAGTCTATACCCGGTATTTTACTACCGCGATCGTGTCTGCCTGGTACAATCAAAGGCAAAACGACGAAACGACGACGCTGAAGCAGCCGCGGAGATGGCGAAGCGATTGATCGGCTGCAGTTTATGGACTCATGCAGCCAATTCAAATGCAATTGCAAGTCTGCGTCGCCCTCTCCCTCTCCCTCTCAGGTCTCGGGTCTCAGTTCTCAGGTCTCAGGTCTGGGATCTGTTGCTCTGGGGCTCGCCCCCTCACAAAATGTGGTTAGGAGGAGCAGCAGGAGCAGGAGGAGGGGGAGGAGGAGAGTTCGTAAGCGACACACACAGCGTTTGGAAATTGGAAAATTATTTTTTTTTTTCTTTTCTTCGGACCATGAGTTTGCGACCCTGAAGAAGGAGCTTGGACAGACCTGGTCTGGCCTGGCTCTGGGTCTGGCTATCGGCCTGGCTCTGGCTCTTGGGCCGCTTGTTGGTAAGCGACATAAACGAGTGTTGTATTAATGTTCATAATGTGGTATCTCGACGTCAATAAACGTCGCCAAGGAAAAACCATTGCGACGTGAGCTTGGACAGCTGCTTGACATGGGCTTCAAACTAGCAATAGAAAAAGGGGAGAGGGAGGGGGAGGGAGAGACACTGCAAATGGGGACACCTAACTTAATATAAATTCAAATGCATTGCTTAATTTCTAAACTTAAACTTAAACACTAAACTTAATTGTATATTTGCTTTACAAATAAAAATTTGGCATTTAATTTCGCAAAAACAAAAAAAATTTATTAACACAAAAAAATTAAAAGCAATAAAATATATATATGTGTGTGTACGTGTGTGCATATGTTAGGCGTGCATATGTATGAGAGAGTGAGTGTGTGTGTGTGTGTGATTGCGTTGCGATTCCATTAAGTCCAAAGGTTTAGGCCTTGTTGTTGCTGATCTCTTTAAATTTTTGTGATGCTTTTGTTAAAAAAAAAAATAAAGTGAAATAAATAAATAAAAGTATATGCAATATTAGTAACGGATAGAAACCAAAAAGGATCCTTAAGGATGAACTGCAAATGCAGAAAATAAATTGGCATTTGCATTTGCAGTTTTTCCTTAACCATTTGAGCTGAAAATAAAATGTATGAAAGAGAGAAAGAAACCTTTACCATGGTTAAGTGTCCTGGCCAACAAACCGAAATCAGTCAATTTGCATCATTTTAAGGTTTGGAGACAGGAAAAAGGTTTAAAAGATGATAAATGTTACCTGATTTTTGTTATTTTTTTGAAAAATTAGAGAAATTAAAAAGCTTTCCCTCAAATTGGTTTATCTCTTAATAAAAGATCAAGTTGCTTTAGTTTTCCCATGAGTTTTGGAGTTATTTTTGAAACTAAAGCAAGTTAATCTTTTAATTATTAAAAGTTAAAACAAGAAACCATTAGATAATGGTTAGAATCAGCTGAAAAGTCTACAAATTGAAGCTAAGATAAAGTGGATTGTAGTAGATTATTTAGAGTCTTTCAGAGCCCCATCTTTTTGGGTGTATTTGCTATATAAGCCTAGTGTTTATATCAGTTAGTATTTTGTACTATAATTGGTAATACTCAAAATAGTATTCTACTTGGGAAATTTTCGTGAAAACTGAGAAATCCTTTAAGGACTATCGAAGCTCTAAAGGGTTTCTAATTGTAATTTAAAAATTGGGTAAAAATTTCACGAATTTTAAGGAAATTTTAAATAGAATTTCGAATCGTAATTATATCAAAATAACATTAAAAATGTATTAATAGTTTGATAGAATTACAAATCGAAATTTAAATTGAGCAATCCGTCAAAGACTTTTGAAGCTATAAAGGGTTTATAGTTGGGGGAAAAATATCAGAAATTTGAAGTAAATTTTCATAGAAATTTGAAATAGAATTTCGAATCGTAATTATATCAAAATAACCCTAAAATGTATTAAAAGGTTTAATACTCTTTTGATATAATTAAAAATTGAAAAAAACCCTAAATGTATTGATAAAATTACAAATCGAAATTCTTTGTAATTAAGCTGCCCCTATATCACAAATGGATATACATATATTTCAATTTACTACGATTTCTATAAGGATCTCCACTGTAAATGTTTAAATTTAATTACTTTAATACCTTTTCAATGTGGTTTGTAGGTGAAGTAAGCGGTTAGTAATTAAATAGTTTAAAAATAAATTAGTAAGCCAAACGAAAATAAAACATAAAAATTCAATTGTTAATAAGCCAACGAAAAACAATTATTATAAATTAGTTAACAAAAAAAATAATTAACGAGGTTTAGTAACAAATTAGAAGTGAAAACACAAGCCAGGATTAATTTTTGGTTTTTATATTAACAGCAACAGCGTCTTTATATATATATATTCTTGATTCTCTTTCGATCTTTGTGTGGTTTTTGGTATAAAGACTAAAATAAGTTAACCACTAGAAATAGTTTAGACTTAGTGTAAGGCAATAAATACATACGATAATTTAAATAGGCACTAAAGTAAGTTTACGAGGTAGATATACATACATATAGATACATAAGTTTACAGTTACATACATATCTAATTTAAGTACAGAGTGGAGTCTAGCCGAGAGATCCTACAATTGCCATCTACTGCCAGCTAGGCTATATGGCGAATATCTATAACTGGGGCTCAATGGATGATGACCGCCCACGCCCATCCCTAAGCCTGCACCCGCCCCCACCCCTACACCGAAGGGTGTGCTGTGATGGAACATATCGAAGGCCGAACCGAAGGCACCACGTGGCGGAGTCTGATAGTGACTGAACATGGCCGAGGCTGGCGTCTGATAGGCTCCACCCAGCGTCGAGGATGTGGCGGCAGCGGAGGAGGAGGCGGAGGAGGTACTGACCGTGGGGGGCAAAGATGTTGCTATTGACGTGGCGGTGGGACAGGCGGCGGAGGAAACCAGGGAATTACTCAGAGGCGAGGCGGTTAGGTTAAGGGAGGACGAACCGCTTTGCGATTGAGTAGGCAGCGAGGAGCCGAGGCCACTGCTATTATTGTGGCTGGACTCCGTGCTCGATGGCGTGCACTGGAGAGAGCCGAGAGATTCTACCTGTTCCGCTGTCTTGGCGCAAGTGCTGAAGGCACTCGACGCCGACGGCACAAGGGAATGGGAATGGGAACTTGTCTTGGGTTTCGTATCCACTTGCACTTGCACCTGCTCGGCCTGCTGCACTGCAGCCTCAACGCCGGCGACGCTCTTCATGAAGGCGGCCAAGTGCAAGGGAGCCTGCTGAACCTGCGACTCGTATTCGGCGCGATTCAAATCCTCGAGATGGTCGCGCACCACCGCCAGGACATCATCGTTGCTGCACGCACTGCTCAGAGGCGCATCCTTGCCCAGAAGCAGTGTCGAAACCTTTGTTAGCAAGGCGGGCACATCCTTATACAGAATGTCCAGCAACTTACCGGTGGTGAAGAGTACAATGGCCTTGAGGCAAGAGTATTCCGCCGAGTCGACATGCAGAGCCTTCAGCTTCTCCACCTGCTCCTGGAAGATGCGTATGTGATCCATGAAGGCGACCACTCGATCCGCTGCCATCGGCGAGGCATGCAGACCCGCCGCCGCCAGCAACGGTGCCACATGCAACGGCATCGAGCACTGACTCGCATTCAGGACAAACAGCTCGGACCACACCAGACGCAGCAGGGCCACCTGATCCGTCACCTGCAGCTCCGGGAAGAAGGGTATATTCTTGGCCCACTCCACCGCGGAGAAGAGCAGCCTGGCGGCCAGTTCGCAGATATTGTCAATGCCCATTATATTATTCGGTTGCATGCATTGGCCATAGCGGGATGTGGGATAGGGTTCCGCTCGCAGCAGCAGCGAGATATAGGAACTGAGGTACGAGTGACCATTGAAGCCGGCCATGCTCATGGGATCGCCATTGGCCAACTGGTATTGGCTGTGCATGCCGGCCAAGCCGGGCTGTGTGGGTGGCACGCGTCCACGTTGAACGGCTGGAACGAAACGAGAAACGGAAACTGGGAAATTAATTAAAATTGTTAAGATTTCATTGAGCAAAAGAAATATTGAAAACTTATAACTAGGCGATGAGAGACTGTACTTTAGATGGATCCCAATTGTAATCCCAGATGGGATTACCCTTCTCCTGATTGGTTCCGTTTAATTGTTCAACTATTTTGACCGCCATATCACACTCGGGACAATGGCTGGCATTCAACTCTGTTGGCAAAGCTGCCACAAATGCATACAAAAGACGCACGGGACACTATCTGGCCACCTCAATCTGTTAAGGCAACACAACACAACACAACACATCACATCTCACATCACATCTCTTAGCACAGATCTGGCTTTTGTTGTATTAGGAGTAGGACAACGTCATAAGATACTTTTCAACTTCAAGAGCTACCTAAAAGACAACCCTAGACGACGAAACATTACCATAACAACCCCATATGAGGATTTGCCCCTCTCCCCCTCTCTATCCCTCTCCCTCTCTCTCTCTCTCTCAACTGCTTAGTTATGCAAATTTGAACTAAATACTTTCAACGCATCTTTCAAAAAAACATACGAAAAGCAAAAGGGTAGATGATGAAATATTTTCAAACAAAGTTGATAGCAAACTTTTTATACCATGCATCCATAGGATGAAATGGTATATTAAAGTCGCCAAAATGTATGTAACAGGAAGAAGAAAGCTTTGCCGACCATATAAAGTATATATATTCTTGATCAGTATTAATAGCCGAGTCGATTGAGATATGTCCGTCTGTCCGTCTGTACGATCATCGAGATCTCCGAGACTATAAGAGCTAGAGCTATCAAACTTGGCATGTAGACTCGTTTGCTCTGCAGGTAGATCGAGTTTATTTTTTTTTTTGCCACGCCCCCTTCCGACCCCGCTATTTTAGAAACAATATTTTGAGCCCCCATATCTCGGGAACTATAAAAGATAGAGCTATCGTATTTAGACAGCAGATGCGTGCAGTATGCACGTTTGCTTCAAATTTTTTCCACGTCCCCTTCCGCAGGTTGTGAATATCTATCATCCCACCAAATATCACAAGAATCGGAATAAAAATGGCCGAGTTATACATAGAAACGTTTTTCACCCATAGCGGTGCAAGGCGGATGCACACAAAAAAGAGCGAGATAGCATATGTTAGAAATCACCGATTTGGTCGGGGGCGCTAAAGTGCTCAAGTCCACATAAGAAAGAAATTTAATATATATCTTTTCACCTGATGCATGGTATATCCAAGTCGGTCCGGCGACTTACTTACTTTATTTTGAACTGCATTTAAATGCAGGTTTCTGTTTCGGTTTAAGTAATATTTATTTATAAGCATTATAATTAACAATGTAAAGTGAAAGGCTTGTTGGTTTTTTCTTTTTTCGTTTTGGGGGCAGGAAATGGCATTTTGCAAACCACTTGGACACGCTCTCAAGTTGACATGAACTTAAGCACGTGCTCTGCCCTCCAAATGGGCAAATGTGGGAGGGGGGGATGGGGAGCAGATTCATTCATTAAGTAATCAGCGAAAAAAAAGGGATTGGGATGCGTTGCATCTCTCTCTCTCTCTCTTGACTGCTGGCTAATCTCCAGCATCTTCAAAACCACAAGATTTTCTCTCTGTCTCTCGGTTTGGCTTAGTCTTGTGGTCAGACAATAATTTTCCCAGGCCTATAAATTTTGAGACTGGACACTGGGCAACTGGGTAACCGGTTTGCCAGTTTTCAGTGTCTTTTTTTACCTGTGCCACGAAGGCGAGAATCTCCTCATTCTCCACCCCAATGGCACAATTACGCAAATGTGTATTGTGTAAATACATTTTTCAGTCGAGAATATCTTAAACTGGACACTGGTCAGCGACTGGTTCTGAGATGGGATCAAATCAACCCCTAGACTAGGTCTTAATTGCTTGAGTAAAGCAATAAACAAACACTTTTGTGTCCCCGAGGTGACCACCAGAGAATGCTTTCGCTCTCTTCCAACAAAAGACGTTACTTTTGCAGGAATCCAGTTTCCGTTTCCAGGTGTGCCTGGCCAGCTAGCCAGCCAAGCACTTGGCTCGATCCAATATATAAATAATAATAATAATGCTTTTGTTTCTCAATGAGTAGAAACCAATGTATGTACAATATGGGGCCCCGAAGGCTCTTTTGATTCTTGTTGCCAGATTGTGTCTGTGCTTAGTTGAAGGCTTTGAAGCGGGTGGAGGCTCTGGTCTCTGGTCTCTGGTGTCTAGGTGTGGTAGGATGTGTGACTCCAGCCCGACTCTAGGTGTGGAGTTTTAGTTTCTCTATTGTAAGAGAGGTGTAAAGAAAAAAAACCTTTGTCTGACCTAGTTTTTTTTTTTGCTGTCTTTATCAAACTAACTAAAAGTACTTTTTGAACCATTGTTGTGGCTCAAAAATATTTGTGAAAAATGCGTTGTGCGACCAAGCCTCTGGAGCTATGTTTGGGCATACTCCATAGATCATGCAGGTGGAGTTGTGGGTCAAAGTTTACCCAAGCAAAATCAAGAATATAGAGTCTAGAAAGCAAAACTTTACATTTTTCTATTTTAATTCCATTTTTAAATAACGTTTAAAAGAATTCCCTCTCTGTTTTCTTACGAAAATTATATTTGAGTGTCCTTCCTTTTGATGCATCGTCTTATCTGATCCTCGAAACTGCTCTGCATACCCTTACACGAACTCCAAAAAAATCCCTTCACATGTCCGTTTGGCTTATTTTTGATTGTTTTCACTCAATTTTATTATGGAAATAATTTCTGCTATTTCTACCCTTAGAGGAGAAAACAAGTTTTCAAGTCCAGTTCTATCCAATTGACACTGAAATTTAATTAGAGGCGACCCCGAATTTTTTCACATCACTTTTTCAGGTTTTTCATACGAAATATTGTATGCTGACCAGAGACCGGGGTCTTGGTTCTGGGTCATTCACGGGCATGGCCTTTGTCCGCCTTTTTTCTGCTAAATAGCGCCCTGGTCAAAAGGGACAAAAATCCAAGTGCAGAAAATTATGTTGATTTCCCACGATTTTTCAACGCTGATAATGGACAGGGAACTAGATGGACTAGTTTTTTTTTTTCTAGTCTTATTTGTTGTCAGCAGAACTTGTCATTAGGAAAGCTACCGAAAACTACCGAAAAGGTGTTGAACTCTCTGTTCTGTTTTTTTAAATTAAATTTTCGACAAGTGTAGAGAGTGTGTGAGAGAGAGAGAGACATCATATTTAATGGCTAAAACAGGTAATATTAAATAGTTGGGTTCAGACTGTGTCATTAGCTTGACTTCTCTCAAATTTTTTTGTAATAACCCACAAAAGTTGTTTGTCTTAGGTAAATTTGTGTGTGTGTTGTTGTGTGTGTTGTACTTATTTTTGCAACCTCGTCGGAAAATAAATGTTTATATACATTTAATTACAAGTGCATTGAGCTCGAGTATCTCTGCTAAAGGCGCCCAGGCGCAGGCGCATTTTAATTACCCCCGTTCGTTCTTAACCCAAATCGGAACCAGCATCTGCTGTCCGATCGGTCGGTGGGTCGGTTTGTTATTAGCATTTTGCGAACAAAAAAAAAAAAAAAAAACCTGTCAATATTAGTGCAAATAATAACAGCTTAGTGCACTAACTGCGCATACTTGTGTAAGACAAAATAAAACTGCAACTCAAACTGAAAGCGAGACTACTTATATGTACGTCTCCATCTCTGACAGACGTTAATTGTTAATGCTGACACATGTAACTCTGGCCATTGGCTTGCGCCGTCACTTAGTCAATCGGTCGTTGAGTTAGTTAGTTAGTCGGACATTCGGTCAGTTAGTCAGTCAGTTAGTCTCAAAACTTGTCAATGTTGTCATTGGCAATTTGCGAATATTGTGGTGGACTCACAAGTATGCCAAATATTTGCCAGTAAACGGTAGTTACAAATTACTCCCATACATATATTTATTTATTGTCTATAGGGTGCGTTTCATTAAGAGACAAATTGGTTGGGAAATCACAGAAATTTTCTAACCGGAGAAACCAATTCAAAGCAAGCTAAAGTGCAACAAAGTAACAGACAAAAACCACCGATTTCTCACTGTGTAAGTGTTCATTGAAAAATCATTAAATTAGTTTTAATAAATCATTTTGTTTTGGCTCATTTGAGGCAGATCGAAACTCTTCGTGTCGACACCAGCAATTATAATATTGAGCTAATATGGAATATTGAGTAGATATATGCTCAGTGTGTTTGTTGTTGTACTTTTATTATTATTTTTAATTATTAACAAGCGAACGAACAACTTTGCATTTGATCTTTGGGGTCAATAAGTTGCACTCAATGCTTAATTGTTTTTTTTTCTCTCTCTCTCTCTTAGTTTTTTTTTGTATTTGTTGTGTAGCAGCAGCAGCACGAGCCTAAAAATTATTTTGTGTTAGTGCTTTATCTTGGGACCGATCTGATCTGAACCGACAATGGCCAAATTCTTTGGCAACAATCTCTCTGTCTCTTCGTTGTGAGGCAAATTCCTAGCATGTGACATTTAGTCATCTCATCCAACCCAATGAAAGTAAATTTCTGTTGATTTCTATGCTCTACTTCCGTTCTGCCTAGCCTCAATGTTTGACTTTTAATTGACCCTTAGCCAATAAATAAGTAGATGAAATTTTCGAATAGAATATCGAGCAAGAGGAAACTTACCTTCACGTCGCATGCCCATTTTGAGGCACTTTTTCAAGCGGCAATATTGACATTGATTGCGATGATGCTGATCTATGGGACAATTTCGGCTACCGCGACAGGAATAGGTGAGATTGCGTCGCACTGAACGCTTGAAGAATGATTTGCAGCCTGAAAAAAAGAGAGAAAGAAAGTTTTAGTAAAATATAATTAAATTCTTATTTATATATTTAATTCTTTTCCTTTTTTGTTGTCCAGTGGAAAATCGCTTGTAAACTCTTTGGGTTAACAAATTCTTTGGCACCCAAAAAATAACCACAGAGAACAAGAACCCCAGACTTTGACAGTTTGTCCCCCACACCCTATCCCCCCTTTAATGTCAATGGTCATGTTACACGTTTCATGGCTTAACGCCTCCCATAAAATTACCTTTAATGGCTTTCAATTAACAAAGTGTATCTTGGGCACGAAGATACAACTGGCAGCAGCAGCAGCAGCCAGCAGTCTCTTGGCTAAGGTCTTCCCTATGAGCTGGCTGCACAATGTTGCAGCACTTCACGACGAAAAATTTACTGTTAAGCCTCACAGTCTCACAGACCTTCTTAGAGTGGAGTTTCAGAGGGTCCACTTAAGACACTACTACCTCAACTAGCCAAGTTAATGTCGCCCAGCGTATCTAAACATGTGTATCACTTCAGTAACCTCTCCAATAAAAAGAAAACAACAACAACAACAACCGAAACAAGAAACAAAAAACACATTTCTGCATAAAAAGGCATTGTCTGTATATTTACATGTTTTTTTCTGTTTTTTTTTTTAGTTTTTTTTTTGGTGGATTTCTTGGCCCTAGGACAGAAAACCGAAACTTTTCTCACAATAACTCAAAAACAATGGCATATGCTCATAAAATTCGTTTTAAGCTGTAAAATCATCATCAAAAGAGCAGAGAAGAAAAGGAAAACGAAATATGTAAGCGCGCTAAGCCTTCAATCCCATAAGCCATACAAGATCATAGGCTATAAAAGATTTCAGTTTTCAGTTTTGCCAATGCGCGATCGTCGTGTGGCTAAAGCCTGAACCACCGCCGCCCCCGCCCCCGCACCCGCTCAGAGAGAGAGGGAGAGGGAGAGAAAGAAACGTGGCCAGCTGGAAAAAATTGAAACTGATTGAAAATTTAAGTCGTTCGATTGATGCACTACAGGTGGGCCTCGAATAAAAAAGAAAACAACAGCAGAAGAAATCCCTGGAAAATGTGATGAACTAACAAAATTCTTAGGAGTGACAAAAAAAAAAAGAATTGAAAGAATTCTAAATAAATCGCCAACGATTTGGAGAAGGGCATTTAGAAGGCTTGAAAGCCTCAGCCCCACACTCAAGTCTAGGAACTGCACACACACACACATAAGTTTTACACCATATGATCTACGAATAACGATATTGTACCAAGTCACGATTTCTGCCAAAACGTACCGTTGGCTTTGTTCCCCCCCGCCGCCTCTCACCGCTTCCTCTTCTTCTTAGAGTGGACAGACAACTCTCTGGTTTAGGAGGAGTTGGGGGAAAAAAAGAAGAACTGCAACAACAGAGGCGAAACTGCCCATATGCGCCTATCGCATCTCTATCTAGAGCTGGAAGCTCGAAGGTTGGTCTTAAGGCACAGCAGAAACCTCAGTGGACGATGCGAACGATGCGCTTGGTTATTGATGAAGATACCGTAAACAAAATCTGACTATGCCCCAACGAAGAGGGGGGATTCCGGGGGAATATCGTGTTATATCAATAACCGAAAAAGGGTGGATCGCGGTGGATTTACTTTGCTTATTCTTAAGCTTTTACGCTGTGGGAAGACAGACAGAGTAAGAGAGAGAGAGAGAGAGAGAGCTAGTGAGAAGCCTTAGAATCCTTTTTGTTCATAGGGTTTCCTAAAGTCTCCAGTTTAGGCTTAGCCTCTTCTTAGGCCATTCACGTTTAGACTGCGGGCCTTGCGGTAGTTTCAATTACCGCTGTTTAATTGCTTTAACAAAAACAAAAGCTTCGCGTGCTCTACGCGCCATAAAGCGTTCAATATACACAGTTAGCTGGAAATATTTCCAAGAAGCGTTCCATTATTAATTGAACTTCCTCAAAAAAGATGATGTGATGTGTGCGAATCTCACGAGACCCTGTATCAAAGGGTGCCGACGGGGGGCACACATTTAATTTGGAGTGCGAAAACTAACCAACTAACTAAGTAACTAACTAACTTGGCTTGGCTTTATTTCAAATCAATCCATCATAAATATTATCTTTAATTCTTGGGAAAGTGCATTGCAAGTGCCGCTAGATGATGGGCTGATCTTTGCAGTTATGTGTTGCCGCTTGGCCGCGCTATTTAAAGCGTGAAATTAGTTGGCTCAACCAAAAGACTCCAACTCCAACTCCATTTCAGATGCCAGTTGCAATATTTGTCTACTAGTAATTTGTTTTTCTAACTGTTTTGCAATTTGTTTTCATCTTTTTTTTTTGGAGCATTGACCCTCGATCTAACCGCCGCAGTCCGCACACTTGAGCTTGACTTGCAGCTCATTTTCTAATTATTAATACGAAGAGGAGAGTGTGGCGCAGGAGTGGAGCTGGGCCCATCATTAAGGTGCAATAATTAAATGTTAAAGCTTACACGAGGCACTCAGGCCTAGTCAAAGTAATTAGCACAGGCAAGAGCCAGCCACACAGTTACAGAGGCGGCTAGACAAAGTCTTTGGCAAAAAAAAAAAAAATAAAGACCATAACTGGAGTAAAACCGAACCGAAACAGAAACATAATTACAGACACTGGGGGCCCCCCCATCAGACACGAAATCGCATGCACTTGGAGTATCTACAAAATGCACTGATTATGAACGGGTGGCTTGAACTTCAGCAGAGTCTTCGATCTGACGGAAGACTGAAGACGGAAAACAGGTGAGTCCCATCTCCGATCTCCAGGGTGCACACAGGGTGGGATTGAGTTGGCGTTGGCCATAAAGCAGTAGGGTTTATAGCCTGATCTAGGTCAACGGTAAAAACTTCATTTAAACTTTATTTAAGTGGTGAGAATTTAACCGAAACCGAAACCAAAGAAAACATTGATTAAATAAAATAAAAACCAAAGAATAATTTCTTTAACAACCAAGCCCAACTAGTGGCCCTAATCCACACGTATATATAAAGTTGGCACAACAACACAAAATGCCGACGAAAATAAAGATAAGCGATTTAGCTTTGATTTAACTGATGCTATGTGAAGTTATGCGGCAACCTCCAAAAGCGAGATAGAAAGATATGAAAAGGGAGAGACAGACGGAGAGAGGGAGAGAGGGGATCCACTCTAGTGGAGCTGGTTGCGCTGGTCATGTACACCGACAAGAGCTCGAGCTCTTTGGGGCCTGGGCTTTTGACCAAACGACACATGGCGATAAGGAAAAGGTTATTGCTGCAGACTTTAGACTATTAAAGAGACTTGGCCCAGGCACCGCGGGGCATGTCGTCATCATCGTTGCTGCAGCAGCAGCATGAACCTCCAGTTCTCAATTCTTGCGGCCAAATGTTGCAAGTGCAAGCATAAGATGCACACAAAACGTGCCAACTAACCAACAACCAACTGAGAAGAAGCAGAATAGAAATAGTTGAAGAAAACTATTTCTTTTTATTTTTCCCCCTTTTTGTTTTTGGGTTTTCGGGGAGCTGATCGATTAGCCAAGTTAGTTTGAAAACGAAAATTGCGCATGAAGTGGCAACGAACAGTAACCGGCAAACGGTCCCCCCTTTGGGGTACGCTCCAAGTCTTCAGCGAGCTTAACATAATTAATTAAACCGTTACATTATAAAGCGGATCAAGTCGGTAGTTCACGATTTTTTCCACTATATAGTGAGAGAGAGATAGAGAGAGAGCGAAACTCTTTTTCTCGTGTCAGGATAAATTTTTTGCGCCTCATTTGGCGCTAGGGCTTAGGGAGGGAAGGGGTGGGTAGTGCCTGATCCAGTGGGGCAGATGGGAAGTTTCGAACATTTTCTTCTAAGTACAACGATTTGTACTACAAGGCAACTTTTAATGATTACAATGTCTGTAGCTCTCAGTATTTGTTTCTCTGTTTCTCTGTTTGTTTGTTTGTTTATTTTGCCCTCTTGTTGCAATATCTCTACAATTAAGTTTTGTTGTTGTTGTTGTTGTGGCTTTTTTTCGGGTGATTTTCCTTCGGTTTTGTTGTTGTTTTTTAGCTATTTTAATGAAGGGTTTTGAGTTGAACTGAGCCCAAGTCAACCTCAACTTTAGTTGAGCTCATTAATGTTGACAAAATGTTGAGCAATCGATGGGAAAAGTACAGATTGAGACAGAGACAGCAACTAAGGAGTGGCCTTGTTTCTGTCTCTCTCTCCCTCTCTCTCTCGATTTTTCTCAAGCATCAAATAAAAGGTGGGTTAAATTATAAATTCTATATATTAATCCTATAATAAATTCTCTTGATTTTCACAAAATGTAGTTACTAATCTCTTCTTCTAGCCTAAACCCTTCCACGATTAGGAGGAACTGTATCATTTGCTTTTATGGCCACATATTTCAGCCTACATACTCACTTCATGTCATAATAATTTGTCTCAAAATATATAAGTTATTGGGGACTTGGATTTCTTTATATGCACATGTGTGGTGGGGGGGAGGGGGTAACGGGGGGTGCTACTGAGTTTGTGCGAGTTGTGGGCTGTGGACTGTAAATCATGTGGCCCAACGGCACACAAATCGCTCGCACGGAAGTTATAAATGTTTATCAAAAGGCGATTTAGATGATAAATGGTTATGGTTAAGCAATTGACTTGACTTCTTTTCGCTTTCTTTCTCCCCACCCCCCCTCACCCTCCGCTCACTCCTCTGTCGTTTTTGCAAATGCAAATTTTTGTTGTTGTCGAATACAAGCTTTAAATTTATTAAGAGTCTTGTTACTAATTAATAAATACAACAAAAAATATGAAGAAAAAAAGAAAAATGTAATGCCATATGCCTAAGGCGGGACACGCCCCAACGCCTTCCCGAAATGAAACTGCAACGTCATAAATTGCAAGCCAAAAAAATAAATACACATAAAAACACCCAAAAAAAAAAAAAAAAAATTCGCTGTGGGCGTTGTTAATTTCTGCAGTTGTATTTACTTTGTTGCTGTTACTTATAAAATCTGTTTTTTTTTTCGAAAATAAAAACGACGGCAAATTGATTTATGTTTTTGACTTTTTTTCTTTGCTCAACCAGAGGAATGAATTTTCTTGAAAATATATGATGAGGTGGAAAAAATAAAAGATCTTGACCATAATAATCATAAAAAGCAAATTAAAAACAGATTTTAATAAATAAAAAACCCACATTTTAAATATGTGTTTTTTCTGTTGTTGTTGTTATTTGGGTCAACAAATTGCAATTTACATTTCAGCTTCATAATGAAGTTAATTAAAAAGCCACACATGTCGAGAAGCAAAATAAAAGGACAATGTCCAGCCAAAAAGCAGAAAAGCATTTAAATTTATTTTGTGGATCATCTTTAAGATGGAAGTGAGTTTTTTCCCCTCATGAATTTGCGCAACGTGGGAACTTCCCGTTGCACTTTCTTAAGCTAAGCATATTTATGGTTTTGGATGACAAATATGAATGTATCTCAAAGATACACACACTCGCACACACACAAATTAAAGTGAGCTGACATGGTCTGGTTAATGCGGCTTGGCTGGCGCTTAACAATTAGACATGATGGCAATTTCTTATAATTTTTTCACTGTTGTTGTTCTCCTCTGTTTGCATTAATTTTGTATTAAATTAATTGCATGCTAGTCTAGTTACTACTTTTAGTAGCTTAGAGTAATTTTTCACTAAAATTTATTTGTCATAGTCATGTAGAGCAGCAGGTTGATGATAAATCATGTTAATTTAGATTTTGACATGAGTGCTGAGTGAAGGGGGTGGAGTCTCCCTCTCTGCCCCCTCCTCCATATTAAACAATTAGCAAGTCAATAAGGAAAATTCATCGTTATCAGTAGAATTTCTTAGTTTTTCTCAATTTCAACGCAATTTTCACCTACAAAACAACAGCTGGAATCAAACAAGTTGCCTTGCTACCTAAGATCCAAGAAGAAGGGCAGCAGCCACATGGCGAAAACAGGGAACTTGGGAAGAGTAGACAACACTCGTAAGCTACAATTAATCTTCTAGAGCTACAAAGCAAAGCAAAGTGGGGTGAGTTAACTTGGCATAAATTTCACATACTGCCATGGACAAGCTCTCTCTCTTCTCTTTAGCTGGACAGACTGGCAGGCTGGCAGGCTGGCAGAGATCGGGGTAGATCGGTGCAGACCCCGGGACAGACAAGTGAGTGCTGGCTGGCAACCCAAAAAAAAAAAAAAAACGAAACAAAACAACGAAAACGAGTTGCGATCTGCACCTTGAAGTGAATCAGCTGAAAAGGACGACCCAGGCGCACATTATGGATTTTAGTAGAGAATCTTCTTCTCGCATTTGGCAATGATATGAAATGGTTTTTTGCAGCCGATCTCAGCTTTCTATGCCTTCTTAAATTCAGCGTTGTTTTTTCGTTTTTCGTTTTTCTTTTTTATTATTATTATTTTTCAGCCTGGGCATAGAACAAAATAGATTGCTATCGTGGCAACATCATCAGGCTCACTCAAGAGAGAAGAAAACCCAAAAGATATCTTACACACACATAAGTAAGAGGAGGTAAGTGTGTTGAGGTGGAGGCAAAACACCTTCAGAATGCAACGAGGCGGTCACAGAGCAACATTTCTTGTTGCAGTTGTTGTTGGCCGTTGCACATGCGTACAAAATGCTTGTGTGATTAATAATAATCACAATGAAAACTCATGGGGAAGACAAACAGTGGGTGAAGTTGTAAATTTTTTAAATCATTTTCTTTCTTCCACATTTAATTATTTAATCGAAGAGAATTTTCTTTTGGAATTAATTTCCAGCATATTGTTTCCACTGTGCATCTACCACTTGGGATGAATTCCTAGAGTCATTTCATTTCTCTGCTCACATCTAGAACATTTGAAGAGATATGATTATGACAAGTTCAACTTGAAGTTGCACTAAATGCCAACGCATGCAGTTGGCAATCCCCCCTCGACCCTTTCTCTTCTTCTGCTTCTTTTCTCAGGTTCCCTTACCCTTCTCTATCTCTCTCTCTCTCAGTTTCTCTCTTGTCTAAGACAATAAAAAGGTGGGCGCTTCATTTAGCAGCCGCACAATTTGCATGAACACCAACAACAACAACAACTCTTTGTGTCTCTAGTACAAAGCACACCGTATTTTATTTAGATAATAATTTTCTCGTCCGTTTCTTTTTTTTATGTTTTATCTAGCGATAAGCCTACCAAGTTGAATAAAGTTAAGAAATTGCCGGGTGCGTGCCTGGCCTGGCTTAAGAGGGCGAGATCTGTCTACATTTATATCTAGATAGATAGATATGCACATCTATATATATATATATATAAATAACTGTATAATGACCAAGCAGAGAACAAAAAAAACTGCTAACTAAACTTTTAAAATGGTTTATCTATCAAAGAGATAACTGTCTATAGATAAAAACCTTCAATAAACTAATTATTTAATAGAAAAATCAAGTGAACTTAATGAATTTCATTATCTCCATGTAAAAAAGATACAAAATTAACTCAAAGTGAAATATTTTTTACGGAAAGATTTCCATCTCTCATTGAAAAAGTAAGTGCCAAAAAATGGCTCACTCTAATAAGAATAAAAACTATTTACACTTGTTTTTCTTTCCATTTTTTATAAAGAAAATCCAATCAGAAATTAAAAAAAAAAATCTCACAGATTAACAAAGCGCCAAAGGTTAGAAAATACGAAAGATGGAAAAGTATCTTGAAGATAGCTTTTAAAGTTAATCATAACTATGGAAATTCTTTCATCTTTTCTTTCAATCAAGCCATCAAAAGGTCTCAATAGAAAAACGACTAGAAGAATAGATTTTCTTTTGCATTGATTCTTGTGCACTTCTTGGCCAGATTCCCACAGATTCTTCTTTAGGCCGAGATTTGCATGATCGCACACCCACAAGATAATCGTTTTGCCAACTCATCAAACTGCCATAATTCACGGTAACTGTCAAAAATCAACCGATCAGCCGTTGGCAGGCTGGCACGCTTTTATATATATGTTTTTGTTACACAATAATTTTCTGTTTGGTCATCATCATGATGATGATGATGATGATCATCGAGAGAGAGATTCAATTGAACAATTACTCACCTTCACAGGTAAACTGTCCGTAGTGTTTGCCGGAGCTCTTGTCGCCGCAAACGACACACTCGATGTTCTGCTTGGAATCGATCTGTGATCCACTATTGCTGCTCTGCGAATGCGAGCTATTTGCCTGGGAGCTGGGCGTGGTGCTGCCACCACCGCCGCCTCCGCCGCCGCCGCCACCGCCTCCGGACGAACTGCCCAGACAACTGGATGATTGCGAACCCTTGATAATGGGCAGCATATCTGTGGCATGACCCGATGGGACACCACTGGCATGATGACCCGCCGACGATCCATTGGCACTGGGCAGGCTAGAGAGATCCTCTTTGATTGTGTGATGTGCACTTTGGTTGAGATTCGCCGTGGAGGCAGTGAGCCCGGATAGATCCTGTTTGATCACCGCCGACTGTTGGCTGGCCACACTGCTGGGAGTGGTGCCGCCGCCGCCAGCCGATCCAGCTGTGCCCGGGCCAGGACCCGCCGAGGCAGAGGCATGCAGGTGACCACCAAGATTCGGATCGTGCCAGGCTGTATGCGGCGGTACACCCAGGCCCATGGAGCGCGAGAGTCCCAGATCGAAGGCGGACAACTCGGCCCCGGATTGGGGACGGGGATTGAAGAAGCCGGGAGCTGTGGACGGGGAGGCGCACATGACGCCGCCACCGTACACGCTCAGGGAATTGTGCGTAATAATTTTGGCGGCCGGATCGGAACACGTGGTAAAATTCGTGGAATACACTTTTGATCACACACACAACACACTGAGAGATCGGTAAGCAAATCTATTTCCTTTGGAAATTTTCTCGCCAAAAAAGCGTTATCAATTTATTTTATATCTTCTCTTATTTTTTTCGGAAATTTTCTTTTCTTTGGAAAATATTCTTATTTCAATTTGATTTGTTGAAACATTTTCCACACACACTTTCCTTCTTCACTAGCCACACACAGACACATGCACTTTTCTCTATTATAACAATTTTCTTTTTTTCTTTTTCGCTTCTTGTAATTTTTTTTTTTTTTTCTTATATTTTTCCGAAAGACTTTAAAGATTTTTCAAAAATTTTTCTCTTTTTCTTTGGATTGACTTGGGTCTTTGAAAAATGCGCGTCATGCGGAGCAGCGAAAATCTCAGCTGTTCTCGTAAGGCCTTTTAGAGCCTGACTGGCAAAACATTCGTGGCAAAAGGTACACGACCCGACCCGACTCGACCTAACGACACATCACACAAATCTCTCTCATTCCACACACAGAGCCACAGAGCCAAACGACGAGTGGCCACCTCGCACACATCGCTCTGCCCTCCTTGCACTCGCTGTGATCCAATGCTTGAGTGGAATTGCCATTGGATCTTTCTCTCTCTCTATCCGGCTGGCTGGCTGGCTGGCTGGCTGGCTGGCTCTCTGGTGGCGGGGCAAGACCTTCAATGCGTTTGGCTGATTTGCTCAACGACAGCGACGGCAGCGGTGGCGGGCTAGAGATACTACCACCACCACCACCACCACATCCACGAGACCCACCACCACCACCATCGTCAGAGTCACAGATACAGATACTTTTTCGCTCTCCCGCTCTTCTGCTCTTTGTGGTGTTTCGTTGAGTGGCGCTTTTTTCCACTCAGAGTCTTGAGTCATACCCCATTGGACTAGGAAAACTCGTTTCCTCTGCTTTTCTTATTAGTTTGCTGCCGTTGGGCACATCTGTTAGCTCACTTTGGGCCACTTTACCGTTAACATTTCATTGACTTTATCTTCTTGCTTACTTTTTAATTTGTATGACAACTTTAAAATGGTAAAAACCTTAGTCTCCACCCCAAAAAAAAAATCAACACTAAAGTATCTCAAAGTCTTCTGGTTGGTCAGGTTAAAGTGTTTTTCGTTTTGCTCTGTTCATAAATTTTTTGTGGCGTTTTTTATCTAGTTCACAGTGGCTGATATTGCCGCAATCTTAAAGCTCCATTCCCATTGGCCAATGGCTAATATAATAATTAAAGTTTGGAAGATGAAGTCATTTCGTGTAGCAAAAGTTTTCCATTCCAAAGTATGAGAATTTCAGGAAAGAATATATCTTAATTTACTTTACGTAAATAATTTCGTTCTAGTAATTCCATTAGTTGAGCATGAAAATGCCAAAACTCTTAGCTTCAGCAAAAGATACAAATGTATCTTAAATTTTGCCAAGGCATTAAAACTATTTTGCAGGCTTAGAAACACTTCAAATGAGAATAATTTTGTTCTAGTAATTCCAAAACTCTTAGCTTCAGCAGAAGATACAAAAGTATCTTAAAGTTTGCCAAGGTGATAAATCTATTTTGCAGGCTTATAAACACTTCGAATGAATTCTAACAATGAAACTCACATAATTTTAAAGATACAAAAGTATCTTAAGGTTTGTTAAGGTGATAAATCTATTTTGCAGGCTTAAAACTACTTCGAGTGAATTCTAACGATGAAACTCACATTATTTTAAAGATACAAAAGTATCTTAAAGTTTCCCAAGGCGATAAACCTATTTTGAAACGCTTCAAATGAGTTCTAACTATAAAAATTAAATCAATTCAGAACTTCAAACAAATTCACAAAGATATATATGTATTTTATGAAGCTTTATTTTTATATATTTAGCTTGTAATCTGACTAAATCTTTTAGTTCTCAATTAAGTTAATGAACTTCTTTATTTAAACCTTACTTTTGTCAGCAGTTTATTCGAATAATTTTCGAAACTTTCGAATAAAAACAGAAGCAAGATGGTTTCCACTCTTTATATATATTTAAACCTCACTTTCTTACCTCATTTGATAGTTTATGATCAATCTACATTTTGTAGATTTATTTTAGATATATTTCATTCTCGATTTCGACCTTAATAGTATAAATACTTTATTCATTTAGCGGAATAACCGACATATTATTAACGCTCAATGTATTCGGCATGCTTTCAATGTGCTGGGTCCCTCTCCGCATTACTAGCGAAGCCAATTGACTGCCATAATAAAATTAGAAATAAGTCTAATATATGTACATATATATATCTATATGTATATTCCTAACTAATTGGCTTAACGCACTCAACTTTCGACTGGGTCGCCCATCAGCTGTTTATGCACTTGAAAAGTGCCAAAACATGAAATAATTTAATTAAATTTTAACAAGTGAGAGAAACCTGATATGCCCTGCCCATCATCTAACTGCCATTTCATGCCCACACATCATAAAAATACAAAAAAACAAAGAGAGGAGACCAGGTGAGGATGGAATGGAAATTGTAATGGAAATGGAAAATAAAAATGGAATGGCTAACAGCTTTCAATTAGAAACGCCAACACACAGATATAAGTATTTATTTGAAATTAGCATTTTGTGGCAATTTGCACGCAAAAAAGTGATGAAAATTGCAAATATCTTTAAAATACAGTTTACAGCCACGCAAAGGCGGCAGTCGTGTCTGTCGGTCTGACACTTCATTTTCACTCTCCACTCTCAAAACTGAAAAACAGCAACAAAAAAATTGTCGCAAGTTGCAGAAAGAGTCCAAAGGGCCAAATTGTGGGCAACGCACTTTGCACTCATCGTGGGGCTATGGTAGCCCAAGAAGGGGATGGGGAAAGGTGACAGGGCGATGGGTTGGGTTGGGCGAGTGGCGCCCTCTTGTGTCTTGTGGGTTGGGAAGGGCCAAACGTTCAATTGGATGATGAATTGGACAGCAGTTCCTCTTTGGGGTGGCAACTTCCAACTCACAATGCGATTCACTCAGAGATTCACTCTCGAATGAATGAGTTTCGTCAAGTTTTTATTCACTCATTCATGGCCACGCCTTCTCTCTTTGACTATCTCTCTCTCTCACTCTCAGTGTCTGTCTCTTTCACTCTTTCGCTCAAGTCTTATCATTAACTGTATCGGAATGTTTCGCTTTTTATGTGTGTTTGCTCTCATACAAAAAAAAAAAAAAAGCGCCACAAAAACCAAAAATTAAACAAAAAAAAAAAAAAATATGCGACGATTTTCTGTTTGCTTTTTATTAACACCGCTAGATGTCTCTCTCTGTCTTCCAGCTGCTTTTGGAGCCCCAAATCTAATTCAATTGCCCGGCATCCATCCCTCTCTGGCCGAGAGTTGGGAGAGAGGATGGGGGAACGCTCTCCACATTGCCACATCTCAACATCCTGCCTTTGAACCTAATCTCTCGGGTTCTCGGCACCTCTTGTTAGTACATCGTATGTTACTCGGGCCCCATTTCAGCCCGGCCATGCCCCCTGCCCCACCCAATAGCACGGAGTTCGCGCAGTCAGGCAGCACCTCCAACCCTTTTGGGTTAAATACTGACAACCCCATTTGAGCGCCTTTGCTGCGCTTTGCCTTGGCACCTAACCCACAACTTTGGCATCATGTTGGCTAGTGGCCATTTTTTTTCTCCCTCTGTGTTTTTTGTTCTCATCTGTCTGTTTTTTGTCTCCTCGAAAAGTGGGGGAGTGGGGGGGGGGCTTGGGGCCCAGTCTATTGAAAGCACACTGAAAGGGAGATACGTATGCTTTTGGCACGGACCCAGAGAAAGATGCAGTCTGCTCTTCAAATGTGGATACAGCCACACTCTGAATTGTGTTAGATTAAAAGTTTTCTATGGAATATTATCAAGATCGAAATATATTTTTTATTTTCTACCAGACACAAAACAAAACTGTAACTAATTCTAATTAAATTATCTTTTATTTATTTAAATTAAAGCCGAATCATTTGATTTCTATTGATTTTTTTCAAATTCTGATTATTAGTAAACAAGTATTTTAGATTTAATCTTCCTAAATGTTTTTCTTTTATACTTAAACTGAAGAAAACAATATAAGAAATCAATATTACAGAAGCTATTTAATAGAATGTTTCGAAAAGATAATCCAAATAATATTCTAAATGGTATTTCTTTTGATTTTTTTGAAATTCTAAATAATAGTAAACAAGTATTTGAGATTTAATCTCCTAAATGTTTTTTTTTTGCTTAAACTCAAGAAAACAATATAAGAAATCAATATTACAGAAGCTAGATAATTCAAATAATATTATAAAAAGTATTTCTTTTAATTTTTTTAAAATACTGAGCAAGTATTTAAGATTTAGTCTTCCCAGATTTTATTTCTATACCTAAACTCTAGAAAACAATATATGAAATTAATATTAGAAGTAGCTATTTCATATTTTTGAACTTTCCACATACATTTTAAATTCCTTTACAAATGATTAAGTAACTTCTAATGTTAAATTATAAAATGCATTGGTTCATATAGATCAAGAGCTTCACGATATTGGTTTAAACTTTAAAGTCTCGATATTCTCGATATAATCCTTTCAATATTTTTAAAGAATAACTATCAAACTGATGGGAAAATAATATGATTTTTAAGCCCAAGGACAAGTAAAAGTATTTCAATATTTTTAAAGAACAACTATCAAACTGATAATATAATTTCTAAACCCAAGGAAAAGTAAAAGGTTTTTTCATATTTTGCCGTAGTTTTTCAGGTTCAAGAACTATTAAGCTTTATATAATAGTTTCTAAAATGAAATTTGTCATTTGTGTATATGGAAATGCTGTAAATAATAAAACTAAATCAATGTGAATATTATTGCGGTCTGCTTGCAGCATTTTACGATTTAGTTTATACATTAAATACATATATTAATATATCCTTACTTTACTGTATGATATTTTGCAAAATAATATTTGAAAAAAGAAAATATATGTACTAGGACTTGCAATATTTTTAAAGAATAAAATAGTTTGATGGTTAAATAATATGATTTTTAAACACTAGGTTTAATTTTTCATATCCAAGAACTTATTTGCATTTTTAAAAAATATTTTTAAACTGTGTACAATAATTTACATATACATTAATTTATATAGTATTATATCCTTGCTTTACTGTGTGATTTTTTGCAAAATGCATTATACAATTTGGTAGATTAAACATTTTAGTTATCCATGTTTGCCCAACTGCTGTCCGGAATTCGCACAAGTGCACATACACACACTCTCTCTCTCTCTATATATACTAGCATATAGAGTAAATATATCTACCAAGGACTTGCACAGGATATGCACTTGTATATAAAGCTCACACTTATATTACTCGCCCGCCCTCTCCACCACCTTATCCTATTCGCCTCTCTCCCCCTATTGGTGGCATATAATTTACATTGTTGCTTGTTTCCTGCTACTTTCCATTCTCCTCTTTCATTCGCTTTCTCTGTAAACTTTTACATTGATAAATTTTTAGTAATTCTTCTTCTTCTCTCTCTCTGTGGCTTGTTTTCCCATTTTTCCCCATTTTCTGGGTAACTTTTGTTGCTGTTTCTGGTCCGGCAAGGACTTTATGAATAAGTGCTAAAATGCCAGAGTCCAGGACCGCAATGGACCGGGCCATGTCATGCTGGTTAAACTGACGAGCACGCGCCGTCTTTCCTCCCCCTCCCCCACCGGTCCTTCTTTTTGTGGTTTCCCCTGCCCTTGGTTACTTTTCCATTGTTTGCTGTTTGTTTTTAGCTTGATGAATCATTGTGAAAGTGGAGCTGGTTGCCATTTGCCGTCGCTGCTGGAAAATGGGGAAAAAATGCCGCGACATGAGACACTGCGAAAAAGTTCCAAAAAAGAGAGAAAAAACCAACCCAATATGCTTGATGAAGCTGCGTCTAGATGATGGATGCGAGCCACCAAAAAAAATAGAGACAAAACAAATTTGAATTTCAACAAGTTTATTTTTAATATTTTAATGGCCCAAAAAACCGAATTCTCAAAGCATTTAAATGACCTTTGATGGATAAAATAAAAAACTTAGTTTAGGATTAAAGTTAAAGTAAGTTTCTTTAAATTGAAAAACCAATCCACTTATTGAGAACTTAAGGGTTTCCATGTATCAGTGAATTGTCATCGAGAATATATATGTATGTATGTATATCAGTATCTCTGTATATAAGCATGCTTTTAATGCGCCCATGTGTTTCTGCTCCACTCGAAATGTATTTCGAGAGCGCATGTCAAAAGGTCAGCCCACTGCTCACATGTGTCTGTCCCTGTCAGTAGGTGTGTGTATCTGTGTGTGTGTGTGTGTAATTATATACAAGAGCCCTGAGCCTCCCCCTTTTTATGTGCAGTACTCTTTACGCCCAATTTTATTTATGTGTCTGCTGTATGTTGTTTAAATACAATCCAAAGAAATTCTCTCCATGAATTAAACATTTTTGTTGGTTTTTGTAATTTTTTTGTGATTGCCATAAAAGCTTTTCGTTAGTTGGTTTTCGAAATTAAAGCCGTAAACTGTCACAAATCATTAGCACATATTCAAATCGCAATGAACATATGCAAAATTCGCAATCAAAAACATTTTTGCCCCTCTCTCTCTGCGATGACCTCGGCAAACTTTTCTGCCTAATTGCGGGAGCCACAAGGCGAAGAGAGGTCAGGAGGCTGCAGACGTTCGCTCAAATCTTTGTATCCTTCTCAAAAACAGATCTCGCCAGCAGCATCTGTGTTTAGGTAGCAATTTGAACTCGAGTTCGAGTGTCCTCCGAAAGAAATTAACCTTTGACAAGTTCGGAGCGATGCTGAGGAGTTGCATCATCAACCCCCGAAATAACAGAGGATCACATCGGTCTGGACATTGTCCAGTTTTATAATTTTCTGCTTGATTTTTCTTCAAAATTTGTACGAATATTATAAAGGGTTTCCTACCTGGTTTTACCTTGATTTCTATTTTTGGGGATGATTTTCTTTCGTTTCTTGGGTCGATTTTATACGCATTTCAATCTTTGGTAATTTGCGTTTTTGCATACGCCAAGCCAAAGACGTCCTCGAAGATTTACCGAGTGTCCTTTTCTATGACTGTGTGCGTGTGTGTGTGTCCAGCGTGGGAAAAGGGACATTGGTCAGTTGGCTGGGCTTACATTAATCCGATTTTAATGAAGCGCAACATTTTGTGGTCGCATTTCACTTTTATTCACAAAAGAAAAACGCAATTTTTGGATTACGTGAAACATGAAAAATTTGAACAAATTTATCAACAGGGAAAACCGAAACCGAAAAAGGGATAAAGTTTCTGAATTTTAAAAACGGAATGTAACTATTAAATACTTTTCACTGTTATGCGGGTTCCAAAAAAAGGTTATCCAATCGCCACTGTTCGGTTAACTCCTTGCTTCAACTGATAATTGAGCAGTCAAAATCGAAGAAACAAAACATCTTCTCCAGCTCCAGCTCCAGCAACAAAAACTGGAGGTTGTGCTCTGTCTCCCCATCTCTGTCGTCTCCCGACGACTTATAACAATGGCAACTCATTTTACTCGGTTTTCTGGTTGAAGTTTGATGAATGATCTCATCAACGAGGTGTCGGCTTCGTCACAAAACCGATGATTGGCCCATCCAGAAGGCCCCATGGACTGGGACTTGGACCTGGATGCTGGTTGCTGGTTGCTGATTGAACATCATTTGTGTGGCAAAGTGTAAAATTTAAAATTTAATAATTAACAATTGTTTTTTAATTTCTCAGCGGGCAAAAATGTTTCTTACTTTCGCCCTGGCCCAAAGCCACTTTGGTAGCGACGTCTCTGCTCGGATATTCCCCTCTTCATTGTTTTCTGTATCGGTATTTTTCGTTTCGGTTAGCCCCCACCAAATGATTAATGATGCAAAATTATGAACTCGCTTGTTCTAAATGATGTGATGTAGGATGTGAGAGCAGATCAGATCAGATCAGGGCAGGGCGGGGCAGGGCAGACCTAGTGACGTGTGTTGTAAGCAGTTTTGTTAATCGGTTCGAGAAAAATGACTTCATTAAATTCATTAGCGCCCGTGTGTGAAATTCGTTCAATTGGTTTTGGTCATTGAACGCATATAGACTGATGATGGATATGCAAAGTTGAATTGAAGGCAGTGGGGAAGGCTTCTAGAAGAAAGATATATAGTAGAAAAGAAATTAGTTAACTAACAGTTGGGTGATACCTCATTTCATTCCGCATTTGGAATATTGAAAATACTTGAAAAAATATATAATTCATATAAAAGAAAGAGTCATCTTTAATTTTGTGGATTTCTTTCTAAAGTTTCTGAAATTTTTTATAACTTTGATATTCAAGATATAATATATAACAGACAGATAACTAATTAAATATGATCCTAGAGTAACTAACTTAATATCTGTTCTTCAAAAGTATTTAAAATATTTTTATAAATTTGGAAAATATGTTTTTAGATGAGATATAGAAAAGAAATAAGTTAACTAACATTTGGTAGATACTTGTAATTTCATTCTACACTTGGAATTTTAAAAATACTTGAAAAACTATATAATTTATATAATAGAAAGAGTCCTCTTCTAGTTTCTGGATTTTTTCTAAAGTGTTTAACATATTTTATAATTTTGTAATTCACAATATTATATATAACAGACAGATAACTAATTAAATATGATAGAAATTGAATATCCTAAAGTATCTAACTTAATATTTATTCTTAAAAAGTATTAAAATATTTTTATAAATTTAGAAAATATGTTTTTAAATGAAAACTAAGTATAAAACTAGCGCAAGATGGCTGTTTAAGTGGTGGATCCAGGGGGAGGGAACAGGGGGAGAGTTTTTCCCCCCAAAAGGTTGTCAGAATAAACAAAAAACCGAACATTTTACGTGTGATTACCATATCCAATTTTTTAAACGCAAAAAAAATTCTAAAATGGGCAAATATCATATAAATTTTGAATATGAATAAATATTTTTTCTATTGATGCACAATTACGAATACAATATTATATTGTCCAGTTCCCCACCCCCAAAATGTCTCTTTGGATCTTAGTTAGTATTCAATCCTATTTAATCATTATAGAATACATTCAATTAATTTTCCTTTAGTTTTATATTAGTGAGAATTACTATATATGCATGCCAAATAATTAAAAAAAAATTCACTAAACAATTTCCTTGGCTTCTTCTTACTAATAATTCTGTTTTAGTTGAACACAAAGTTTTTTTTTATGATTTCCCTATATGTATTTTGTACCCTACTTAGTTAATTACAAATACAATATTATATTGTCCCCTCCCCCAAAATGTCTCTCTGGATCTTAGCTAGGCGTTCTCTTTTTATCCCATTTAATTATTGTAGAATACATTTATTCATTTTCCCTTAAGTTTTATATTAGTTGGAATTAAAATATGTATGCCAAATAATTTTAAAAACTTCACTTTATAATTTCCTTGGCTTCTCCTTCTTACTAATAATTCTTATTTAGCTGTCTTATGATTTCCCTATATATTGTACCCTACTTAGTTAACCAATTTTGGGATAACTTCCTTGCCAACCCCGATTATTATCTCCCCCGAACAGAAAACACGACTTTCCTTCACTCTTTCACTTCTGCAAAACCACACATTGGCCTCCATTTAATGGGCACCTTCCTCGCATAGCCCCACTGACCATCCATTTGGCCACTGATGAGAGAGCTCTAACCACAACAAAATGTTCGAATATGAATCCGAATAATCACCAAGTTTAGCAGCTTTTGAGCTTTTAGCTATTTGTTCAGCCTGGGAAAATCAATAGCTGCAATTGTAGGGAAGAAATAGATAATCAAAGTGTAAGGTAATGTGTTGGTTATATAGATGGATTTCTTTTGCCATTTGCCTGAAAGTGGAAAACCTGGCGACCAGCAGACCATAAGTCATCGGCATTGATAGCCATCAATCGCCATAGCTTTCCGTTGCTTTCTGAACATGACCGCAAGAAAAACCGTCCAGATCCAGCAGTCGGTCTCTCGAGTGGCGCGAAATGTAGCCACAATTAGTCGGCGGGGGAGGGGAGGTGTGGGTGGTGGGAGGGGACACAGCAGTGTTTTGTTTTGTGCCTTTTGGCCAAATCTTTGCTGCTCTCGAGTTGCATATGAAAATCTGTGTTGAGCTCAGCTCAGTTTTTTTTTTTTTTTGTTACAACTCCAACGCATTTTCCAAACTTGGTCATTTTTCTTAGAGGCGGCTGCCCAGGCAACCAGCCAGACTGAGACTGCGACTGAGACTGGTCTCCTGACTCCCTGCCCCATGCCACATCATTTTGTCAGAGTTGTTGCCAAGACTTTGGTTTCGGCCTTCTCCTCGACTGACTCTCTGTCCGTCTGTCCGTCTGTCTCACTGTCTCTCTCTGTCTGTATGCTCGTTGAACCTTTTTAACCGTTGCTTGGTCAAGAGTTGTTAACCATATTAAAGTGTTCAATGATTAATTACACGCGTCCAAGATTAATTGAAATCAATCAAAGCTGAAGTTAACTAATGGCAACACGTTTGTAATCTCTGCCTCATTCTCAAGTGTGGAATTTCTTGGTCTTGGAGTTACTCCAACTTCAACTCCAACTCCGACTCCAACTCCTATTCCTATACCTACTCCCACTCCTACTTCAACTTGTAGTACTCCTTCCCTAAGCACATTCGTACATTCATTTTTCGTTGTTTCACAGTCAATTTTATTGGCCACATTATTCGGATTTCAGTTTTTATTTTTCCCATACTTAATTACAATTAGAGAATTTTTGTGGGCTAACCACATTAAGTTGATTCGACTTAGTCAAATGATTCGAAGAGGGGGAGGAAAAAAAAATAAAACTCATTTCAACTACATGTGAAAAAAAATAGAGAAACCAAATTCAGCAACAAAAAACTGCCAGAAAACTAGGAAAAATAAAAGCGCCTGGTTCTGGGGAGATATTTTGATTTGATTTCATGAATTTGCATTCAAATTGAGAATGTTTTGAAACTTCCCTCTCTCCTTCCGCCCCTTCATTGTCATTAATTCTCATATTTCATCACCTACAAAAGGCAATGTGTGGGGATTGTGTTACGCCTTTTTAAAATCCACATAGTAATTAAAATTTTTTCAATTATTTAACTCAACTGATTTGCGGGCAAGGTAATATCAATTGCCTGTCAGTATGCTAAATTATGGATTATGCCCCCGGGAGGAAGGGGAATGGAAGGAGTTAAGAGACACGACAGACAATCCTTAAATCGGTTACGTTACACACACGTGACACATGAGGCAGGATGAGGACAAGCGGAAACGGTGAAAAGAACACGTTAAACCGTTCGTTTCCTCCCCTTACAAACCCCACCGTACCCCCACCATCAAGCTGACTGCCTCAAACCCACATGTGGTTAATTATAATTACGCAATTTTAATATCAAAACATGGCCAAGGCAAAAGTCCCCTGCCTAACTAAGTATGTATAAGGATATCCAAGGTATCCTTGCTTCGGGGGTTGTTGAAAAGGCGAAAAATGATGAATGAAATGCGATGATTTTCAATGAGCAACCCCCAAATGAAACAGGAGGCAGGTTAAAGTTACCTCTCACCCACCAGCACCCCCGTTCTCTCTGACACCTCCCCTCTCACCCGCAAAGAGAAGCCGCAACACGCACACTTTGAGCTTTGATTGAGCATATCCGGTGGGATTAAATGGCATTGCCAGGCAGATGGTAAGGGAAGCCAGTCAGTCAGTCGGTTAGTCAGTTAGTCAGTTGGCTAGAGAGTCGTCCAGCCAACCGAAAAATATTAGCTTTTAGCTGATATTGATAGAAGTCGATGTCTATTGACAATTAAACACAATGTCCAACAAACCAGCCACATAAAACCATCGAATGAGGGGGCGTTCCATTATTTGGGGTAAGTTCCACCAACTTTGACGGGGCGTTTTGTTGCCACAACAAGGTACAAGGGACAAGGGGCAAGGGCAAGGACAGTGGCAGACTGATAACCATCTTATTGGTGGATTTATACCGAAATTAATATGCACATGCGGAACATGTTTTTGTGTGTGGATTTGATTTTATGGGTCTCGGTGGGGGGGGTTAGATGAAAGGAAGATGATTCCCGCCCTAGTAGTAAGTAATTTGCCTTTATTAGCCAGGGATTAATACGTCATTAAGTGCGCTGATCTAATAAAATTATATTGCCTGCGATTTTTGATGGCATATTTAACGCATATGTTGCAAATTTCTTGATTAAATGAGATGATCAGTCTATTGATTTAGATGGCAAAAAGTGAATAAAATTAAGCAGCATGTGAGTTGATTGAAGCACGGCTTTGGAGTAGAATTAGTTGAGGTTTATAATGCAATAAATAAATTTAGCTCCTTCGCATTAGTCAATTTTCTAGAAATAAATCTAAATTTTAGTAGGTAAATTCCTTCGTTTCTTTGAATTAGTTTATTCTTCTTTTAATTCTTTATCTGAGGTAAATGAAAATAGTTTTGAATATTCAGGGAGTTATTTGAATAGTAAAGGAACATTAAAATTCAGATTTTTTATTAAAAAGTTTTGTATATCTTAGTTCATTATTATTTACCTCATTTCTAAAAGAAAGAATTTTTTCTAAGTGCAAGAAAATATTTTATTTATTTATTTCCAATGTTAACTAAAGTATTAATACTAGACCTTTTAAATAAAGAAAATAAGTCGAAGGCCTTGTAGCTTGTACTCATATTTTTGTATATGTTAAATAAAGTATTACTACTAGACCTAAACAAAAATATGGGTATTATCTACAAGGCCTTCCACTCGAAATTTTTTAAATTAATATATTACATTTTATAAATAAAATGAAAAATAAATTTCTAGAATTTGTAAAATTTTCTTCTTCCAAAAATTACTTGCAATTGTTTTAAGTTACATTTCACAATTTGCCTGACTTTGTTTCCCGCCAGAATTGTGTGTTCTGCATTCTGTCAACCTCAACCCAACCCAACCGAACCCAATCCAAATCCATAGTAAAACCTTATTCAAATCCGCACTTCACGCCTAATCAGTAGGTCTCTGGACAATGGACAATGCAAATGCTGCATAAATTTAACTATACAAAAATGCAAGTAAAAATGCAAAATCAGAGCAGTAAATGAGAAAAACGTAAGAAAAATGGGAAATTCTTCCCCCTCTGCGAAGAAGAAAGAAACGAAGGAAGACGAAATTACAACTCTGTCAACATTGATCTTTTGACCTTTACGCTTGAACAGCTTAAATCGCCAGACATGCAAAATAATGCATATGAGAATGCATACGAGGGAGAGACAAAGACCTTCTTGGGGTACCGACGTTTTAGGGGTGGAACTGGACGAAAGGCGCGTCTGGGTGACCACTGACAAAAAGGGACATGAAAAATGGGAAATGGAATAGCGACCGTTAAGCCAGAAAAATGTATATGGAAATTATTTGGATTCTCTTTGAAAATGATTCGAAAAATACTTGCGACTTTTACTTCAGCTGTTCAGAAGTAGAAATATTACGTCTTTACTTTTGAAGAAAATATTAAAATTAATATTAAAGAATGAAATTCTCTTGGAGAGAAGATATCACAACACAGATCGATCGATGTGCTTCCCTCTCTGGTGATTTATAGTACAGAAATTTTGATTCCACTTGGCAAGATCAAAGCAAATCAAAAAACAAAACAAAAACAACCACAATCATTTGGTAATTTTATATGGCTAGGCCGTGCCGGTCCGTTCATTGATCGTCGATCAAATAAATTTGTTTATTTGCCCATTAAGCAAATGTAGAATTAGTTAGCAAGTTGATGTTCTTCCTTATGCTTTGGTTTTTTCCCCCAAGTAGTTCCCCAAAGGCGTTAAATTTATTTATTTATTTGGTTAGCATCTACACAATGATCTTCGATCGGTAATTGATGACTAAATTGTGGATATTGGCCGTAACAGCGCAGTTTGTCCCATAAACTAGTTTGGTTGCTCTTTCGAATTTGGGTGAGTGTAGAAAATAAATGCGATATTAATATGTAAATCCGAAAATCCCCTTTAGCAAAAGATTTATCAATCACAATAGAACCGAAAATTGCACAAAGTTTCTCCATAAATTAGTTTGTAAACAAATTAAAATGTTTTTGCTAGAAAACCTGAATTTAATTTGTTTATTTCGTCACAAGAGAAACAAAAATAAAGAACAAATTTTGAGAATAGTGAAACTGGTTTTATTGTTCATCATTGGGAATTCGGAGGGTTATAGATTATTGTTATTGAATTTCATTAATATGCCGATGTTAAGTGGCCAGAATTTGGGTATAAAAGCAGACTCTTGGCCAGCTCATCCAAACAGTTGAAATCGAGAATTTGTCGAAAGTGTTAATAAGTGCAAAATGCGTTCCCTAATCCTACTTGGCTTGATTGGGATAGCTATGCTATCGTTGGCTTATGCCCAGGAGAACATCAACGGTGCCCAAGTTGTTCCTGCCGGTCTTCAGGAAGCTGTGGAGGAGCAAGTACGTGCTAAGCGCCAATATCCCTTTGGCTTAGGTGGATTCCCCGGTGGATATGGCGGATATGGCGGTTATGGCGGATTCCCCGGTGGATATGGCGGATACCGCGGATTTCCGGGTGGATATGGTGGATATGGAGGCGGATTTGGAGGTTTTGGAGGATATGGAGGATATGGCCATCGTCATCGCGGATTTTACTATGGCAAATAAATGAGAGACTGAAAAAGTAAAAAAAAAAAAACCAAATAACGTGTTTGTTTGTTTTTGATATTCCAAATTTAGACCATTGAAATTTGATCAAAAATTCATCTGTGTATTCTGACTCTCTCTTAGTACTTTAAAAAGGAAGCAAGTGAAAAAATCCTTCCAATTCATAAGACTGAAATTCAGGAGGGATCGATATTCAAAATTTGATAGCTCTAGCTTTTATGGTTCCCTAGATCGTACGAACATCTCTCAATCGGATGGAACTTTTATTCCAGCTGTGTGCTCTGGAAATAATTAAACCATAAATGTCATATTTATTACGTTTTTCCATCTCGAGAATGATCGTAAAATTGATATTAAATAATGAATTTCTCAGGTGGTTGGGAGGCATCATTTTATTTGCCTCGTCAAACACTTGAGAATTATCAAAAATTTACGAGCATCGAGCCACCGTGTGTGTGTGTGTGTGTGTGTCATGAACCCTTTTAGAATCAATCAAGCAATTCATTCAGAGAAATTGCAAGAGAAACAGTGCCGGGAGGGACTCAAGTGGATGGATCGTGGGTCTTAGGGGAGGAGGGAGCATTCTGTTGACAGAATACTTAGATCTTCGATTGCATGTAGGAGAAGCACGCGCCAATGCCAACTTCAAACTGTTCGCCGGGGCCTGGGCCATAACTTCTCCAGTTGTCAGGCATTTAGGCTACTTAAACACTCAAAAGACATCATGCGGGTTCCTTCCAAAAGATGATTTTGAGTCTGTTAATTGCATTTCTTCGATTCCACACATGCCACTCAGGCGGGCAGGCAGGCAGTCGGCCATCCGGCTACTTGGCGCTCCATTTCATTCGTTCTCCTCGCCCCCCCATCTGGCGTTAATTTTTGTATTAGTAAATTTATTTGGTTTTGGCAGAGATTTCGTCTCTTGGAAAATTTATTAGCACATTAAGATAAAATGAAGTCGTTTATGTACCGCTCCCTCCCATGCATCACATTAAATTTTATTGCCTTTTTTGCTCATCAGCGCATTATCGCTCTTGACTTCAGACAGTTTCAGTTCCAACTCCATCTTCCATCACCCAACTCCCAACTGCCTATCCCCACTCCAAGTTGGAGCTCTCCCCGAAAAACATTTGAGGAATTTTGGTAGTTTTCGTATTTTGAATAATGTCAAGCATCTCTTTATGGTAGATTTATTTGTCGGGGAGCGGGGGGAAAACCGAATTTTTGTGGATGGGATTGACAGGTGCGCGGTTTGCTTTGCACCGAATTAAGAGCTTATGATTTCGATAAGTAGAAAGATATAAAAAAAAATATATAACTATAAAGTTTATTACAAGAATTCTGCTCAATCACAAGCTACAAAGTTGAATAGTTTCAGTGTTATGCACGTAGCGGATTACGACTCATAAGGGCATCCGAATCGAGACCATTTTTGGGGCCCTTTTAATACAATAAACTGGCTAAAATAACTCTACACAAATTGCCAAAAATAATAATAATAATAAATTAACAATTAAACTTCAGATGCGGACTATCGTAACTAAACTAAAAATTTTTTAATATTGTAATATTGCTTTTGTGGTGTTCGTCAAATGTTCGAAAATATATTTAGACACTTTATTCACTTTAATTCGATATATACATTTGGTTTGTGAAATATGCAGAGAATTTCTATTAAGATGTTAAATAACTAGTATAAAGATTGAAAGGAAATATAACTGAATAGGTCATAAGTTACCTAGATGTGTCTAAGTCCGGACCTGGTTACAGCAATTGAATTGACAAGTCTTCCTACCAGACTACCAACTACTTGTATGCCGACTGTATGGCAAAGTTGTTTTGCTGTTGCTTTGGTTTGTGTTTTAATTTCTTATACCATGTTCCCATAGGATGAAATGGTATATTAAAGTCGTCAAAATGTATGTAACAGCAACGACTGCAATTCGATTAAAGGTGATTTTCTTCCGTTTCGTTTGACAAAGAACAGGACATAGACATATACATACATACATATGTATATTTATATATATGTAGTTTCATAGATTTCCATAAATTTCTATATATTCCTGTAGATATCTATAGATATCTTTATATTTTCACAGATTTCTATATATTCCTATAGATTTCTTTATATTTCTTTAGATTTCAATATGTTACTATATATCAAGTTTTCTGTAAAGAGGAATGTTAAATTTAACATGTCCGCTAAAATTTAAAATTTCGGTTAAATTAAAACTCTCCGTTAAGATTAAGAAAAATTTGAAATTTTAAAGAAAGTTTTAATGGAAATTTTAAACCATAACAAATATTTCAAGTTTTAACGGAAATCGGATAACGATTTTCGGATAACGGAATAATAATAATAACTTAATAACTTATCCCCAGACCATATAAAAGGAGCTATGTGGGGCTGCAAGGTCAGTTGTTGCGTAGGAGTTGGAGTGATCGGACCTCTGGAGTTGGACCAATGCAATTTAAATTTATAGAGATCTATGGTTACATATAGAAATCTATGGGAATATATAGAACTAAATTATTACATATAGTAGGAATATATAGGAATATATACAAATCTATGGGAATATACCGAAATCTATAGGAATACATATAGTAATCTATGGGAATTCATAGAAATCAGTGGTACTATATAAAAATCGAGGGGAATATCTACAGAAATCTATGGGAATATTTATCTTTGGGAATATATAAAAATCTAGTTTCCATATAGAAATCTATAAGAATATATAAAATATTGCCTTTCCTATCGCGGCAGGAAAAAATATGATATGTAATTTAAAATATGAATTTGGTTTTATAAATTTAAATTAGATCTTTCCCTTGGTACATGGTATATTCAAGTCGGCTGGACGTCTTGCTTGTGTCTTTTTTTTTTTTTATTTTGCAAGTGGCTAAACAACTAAATGACGTCTGTAAATGTTACGCTCGATTGAAGATCAGCAGCAATTCGAACAGACAAACAGATAGGACGATCGGACAGGCCGAGAGACGTTTCGAGCATGGTAAAGTGAGTTAACATGATACCCAGACACTGGCGCTTTAGTGCACCACATCGAGCAGTAAGTATGTAAGTATGTTTGTATGTATGTATGCATGTGTATCTGTATCTCACTCTGGTAACAGATTGAGATTCGCAGATACAAGGCGAATGGTGCAGCTGCCATCGATAAGTGCGCTGATCATGCAAGCAAATGTGACAAAACACTCCTCAGAGTCCCCAGTCTGGAGGCGAACGTCGTGGAGCCGTTCGAAAGCTGAAAGAGAAACTGGAAGGAATCACTTGACATGCTGCAGAAAATGAAGAAATAATTCCATTGACTTGGCAACTATGCCAAGAATCTCAAGCGAAACGAAATTAGACAAGAAGCGTGATTTACGGAACCCTTAAATCACATGACAAACGAAGAGAAAATTTTCGATTCCTCGTCGAAAATGCAATGAGGAACAGAGGAGAAAAACAAAATAAAATAAAAAGTCTGTCAAGCATATGTGGAGGCCGGAAAACTGGGGAAGAGAGATCTCAACACCGATCGCCGATCGATCGACGCGCTTCCTCCTCTCTGGTGATTTATAGGACAGAAATTTTGATTCTTTCTTTTCTATCTTGTCGCCACTTGGCAAGATCAAAGCAAATCAAACCCAACCAGAAGAACCAAAATCTTTTGGTAATTTTATATGCCGGTCCGATTAAAGGCGATCAAATGAATTGTAAATTAAACAAATATAGAATTCGTTTTTTATATATTTATGTAAAGTTGGTGGTCTTGCTTCCGTATTCATTTATTTAGCATAAACTTTAAAATTATCACCACGATGATTTTTAATCATTTTTCTCATCTGTTCTATAAACTAGTTCGGTCAAGCCCTCGGGGAAGTGGGCTGAATATGGTATAAAAGCAGGTGAAGTTGAGAATTTTTAGATTGAGTTAAGATTGGGAAAAAGTGGAATAAGTTCTTTAATACTTTCCATTCTGAAGTACGAAGCGGATTGGGAATTGGCATTGACAATCGTTTTAATGCTCGCGGAAATAGAGATAACATTTAGGATAAATTTTGTATACGGTCCTATTAGTTTCTTCCTTCTTAGATTTGTTTGTCAACATTACCAAAGAAAAATTCTATACGCCCTGTTGGTAATCGCGTTGACCTGTTGGCCGGAGAAACGTGTGTTCTGACTCTCTCTTTGTACTTTAAAAATAAATAACAGAAAATCTCCATTTTATTTATGATCGTTCCTAAGTAGCTGCAGTTTATTTATCTCGCCTGTCTGGAGCTGTCACGATCCGTATGTCTAGTGAATCTGCGTGAGTGTGTGTGTATGGGTGGGTGGGTGTGTGTGAGTGTGTATTGGGTGTGCGTTAATGTGTGTTGGGGTGTCTGAGAGTGTGTGGGAGGGCTTTCGCCTCACAGGTTTACTTTTTGCCGCAATTATCACGTACGATTGTCATAATTATCATTTAAATTTTTATTAGTCGTGCCCCACAGGCCAATCTTTCTCTCTGCTCTGTCTCCCTCTCTCCCACCCTCTTTCTCACTCTCTCTTTCTTTGACAGTGTCTCCGACTTAGTCTTTGTGTTCTTTGTTGATTCGTTTCGTTTTTTTTTCACAACAAACAACTGCGACATGTTTTAAAGAAAATAAATAAATATTTAATTTGTTTGTTTCTTTAAGCATTTTGTTGTTGCTATTGTTTTTCTTCTGGTTTTTTTTGGGGGGAAATCACCATTGGAACGACTGTTGGGAGGGCCTTGAATTCGCATAAATTAGCTTACAGCTCTTTTGCTTGGCATAAATTATTGTAAAATACAACAAAATTCTACAAAGCTATAGCTAAAATACAAAAACACAAAATATGGCCATTTATTGAACTCGTTCCGATCGCTGAAATATATATATTTATTTATTTTTAATTATCGAGCTGGATTTTTTAAAGGGTTACTGACATTCAGAGGCTATATTTTAATTGTCAAAAGTGTCAACTTAATTGAAACTCACAAGAAACTCATAAGAAACTCATCACTTTCAGTTTAATGAGTTGCCAAATTAGTTAACTTCTATATTTTTCTTAAATATCTTCTAAATTATTTCGAATAGGTTCCTTTTTTCATTATATAAATCCTTCTCGAATCGGTCTCTAAAATCATATAATTTGCCTTTATTTTCCTATTCCCGCAATGAATATTTATTGTAATAATGATTAAATAAATTTTAAGAATTTCATATATTTATTTAGATGCTATCTCAATTTGGTATTTGTAGTATATATGCTGGTTATATTTTTACTTTCCTAATTAAATGTAGAACATTCCATTTCCTAGATTTTTATTAAACCAAAATCTAAAAAATAAATATTTTCCTAGTTCTCCCCTTGTGGGGTCAACACGATCTAATTAAGGTCACCCAAAAATCCCCTGGTGATTATTAATATTGTTCGCAAACATGCTTACAACACGTTACGCCTTATTATGACCATGAGAACAAGGATATCTATAAAAAAAAGAAGAAAAATCATCATTTTTTGTAGCACTTAAAAAATTTGCAAACATGTTTTGCATACACGGGAAAACCAATCAATAAATATTCACATCTATGCACAATATCAAAAAGTAAAGAAATTTACAACCACCGCCAGGAGGACCAACTTATAAGACGGCATGTCCAGCTGCTCCCATTGATTTACCTGAGACGGACGCCCTACATAAGGAGATAGAGACCCTAAGTCAGCCAAATGTTTTTCTAGAGCAAATAAATGTAGGGCGGCATGTGCGAAAATCTACCCCATAATCCTAAAGAAAAACTGCCCAAAAGTTGTTAAAAGAAAACTGAACGAAAATTCCGAAATTCAAATGAATGTTTATTTGCGTATCGAAATGTGTAAATTTCAATAAATTTAAATTTCGACCATTGTTCGCTGGCGATCTATTGTTAGGTCCCATTTGATGGATGCATCCGTTCGTTTTCCCAATGGTACAGTTACATCGTAGTTGGACTAACATTATTTAGTTTGTATGAGTCGGGTATATAACATTATAATTGGTGTCATAAAAGTTAGTTAAATGGAATTGGATGTCAGTCAGGTGACATTTCGAAATTAGAAAAACGAAACTTTGGGGCAGAAAAGTTCAGGTAACTTCATTGCGTGTGATTATTGGTTCGATGTCTGCTGAATGACATGCCATTCTGACTCCAGAGTGAGTTCATTTCACCTGTCAACGGGTGGCCCTCAATTCCCCAAGCCACCCCCCATCGCCATCCCATCCCCACCCCCAAATCACAAATCAAATGGTGAATTTTGCGTGTCCAGCACATATCAGGCGGGCAATTATGATTATGGCTAATAATATGATATGACAGGCCATTGTTCAGTATGAGTGGGGCGTGTCACTTAGGGCGCCATCAATGGCGGCGTTCTTCTCCACCAACAATAACACCAGCAACAACAAAAAACAAACAATAATCACAAATTTACAGCTCATAAATAGTGACAATGTTATGTCATTCAGAATGTTTATTTGTGATTGCGGCAATTATTTGTAAATTAATTATAGGCTTCAAAATAGAACTTTTCCTGATGTGAGCATTACTAGGTACGTATATATAAATATATATATAAAAGTGACCTTCGATGAGATAGCATGCTATCTACGTATAACCCTATTTTCGGAGCCCCTAAAATAGAAAAGTTAATTTCGTTGACAAATTTAGTAAGCGAAAGTCCGAAAATGTTAGAAACTATTTTAGATAAATAATTGTTGATTAGAATCAATTGAAATAAACTTGGAAAAGCTGATTGGAAACTAAAATATCTTGTAATTACTTTGAGATCACAAAAAACTGTCTTTCTAAAATTTAGATTAACAAATTTCATTTTAAATTTTAATAAAACTGTTTTTCATTATTTATATATCTCGTACAAAACAGTCTTTATATAATTTAGATTAACAAATTTCATCTTAAATTTTAATAGAACTGTTTTTCATTATTTAAATATCTCGTATTAGTATAAAAATCGTTTTAAAAATGTGATAATTTACTTCGATTTTTCAAAATTTACTTTTTTTAATATAATCCTTTTGAAAGTCTGTAAATTTACTTTAGCTTTTCGAAATTTAATTTTTCTAAATTTAATTTTTCTATCTACATAAATAAAAACCTTAATATGTATAAAATCCCAAATATTTTGATACCTTTTATACGATAGCTATTAAATTATATTAATATCATTTATTTATGTTTAACATGATATCGATAAATAGAGACAACTCTGAACTTTAGGTCCTTCTATAAATCTAATAAACAAAATCGCATGAGATAGATTAAAAGATAATCATAATTTAATTAAGCTATCAACTCGACAACAAAAAACATATTTCTTTTGTATTATATTGAAATCAATAGATAACATTTTCTTTTTTTGAAAAAGAAAAACAAGTCAGTTACTTATTTTGTTCGTGAACTTTAGAATCTAAACTGAATCTTAAACTAATTTTTCCTTATAATAAACAACAATTTGTTTCACAATTTTGAAGCATATTAAAATGAACAAATTTTTTTAGTTAAGTAACACTTACATACAAAAACTGATTCTAAAAATTTGTATTACAATTTTGAAGCACATTAAAATGAACCAATTTTTTAAATTAGTTGACATTTACATACAAAAACTGATTCTAAAAGTAATTTACTGGCAATTGAAACTCTCTCTCTCACAGTAATTAAATACCAATTTCGCTAAATAGTTCCACTAAACTCGTCAAACTGTCTCTCCCGTAATAGACCGACGATCATAGACCTCAAGTAACCACAATTTCTTTTGCGGTTGCACCCCAATCCCAATGCAGCTGAACACTGGAAAATTCCCATAGAAGGATAAACAGAGTGAGTTCCGCTTAGGAAGTCAAACTTCCTGCTCGAGGGCGCCGGGGGTAACACCCACATAGCAAGGACTTCTGGGGGTGGCTAGTGTCCTGGCTGTTCTCGTCCTGATTGAGTGCATGACTGACCAAGTTGACGGACCTGTAGTCCTGTCGGGACTCGCTCCTGCCTGAATGACTGACTGGTTGACTGTAGTTGACAATTAAATGACACACAGCGGAAAATGGACGCCACCGCGCGCATGTTGCGTGCAACATCAAAGCAGTTGCAGGCTCGTTTGATTTCTCCTTAGTCGGTTGTCAGTCGCGGACGTCGGACAGACTCGATGTCCAGTCAGCAGCCGTGTGAAAAAGTGACTTGGAGATTTTTTGTTTTGAACCAAAACAGGAAGTTGACATTACACAGGAAATGTGATTTGTAGTTTTGCTGCTGTTTTATACGAAATTTCTGTTTGTTTTACGTGAAAAGTGTGTGTCCTGTGTGTGTGTGTGTGTGTGGACAGAGAACAGGTGAGGCAAGAGTTGTTACGCTGCCACAGCTGAAGTTGAGTTTTCCATCAGTTCTCGTTGTTTTTTATTATTTTTTTTTTTTTTTTTTTGCTATTTCTAAAGTCAGACGAGACGCCATTTTGTATATATTTCAAACAGACATGAGTCAATGCTCCTTGTTGGCTGTACCTACTTTTATTTGACAACTCGCTCCAAATATTACAAAAGCCCAGTCTCAGAATGACATGGATACGCAAGTATGAATATGTGAAATGTCGCGAATACCCTTTCTTTCAATCTATTCGAATCACCTAACAGTCATTAAGTCATCTAATTTATTGGTCTCAAAGATAGTTTTCAAATTATATGGCTAAATGAATTATATAGTTATATGAATAATTATTTCTCGCTTAAGTTTCATAAAATTTATTCTATAATATTGTTTGATCCAGGGGCGGATTAAAGAGGGACATTTTGGGGCGTAGAACTGAAAACCATAAAGTGGTATTTGTGATAATGAGTTAAAATAACTGATTTTTATTCCGAATGTATATACTTATGAACATACATTTTATGCATTGCAATTCATACAAAGTTAGCTTTTGGAAATGTTAATCACAACCCAAATTTTCTGTTTTCTGGATACCTTTTGAGGGAAACTGGAAACTTCGACTTTGCATATTAAAATTTTTTAATAAAATCCTTTTCAAAGTATGTAAACTTTCTGTTTTCTCGAAGTCCCATTGGATCAACCACTGGTTTAATTGTTCTTAAATTCTATGCAACTATTCAATTATCTCCATTGATTACAAACTGCCCAAATTATTAATATGCTCCATAAAATTTCCATTTTACCATCACGGAAAAAATTGATCAATATATTTTGAATATAAGATTGAATTTCTTTGCTTTTCTTAAAGCGCTAAACAAGAAATTTCAGTTTGACATGTCTTAAAGATTATAGCATTTTTTCTAAATTTTAATTCCCATTCCGGTAAGAGTATATAAACCTCCGTTAGATCTTCGACATGTCAGACTTTCTCTTTATTATTTTTTTCCATTTCCTGTGTCTTTTACATTTTTTTTTCTCCCATATATATGTAGATATAATTTTTTTTTTTTTTTGGCGCATGTCCTTTCTGCGGTTTTTGCGGCTCAAAGGCGGAAGCGACGCTGACGCTGCGTTGGCGTCGGCGTTGTCGTTGTCGGGCTCATGTGTCGCGCCGTGTGCTGTGTGCTGTGTGCCGTGTGCTCGTCGTTTTGTTGTAATCAACGTTTTTCGCAATGCGTCTCCGTCTTGTTTGTTTATCAAAAGAGTCAACTGTGGCAACCTGGATGGCTGCTGGATGCCTGACTGCTGGCTGGCTTCACTTTCTGTGTTGAAATTTTCAATTTAATTTTCTCCGCTGCCATTTCATGTTCATGTTTGCTTTGACTTTGTTCCTTTTTTTTGTTTTTTTTTCTTTTTTTTTGATGCATGACATGAGGACGCATCGTCTGACGGCTGTAGCACCTACACACACGAGCTCAAAACTCCTGCTCATCCTGCAGGATAATGCAATAGGAAATACACACGCGCTGCTCATTTGTCTGGTTTAATTTTTTTTTTTTTTTTTTTTGGAGCGAGTTTTCTGCAAGAAATTGAAGTGTCAAAATTTTTGACATTTGCATTGTACGAAATGACAGATCGAGGCTGAAACTGAACTGAGACTGCCAAGGACAAGATGAAAACGTATTAGCCCACAGGCAGCGGCATATGTTCGGCAACATCCTGCAACTCGAAAAGATAATCTTGGGAAACAGATTCAAAAGTCAAATTCTTCTTTTTATTTCAAATTCTATGTTCGAACTCCAATAGGGGAACTTCCTTAAGCTTCAGAGTCGTTGAACCAATTATAGTCAAATTCTCATAACGAAAATCTGTGCGAAATTTGTAATTTCTCAATAATTTGGCCAACGTTAGTTTGGACAACATCAAGGCATATCGCCAACCTAAGAAAATTCAATTTAAATTCATTGCAAATATAGAAAAATTATATAGACCAAATACCTATGCAATTTCTGGAGCCTTTGGCAAATGGTATATAAGCATATGGATGTCTGTCCTGAATATTGTGGGGCAAAAAGTGATCAGGATTGAAGGTCCCCGCCTGTGGTCCCCATATATCCTTACTGCGTTGCATATGAAAAATACCTATGCCCACATTTGTCCCCTTTGGCATTACAATGCCATTCGAGAGCTTCACATCTTGGCTAGACTGTCGAGCAATTAATGGTATGAGTGGCATTAATCTCATCGTTTCACTTAGGACTCTCTGTAAATATTCCATTTTCTGTATATCCTCATAGGTAACATCAAAATCTCCTGTATGCGGAAACAGTTCCTGTAGCTCCTCGTAAACCTTCTCCTGGTATTGAGGAAACATGGCTAGTAGCATTAGGGCAAAGTTAATTGTATTATGGGTTGTCTCGTAAGCCGTAAGGACAATGGTGTTGCACTCATCCATAACATCTTCATAGGAAAAGTTGCCATTCTTTAGTTGCTTCATAGCCTGATCAATGAAAATATTGCCATCATCTGTTTGAATATCTGTTTCCAGTTTCATTTGGACCATCTAAAATTAGTAAGAAAGGATATGGAAAGGTGAAACTGAATTCAATTTATGAGAGTTTTGCAAACCTCTTCAATGAATTTTCGCATTGTGTCTTTTGTCTGTCTAAATGTCTTTTCATATTTCCAAAATCGTCTAAACAGATCGTTGTTAAAGAATGGGGCATAGGTCAACATATTTCCCAGTTCAATTATCCTACAGAGAGGGAGAGTAAGAGTATATATTCGATAGATATATCCTTGTAGAACTTACTTATGATAACTATTCACCAGGATATTACTCTTTACGCTGTCCTCCTCCAGCACATTGCTGCCCATTGTGGTTTCTTTTGAATGATTTCAATTAATTTCGTATTAACTTCATTTACCTCAACTTACGTGTTGCTATTTGTAGAGTTAAATCCTTTAAGACTGGCAGAAGATTCATTTCTCCTTGACCCACATAAGTATCCATAATTTGCAGTAGACTTTTTGCTCCTTTGTTGAAAATGGGCAAAAAACTAATGAGCACATTCTGCTTGAATGCTGGATTCAGCATCCTTCTATGGTGACTCCACGTGGCGCTCTCCGATGTTACCAGACCATTGCCGAATATCTCCTTGATCACTTTGTACATGTGCGAACTCTTGTTGACACAATGCGGCGAGGTTAGAACATCCTGGACCACTTGGGGCTCTGTCACCAATATAAATGGTACTGGACCTAACCATATCAAGACTGTCGTTCCATACTTTTTGAAGTAATCTTCAAAAATCGTCAAAAGTTTATCGCCTCCTGTTCGTTTTGCAAATTGAGTTTGAAGGACATTTCTGGAAGGATATGCAAAACTGACTTACTTTCCCCTTGCATTATGTTGAGGGCTTCGCCAATTAGAGGATAACCCATGGGTCCGGGAACTTTCAACATTAAGCAGTAGTATCTACGACGATGCCACAGATAGTATAGCCACGCGAACAGCAACAAAATGAGGCACAAAATTAAATTAACCATTTCGACTTTACACTGTAATATATTTAAGTACTGTGAGTTTCGTATTTATATAGAAGATTTTCACAAAACAAATGTCCATTGACCCATCAAAGTAATTTAGAAACGCAATCAAGCGTGTTACACGCAAGTAATGGGTATCAAACATGCACATAGATCACAATAATCTCAAAAAATATTTAGCCAAGGTCGAGTAAAGTCAAAAACTGCTGTTAATTTCACTCAAATTGTTGTGATTACTCCGCCAAGTTTAAGATGAAACATTTAAAGGTTAATTGGGTCTATCAAATTATAAAGTAAACCTCAACAAATTTGACTTTATTTCATTCTCTTTTCGAATTCCAAAAGTGGAATCTTCTCCAATTTCATGGTGCCACTATCAATGAATACGAGATCTTCATATAGGAATTTAGTGCTGAATTTATAGTTCCTCAGAAGTTTTATCAATGTTAACTTGGCCAAAACTAAAGCTTGACGCCATCCTAAAAGAAATAAAATAAATATTTAATTGCCATGAGAGAGAGACCTACAAACCTATGCAATTTCTAATGCCCTTCGTAAAGGGTATAAACGAATAGGGATGCTTTGCTTGCATGTTGCCGGGAAGAAAATTATCTGGATTAAATATGTTTGCCTCTGGTCCCCAACTACTCTCGGAGCGATGCAAATGGAAGATGTCAATAATGATATTTGTATCCTTGGGCACCAAAACGCCATTTGACAGCTTTATATCTGCCTTAGTTCGTCTGCCGATCATGGGAACAGGTGGAATCAATCGCATTGATTCATTTAAAACACGATCCAAGTAGGTCAGCTGCTGCATATCCTCATAGGTGACCTCAAAGTCGCCTGTGTTGGGATACAGCTCCTGCAATTCCTCGTATACCCTATCCTGATAGGCGGGATGCATGGCCAGTAGCGTCAAAGTGAAGTCTATGGCCAGCGCAGTTGTCTCAAAACCGGCAAAAACTACGATATTTGTTTCGTCGATGACGTTTCGATAGGTGAAATTGCCATTCTTAAACTGGGCCACAGCGTGATCGATAAATTTGACTGGCTTATCGAGAGTTTCTTGATCATCTAATTTCAGGGTTATCATCTGAAAGCAATCACTTAATTAATTAGTAAATAAAAGTATAAGAGTGTGGCAGGAAAACCTTATTGAGAAAGTTGAAAATATCATCGCTGGCATCTTTCATGGGCTTATGCCAACCCATAAGTCTGCAGACCAAGGAACTTTTGAGCCAAGGTGAAAATATCAGTATTGGGAATAAGCTAATTGTACTAAAGAGGATGGAATTAGTGAAAAGTGGGATGGGATCTAAAATCTCTTACTATTCAAAGCTGCTCATTAGAGAGTGGTCCTTGAAATTTGGCTGTTCCTTGACATCGATTCCCATGATGGTTTCTGGTAAACAGTTAATGGCAAATAAATATCGTGAAATCTATGGTTTTATATGTTCATACTTACGGGTCACAATACTCAAAGTCAAATGCTGCAAGGGAGACATTAAATTCCTTTCGCCCTTTCCAACAAATGTATCCATCATTTGAAGTAAGTTTCCTGTCTCACAATTGTAAATGGATAGCGAATTGATCAAGTGATTGTGTTTGAAAGCTGGATTCAACAATTTTCTATGTTTGCTCCACATGGGATCTGTTCAAATTTAATAACAAAAATATTCCAGCTAATTTCTAATACTCGGTTCTATTATTTCCCTTACTTTTCAAGGTACCAAGTCCAATTCCAACTAAATCCGCGAATGTGTCGTAGATGTAAGTGCTCTTGTTCACACAATCCGGAGAATTTAATATTTCCTGTGCCAATGCTGGCTCACCTTCCAAATAGAAGGGAATAGGCCCAATCCAAGTTAGAAACGAGTTGCCATATTTTTGGAAATGATCCTCCAATATGTCGAGTCGTATGGCTTAAAAGTTTAAAGACATCAATTGTCATTTCATTGAAAAAACTATTCACTTTTACCTCGTTTGCGGAAAAATTGCAGGACAATCCCAAGCAAAGGATATCCCTGAGGTCCTGGCACTTTCAGCATCAAGGCATAGTATCTTCGACGACTCCAGAGAAAATAAATCCAAGCAAGTGTGAGTACCACGATAAACAACTGCAGCGAAATCATTATCACACCCGAAATTTACAATAATTTTGAACATCTTGGTACGAAATATTTTCCATTTATACTCCCACTGCAAACAGTTAAGTTATTACCACAAATTAAATTTTATATCACAATGTAATTTAATATTATCGTTCAAAAGAGTTCTGGCATAAACTGTAAAATTAAAAGGATCACGATGCTTTAGGTGCGTTCTTTCACCTTGATATCGCGCAATTTCGGTATCTTAATGTTGTAATATTCAGGCACGTTATTTTAACCACTTTTCCAACTCCAAAAAATATGTCTTCTTTAGCCTCGAAGCCGCACATTCAACGAATGGAAGCGAAACTTTGTTCGGAATTTGTAATTTCTCAACATTTTCGTCAATATTTCGTTTGATGGAATCAATGCATATCGCACACCTGAAAGAATAGAAATATTATATTATACCCCACGCCAATTTTTAAGTCTTGCACTGCAAATATGATATAAGAAAATTTTCCAATATTTCAATACCGTTCGATGTCGGTGTAAATGACATTCTTAAAACTGTTGAGGAATTTCATATTCAGCACAAAGTTAACTGATATTGAGTTCATCAGACATCTCGAAGTGAAACAAATTAAATACATGATATAAGTTAATCGTTTCCATTAACTAATGTTGAGGCTTAGTCGTGTTGTTCTTACAAAAATGTGATAAAAAAGTGGTAATTATCAAGAGCTAAAGTTATTTTTACTATATAGAAAGGAAGGCCAAACTAACAATTGAACCGAAATTATCACAATGAAATGTTTAAACTATTCTGAGATAAGACTTCGCAAAAATCATTTATATAATTTTCTTTTTAACAAAATTTAAATCAAACCCCAGTTATCCAATTCCTCGCATCCAATATTATTTTAACAGCTGTGGATCGAAAATTTCGACAAGTTGTAAGCCAGTTTCACTTGATTCGATATTAATATTGACTAAGAATATATATACTTAATAAAATCGATTGTGTTTTTTTTAATTCGGATTTCCCTAGCAAGTGTGTTTAGTTAAATTTGTGAATAGCCTTTTCCATTGACTGTAACTGAAGAAAGAAACCTACTCGTCGAATTCTAGATACCCTGTTGTTAACTTAAACAAACATTTATCTTAATATATCACTCAAAAAATGTATGTATTTTCCACACTGAGACATTTAAAATGGGAAATTAAACTCGTTTTATTACACCAAAAATCACAGGGTGAGCCGCTTTTAGAAGAAAACAAAGTACGAAGTGAGTGGTCATTGAATCATTGATTATGACCGGTTTCATACAATGTTCATGTCCATCTAAGTTCGTTCCCTGTAGTTAAGGGCAAACTTGTAAACTTAATTGTTGAAATATACATTTAATTAACAGATGATAGCTTTTGAGTATTATGTTTATTATTTATTTAAATTTCACCATAGCTGTTGACAGTCAGAACTCAGCTTTCAAAGTAGGAACTTGGAACGATACAGATATTGTTAGACTTAAGTCGTAGCCTAATACTTATAAAAAACCCTGGGTAGATATTTTATTTCCAAAGAACTATAAATATCCATTTATTTATTAATTCCTTTTTTCCAGCTTCAATAACGGATTCTCAAGAAGTTTCATGGTCACATTGTCAATGAAAACAAGATCTTCGTAACGAAACTTTGTGCTGAACTTGTAGTTCCTCAATAGTTTGATCAATGTGATCTTCACCGACATCAGGGCATATCGCCAGCCTGAAAATATGGAAATTGTTATCATCAAAAACGTTGGATAGTGCTTGGTAGTCTTAACCACCTATGCAATTTCTGATGCCTTTCGTAAAGGGTATAAATGAGTACGGATGCCTCGCTTCCATGTTTTCGGGGAGAAAATTATCCGGATTAAATACCTTCGCCTCTGGTCCCCAAATGTCTTCGGTGCGATGCATGTGAAATATATTAATGCAAATATTTGTTCCTTCTGGTATTAAAACGCCATTTGATAATCTAATATCGCCAGTAGTTCGCCTGCCCACTATCGGAACCGGTGGCATTATACGCATTGATTCATTCACAACGCGATCCAAATAGTCCAGTGTCCGCAGATCCTCATAGGTGACTTCAAAGTCACCTGTATTGGGATACTGTTGGCGTATCTCCTCGAAGAGGGTCTCCTGATATTCGGGATTCATGGCCAATAATATCAGGGTGAAAAATATTGAATTCGCAGTGGTCTCGAAGGCAGCAATGACAGCGCTAATAGTTTCGTCGATGACATTTTGGTCAGTGAAATTGCCATTTTTCAGATGAACCAAAACGTGATCAATAAGTATGTCCGGTTGGTTGCCAGATGAGCATGAGATATTCGTTGCCTTCAATTTTGAATCGATCAGCTGAAATCGAATATTGTTTAATATAATATATAATGACTACTTTGCGTTGATCAAACCTTTTTCAGAATGCGATTGATATTACACTTGGCTTCATTTGCAGGCTCATACATACCCGTGAGTTTGCGGATGAAGGTAATTTGTAGCCAAGGGGCGAATAAAATTTGTGAAAATTCATCCAATAGGCTATAACATAGAATTAGTATTACCTGAAGTTACCTTTTATTATACCCTTGCAGCGGGTATTATAAAATTCTTCAGATGTTTGTAACCCAGAGAAGGAATCATTTCCGAACCCATAAAGTATATATGTTCTTCATCAGCAAGAGAAGTCGAGTTGATATAGCCATGACAGTCTGTCCTTCTGTCCGTCTGAACTTCTGCCCGTCTGTCTGTCTGGTGCTATGCAAACTAGTGCCACAGTTTCAGAGCTATGTCTCTATATATTCGTATATAAGCTTTTATATGCCATAGGTAGCTAATGTCCAATTTTCGAAAAGAACGGACTACTATATCTTGTTGCTCCCATAGGAACCATATTTCGAAAAGAGAGTTTTAGATCAATGACTTCGTTATTTCTTACAGGATTATTATAAAACTTAATATTTGGCAGTTTACTATCTATCTAAACGTCCGTGCCAAATTTGATCAAGATCAGGCTACTATATCATATAGCTCCCATTGGAACGATCGGACCAAAAATAGTTTTGGCTTTAAAACCTTTTTTATATCTTAACCGATCGTCACCAAACTTAATAATTTACATTAATACATAAAAAATTATAATCCTGCTAAATTTGATCAAAATCGGATGACATATAGCTGTCCTACAAACATAAAAAACAATTGCATGCTGCTTGCTAGATACGTGTAGATAGGGGTTTCTACTCAAAGGTCTTTGCATTTAGCTAACTCTCTTTAGGGAATGAGTAACACCAGAACTTGCAAGGGTATACAAACTTCGGCATGGCCGAAGTTAGCTTCATTGATACTTTTTTATTAACTCACTATTCGGCACTATGTGCTAAAGAATGGTTTTTCGAATTCTTGTCTTCTTCCTCATCGGTGCCCATTGTGGTTTCTGCAAGTTTTCAAAATATGTTGAGCTCCATTATTAATATGCTAATTATTACGACTTACTTTGTGCGATTCGTAGAGTTAATTGCGTGAGGTCTGCAGTGATATCCACATCACCTGCTCCCACATAAGTCTCCATCCGTTCAAGTAAATCCTTTGTCGCTTTATTGAAAGTTGGTAGAAAACTAAGCAAAACATTATGTTTAAATGCTGGGTTCAGTAACTTTCTGTGTTTACTCCACATTGGATCTGAATAAGAAGCTATAATATTATATCCGTTTAGAAAGTAACCAATTGCACATACTATTTGAGGTAACAATTCCGTTTCCAAATGCCTCAGAGATGATATCGTAGATATAAACACATTTGTTAATGCAAAGTGGAGAATTGAATACTTCCTTAACCAATTGTGGGTCACCCAACAAATAGATGGGATGGGGCCCCATCCACATAAGAAATGCTTTGCCAAATCGATTGAAAAATTCCTCCAGCTTTGGAAAAAGTTCTTTAAAAGGTGAAGAAGAATTTTGTGCCACAATCTTATGCCATAATACTATAAATATACCTTCTCTATGAAATACATCCAAGCCTGAGCCAATCAACGGATACCCCAATTCTCCTGGGACCTTCATAGCTAAGGCGTAATATCTCCGACGACTCCATAGAAAATAAATCCAACCAAGAAAAACAACAATAACTAACAATTGTAGCGAAATCATTTCAACCGAGTGTTTGAACGGCTCTGAGATGAGCCTATAACAATGTCCGTTTATATACCCCATACCCAGACACATTAAAAAAGTTATTTACTTTTTATATACTCTAATTTTCTAAAATCTCTCTCTGTGGCAAAATTATGATCTATACAATAAAAGTTAAACTCAGCTGTAGGGACTTTGTAAAATTTATATAGCTCCACTTGAAATGAGCTATGTAAATTAAAATTGTTGGTTTCTTATGTATTTCTTTTCTCCAACTTCAATAGAGGATTCTCCAGAAGTTTCATGGAAACATTATCAATGAAAACTAAATCTTCGTAACGAAACTTTGTGCTGAATTTGTAGTTCCTCAAGAGTTTGATCAATGCGATCTTCACCGACATCAAAGCATATTGCCATCCTGAAAAAATAGAAATAGTTAAGATAAATTTCAAAAACGTCCTCAATATGCCCACCTATGCAGTTTCTAATGCCTTTCGTAAAGGGTATAAATGAATACGGATGCTTCGCTTGGATGTTGTCAGGGAGAAAATTATCGGGATTAAAAACCTTCGCCTCTGGACCCCAAATATCTGCGGTACGATGCATCTGAAATAAGCTGATACCCAAATTGGTTCCTTCGGGTATTAAGACACCATTTGACAGCTTCAAATCCGCAATAGTTCGTCTGGCCACCATGGGGACAGGTGGAATCAAACGCAGTGATTCATTCAAAACTCTATTTAAATAGTTCAAATTTTGTAAATCTTCAGAGGAGACTTCGAAATCTCCTGCATGGGGATACTGTTCGTGTAGCTCCTCGAAAAGCTTCTCTTGGTATTCGGGGTGCATAGCCAAAAGGGTTAAGGTGAAAAATATAGCATCCGCAGTGGTCTCAAAGGCTCCAGACACAATATTAATCGATTGGTCTATCACATTTTGATAAGTGAAATTGCCATTTCTCAGATGAACCAATGCGTGATCAATAAATAGTTCCGGTTGCTTGCCAGATGAGTTTGAGATATTATTTGTTGTTAATTTTAAATCAATTATCTGCAATCGGCATTGGTTAAGTACAACTTAAGTAAAGTATTTGCGTTGATCAAACCTTTTCCAGAATGCGATTGATATTGGACTTGGCTTCATTTATTGGCTCATGCAAACCCGTGAGTTTGCGAATCAATGTAAATTGTTGCCATGGGGAAAACACAATTTTCGCAAGAATATCCAAAAGGCTGTGAAATAGAATTAATAATACCTGAAAGCCACATTTTATTTGCTAACAACTTACTATTCGGCGCTATGTGCAAAAGAATGGTTTTTCGAATTTTTCTCTTCTTCCGCATCGGTGCCCATTGTGGTTTCTGCAAAGTGTAAATTATAATAATTAAAAATCAAATAATTGGCACTTACTTTGTGCGATTCCTAGAGTAAATTGCGATAGGTCTGCAGTGATATCCATTTCACGTGCTCCCACATATGTGTCCATCAATTCAATCAAATCCTTAGAAGCACTATTAAAAATCGGCAGAAAACTAAGCAAAACATTGTGTTTGAATGATGGGTTCAGTAATTTTCTGTGTTTACTCCACATTGGATCTGAATAATGGAGAATTAGATATGTTTTATATTGATTCTTAGAGTGACCAGTTGCACTTACTTTTTGAGGTAATAATTCCGGTTCCAAATAGTTCGTGGAAAATATCGTAAATATAAACACATTTGTTAACGCATAGAGGAGAATTCAATACTTCTTTGACCAACTGTGGATCAATCACCATGTAGAAGGGATAGGGTCCCAGCCACATAAGAAATGCTTTACCAAAACGATTGAAAAGTTCCTCCATCTTTAGAAAAATATCTTTAAAAGGTCCAGAAGAATTTAATGTTACAATCGTATGCCATAATAATTTAAATATACCTTTTTTATGAAATAGATCCAAGCCTGAGCCAATCAAAGGATATCCCTTGGGTCCAGGGACCTTCCACATTAAGGCATAGTACCTCCGACGACTCCATAGGAAATAAATCCAAGCAAGAAAAACCAAAGTGACCAACAATTGTAGTGAAATCATCTCAACCGAGTGTTTGAACCGCTCTGAGATGAGGTTAACACAAAGTTTGCTTTTATAGCCCTTTACCAAAGTGTCTTTAATTTCAAATACATATTTTGCGAGGCGGAAGTAAATTTTGAACGGCGTGTCATTAGACATATAAATCTCCAAACAATGCTTGTAATGCTGTGGATCTTTTATTTGGGCTGATGATATTAAGTATGATGTTTCTAAGTTGTGTGATATTTTCTACGATATTTTCTTCGAGTTCAAATTTTTTGTTGTATGTCAATAAGGCAAAGCCGAACAAGGGTTGAATGTGTATTTAGTTTTTTTTTTTTTTTTTGTCGTCAAAGAAATATTATAATTTTATGCAGCGGCAGTAGCCGGACATAGATTCATTTGGTGTCATCAGTCAACTTGATGGTGTAATTATTTGGCATTACAAAAACAACAGTCAGAACAGGCCAAGTTCAAGTGAAAGTGTTAATAATAATGATGTTGATGCCGATGATGATGCCGAAATGGGATGCTGGTAACTAAACAAACTGGAAATAGAATACGGGATGAAGGACTTTTGGGAGTTTATTAATTTAAATGTCAGAAGGAGAGCCGTTTTCTGTACCTAAAATCAATGTCAAAAGGTGAAATTTCAAACCCAAACAGTAGATCCCAAGTTGCTACCGCAACATATTCCACGATTTATCTTCATTAAAAGTTGTGTGTGCGTGTGTGTGTGTGTGTATCTTTTTATGATTCCGGAAGTGCACTACCTGCAAAAGACTTCGGTTTAGTTCAAAGACGTATCTGTGCACTTTGAGTAGCTTCTTGGGAAATGTGAGAAAATTAGCAAGATCTTGCGATGCTCACAATCGTGGACATTGTCACCCGAAAATAGAGTTGCAGGTGTCACAGAGGTGGTCGTCGGTCAACTTTGCTGACATCGTAAAAAAAGAAGAGAGAAACATCAAAAACCAACAACCCATACATGGGGACAGTTAAAAAACCCACAAAAAAAAAGAGATCATATAAAAGTTATGTCTGTTGTATGTCTGCTCTAGAAAATAAAGTTACACCGTTTAAACACATCAAATTTTATGTGGCCCACGAGTCAACGAGTCGGCCGAAGAGGCAGGGGGCAATCTCTGACAAAGTTCAGACGAAAAGATTTCTATTTCCAGTACAAAAGCACCGGATATAAGTGGGTACATGAAGAACTAATGAGTGCCCATACGAAATTAACAGGAAATGATGATAAAAAACTGTTTTTAAGCCAGCTTTTGGCTGCCAATAAGCGACATTTATTAATTAAATGTTGTTTCATATGGGCTATAAAGAGGTTTCTATATGTAAGTGATTTAAATAATTGAAAAATGAGGCTTTAATACTGTTTAAAAATATTGAACTATATGCAAACTTTAATAATTTATTTAAGAATGGGGATCCGTACAGATCATACTTGAATAAAAACATTTATTTTGAAAAATAAAAGATCCACATAACATCCTTAAAACTTTAAACGAAAATCTTAAAAACTTATATAAATATGTTTCCACTGCAACAAAAATAATACGCAATGAAAAATGTATTTATCTTAAATTTATTAAATTTTCCAACAAATACATATTTAAATCAGTTGCATATGAACATTAATCTTAACTTTATTTTCGGTTTTCTTTCAGTTGTTCATTTAGGATTTATGTCGATTTTTTTTTGTGATATCTGAGTCCATTAAATTTTCAATTAAATGGGAGAGTTCATTCAATAGTTGATGGAAATTGAAAAAAATATCGCATTAAAACGAGATAAATATATGTAAGTGTTATAACTTTTAATAATTTGTTTTTTTTTTCATCCCATTTATTTTCGTATTGTTGCTTTAGACAGCTTTTACAACGAAGATTAGTATTTAAATTCTTAAAAGTTTTACAATTTATAATTGAACTTAATTATAAAATTGGTGTACTTAATTTCAAAAATTTGGTAGGAGTAATAATATTGTTGGCTTCCAAATATTGTAGGCAAAATATCCTGAATCATTTTCCTAATTTAATGAACTTTTACAGACCTTTCCATGATATATGATAAAATCTTTAAACTTCTCAATTTCCATTTTAATTTATTGTTAAGTGCTATAACTTTTCAAAAGTTCAGTGATTTTGTAGGAGTAATGGGATTATTCTCCTTAATTGATTTTCTAATGTTTTTTGAATTTTTTACAGACTTATCCATGATATTATTCGGAAAAATTCCTTTATTTTGGATATAAGTATTGCAACTTTTGAAGAATTCAGTGATTTTCTTGGAGCAATAATAAAGTTCGGTTTTTGTGTGATTTTTCTCTCTAATTGATTTTCTAATTTTATGAATTTTTTACACACTTATCCATGATATAATTCGGAAAGATTTCCGTGAATTTCTCGATTACCACTTTAATTTGGCATGACAAAATGGCCACCCATTTACCCACACACACACACTGAGCACACTCAACACACATGCGCCCTGGCAACCTCAACTGTTGGCCTTTCAATCATTTGACCCTTTTGCGGGACCACAACAACAACAAGAGGAAACAAGCAACATAAAAAGCTGAAATAGAATTGTAACAATAGAGAAAGCTGATGTTGTAGATGGGACATTGGCCATTTTGTTGGATATTCGCACAGCTTGACCGATTGTTGAGTCCGTGCGGCCAATCCAGGATATTTATTTCCCCTACGACGACAAAACTGGCCAAACAAGTAAGCCTTTGGCTAATTTGAATATAAAAATCATTAAAATTCGTCGTGAAAACGTCTTAAGTTTCCGTCTTGTGCCTCTCGTCTCTGAACTGTGAGAAGAAATGACGAAAAAGACGGTGCTGACCTCTGAACTCCGCCCGTTTTGGGTGCCGGTCATGTCCTGTTTTATGGCGCTGTCCCTCTCCCAGGAGTAATGCAAAAATTATGTGCGTGACTGACCAGTGACCAATGTCTTGCTGCTGACCAATGTCCAGTTTTCAACCCTTTTTCGTAATTTCCAACGCACTCGTTGTCCTTCAACCGAACGGCATCGGTTGGTATCCCGTCTTGGGATACATTTGTCTGCCTCGTTGCGCTGTCGTCTTAATGATTAATAAACTCTAATTTATGAAAATAATCTGTTTGCCTCGTCCCGACATGAGCTTGGGCCTTGATCTCGACTCTCGACTCTCGAATCCCGAATCCAGGTGTAATACGAATCCTCGCATACGCCGTGAATTTTGCATAACTTTGGCGTAAACTGACAAATCCCAACAATGCCAACATCAATCAAAAGATTTCGTCTAAACATACAAAGAAATGAATGAATGGATATTGTGGGGTAATTAGCCTAATTTATGAATGTGCGTAGTACCAAAATAATTGAGGGAAGGAAGTTTTCCATATTACGTTTGCCCGAATTCCAATTATCAATCTGGAAATTTAAGCAAAGATTTGCAATGGTTTAAAGTAATTTTAGAAAAATTAGGTGACGAAAAATTCATGAAAAACTAACTTACATAATTTTTAAAATTAAAAATGTTAATGATCTTTCAACAAAAATAAGATTTTCATCTAAATAATTTCAGTTTATCCCTTTTTTATTACTTTAAAAATTGAAATTTGTTGAAATTGATTTTCTAGATATTTTATCCCATATTCGGTTGCCTTTTGGCACGTGCACAAAACCAAAGATGAGAGTGCAAAAGTCAAATTCAAGATTAAGAAGAATTAACAGCATCAGCAGCTATCCCAGATCAAGATCTGTATCACCTTGGCATATAAATCAACGGAAACAAGATCAACCCTTCAGGCCAAACATTTGGATGTTTGAATGAATGGACGAAACAAACAAAACGTAATAAAAAGAAGGAGATGAAAAGGAAGCTGAGTGCCCTAATTTGTCGAGTTTTGGGAAACGAGAGCAAACCATAAACAGAAAATGGGTTAAGATCGAAATTGAAAGAAACCGCATCCACTAAATGGTCCTCGGGCCGGGGGAAAGGGCAAGGCAAGGCAAGGTAAGGCAAGGGTTTATGGCCAAAGATCGGCCTGACTGGATTATATGTGTGCTCATTCTTTTACGGGATCGTTTTCCACTGTATCCTTCCTTCTTTCCTTGTTTCTTTCTTTCTTTCTTGGTTTTTTTTCTTACCACTTGAATGCTCATTGAGTTTTTACGCATCAGTTGTTGATGATGCTGCTGAATGATGCCAAATGATTAGCATTCGAAATCCGCTTTTGAGGATCTGAAGGGATCTTTAACAACAATTGTTTATTGTGTTTTTTAACACTTTATCAAACGAGGGTTGCTATTTGCCCTTAGTTGTGGGCGTATGCTGACAAGTGACAATATTTTTCCCACATTTTTAGCCAACGACACAGCGGGAAGTCGTCCAGTCCCACCGTCCCCTTCCCCCTCGTTTCCATTGAGTGCCATTGAAAAGGCGTTGAAGCGAACAAAATTTTCACGTGTTATTTTCGCTAAATTGCGCTAATCGCTTCAACTTTTCAACCACAACCACAAAAACGGTAGCAACTAAGAATGAGTGATAACCACTTGTTTTTTAACAATAGACTTATTTAATATGTTGTCATGGCAAAAAAGTATACAATAATCCGCCTAGGGTGAACACATATTTAAGAAGCAGTTGTAATTTGTTAGTATATATATATATTGTATAAGTATATCAAAGCTTTTAATTTAATCTTTCATGGACACAACTTAATGACCACTTAAAATTCATTCCACTTATTCTACTCATTCATTCATTCATTGAAGAAAATCACATTTTCATGCAAAGTGCACAATGAACACTAGATAAGTCCTGCCTGATGAGTCTCAAGTGCTTCATAAGCATTATCCTTTCTTCCACATCCCTTTTGTGTGTCAGACACTTGTCGTGTCAAATGAATGAACAGGCGAATACTCTATAAAGAGAGTTGATATGCAAATGGGGCAAAGCAGCGGGATAAAAATACTTCAAAATTTAATGTGAAGCAAATTTTTCAAACAAATTTCAATGAGCAGAACTTTTTATAAAGATTTTTTAGAACTAACCAAAAGAAAACTTTAATTATTTTGTTATTGTATTAATCACTCAAAAGATTATTGATTAAAAATATCATCTCTATATATATCATCTATAATAAGTATAAATGTTTTCGATTTTCATGTTTTTATTTAGAATACGTAAAGCTAATCTAACTGATAATCTTGATTAGCTTTGCAATTTTATTTTTTAATTTAATCAAAGTCCAAACTCTTTTCTATTTGATTAGCTGACTCAACAATCTAGAGTTTTCCAATCAAGCCAAATGTAAGGAAAAAAGGATGCGGAAAAAGGAAACGAACATAATTCAATCTAGCGACAGGATTCTGGGACACTTTGTGGTCAAACAAAGAGAGCGACCAACACACATAAAATCACAAGAATTATGGCTGAAGTGGCCCAAAACCGAAAAGAATGAAAAAGGAAAAGAATGGAGAGTGGATATCCTTTTCGATGGACCGACAAGATCTTTGAGAATAGTCAAGCTGTGATGGCTCCTCTGTCTCAGTGTGTGTGTGTGTGTATCTCATTAAACGGTATTTTTGTGGTCCCACACATCTGTATCTGAAAGATGCATCTTGTTATCTGACAAGAGATTGTCTCCCCGCTTCGTTGGGTGTGTGCGTTGGCGACACTTTTGCGTCATTTGCGGTTGGTAGCCAGTCGAAACAAAAGACCTTCTTTGTGTTGGCCTCTTCAGGCAGACGTCGGCATCATGAGCATCTTTTTGCATCTTTTGCAGCCGCTACTCCTGCTGCTAATGCAATTCTAATATGAGTATATGAATATGTATCTTTTGTTTATCGCAAATGAAATGAGTATCTTTGTCTCGAGAGACAAGCGTGGGATACCTCTCTCCCTCCCTCTCCCTCTCTCTGACTTTAACTCTGTTTCGCCATGTGTGTGTGTGTGTGTCTAGTTTTCATATTGGCACAACAATTGCATCATTATCAGGAACTATGCATACTTTGTCATCTTGTACAATCTGAAATCATGGTTCAATGTAAACCTAATTGAAATTGTTCACCCTAAAAATTGTTGTCGCACTTTCCTTTCTCGCCGAGATCAGGACAAAAGTTCAGACTGAAACAAGCATCCCCAAGCTCCCCAAGCTCTATACTACTATAAACATTGTAATCTACCAATCTTATGTAAACACGTTGATGATAACAGCCATAGACATTAGACGTCGGTTTATTCCCTCACATACAGTATATATATACAAATATTTTTAAATGTCTCATTTATTTGCTAATTATACTATATTTATTTGCTCTCCATGCACGTTTTGTTTACATTTTCTTGTCATCAAAATTGACAGCTTGACGAAACAAAAACTGAACAAAAAATATATATTAAACAACAAAAGTCGCTCCCATCGAGAGAAGGAGGGGGAGGGGAAGGGGAGGCACATCTTGATGGGGACTGAGACGCATTTGATGGAGCACTGCTGCTGGGGCTGCTGCCTTAAAAGCAGGTCAATTGACCTCGCATCGCATCTCCGTCTCAGTTGAGAAGCATTTTAAATGGCGCTTATCAGTAGTCAGTCGCGTTTTCAAAGAAACAAAATGCTTCTTATCAACACAGAAAAAAAAAACCGAGGAAAAAATGAAAAGAAAAAACAAAAACTGTCTGCAATAAGAGCATGAACAACGAAACAACATTTCGGGAATAAATATGGTTTTTTACGATTTCATGTGTTCAATAGCAACGTGGGTAAACCCAGAAGTTTCGAACAAATATGGCTTCTTAGTCAAATAAACAAATTAATTCCAAGAGCTCATAATATTTACTTAGCTAAGCAAATTCCAAGGGAAATTCCACATAGGGAAATTCTAAGTATTATGAGCTTAGTTTATACTCTCTTAAAACATTGCTTTACGAGTGCTTTTTTAGTTTTATCTTTAAATTGGATATTTGACAATTTTTAATGACCTTATTGATTTAATAATTATTTTTTAAAGCGGGCTCCAGGTCAAGTTGGAGTTGTAAGCTATGCCTCCTTTTTTCGCTTTATCTAATTGTAATTCCCAACTAGTTTTAGCGTTGAAGTAGTAGTATTCGAAGGTCGTTAGCAAAGTCTGCTGATGATAAAACTTAGTAGTTCTTGAAATAGCTGTACAGACAACCTAGTGCTGCAAAAATATCGCAGAAGTATCGATATTATCGATCTTTTTCATAGAAAATACTGGAAAATATTGATTTTTTTGCAGCACTAAGATAACCTGCTCACTTTTTTTGTGCACCCAACTTGACCTGGAGCCCGATTTAATAAATTATTAATTAATTGGATATTTTTAGAGATATTTTGCAATTTTTCTGAAATAATAATATATTCTATAAAGTAGCTTTAATTGCATTCATTTGGACTCTTTCGAAATGGGAAGTTTTATGACTAAAATGTAGTCTAAAGTAGAATGATTTTCGACCTTCAACTCCTAGAGAGATCAGAACGGAGCTAAAAATTATGCTACACCCGTTGGGTTAGTTGGGTCAATTCCAGTTATATGGTCAATTTGTGATCTAAAATGTAGATCATTAATTATCACCGTAATCCATCAGCATCCATCAAGGAATTGCCCGGACTCAACGTTTTCTCACACTCGTCAAGGAGCGAGAGAATAATTAACCATGCCAAAATGGCAAAAACTGACCATTAACACCAAGGAATCGAGACGAACTATTATCTCTCTAATAACCGAAAACACACGCGTTGTCCTGTAAGGGGATACTTTTTGTCTTTGACGTTCAGGTAAATGTGTTGAATATATTTCATAATTTTCAACTGGCCGACGGCCGATGGCCAGTGTCCAGTTTGCAACCCTTTCGACATTCGAGATTTCCTTTTCTTTTCTTTTCTTTAGTTTTCTTTTCTCTTTGCTTAAGCCCTTTGTTTTTTTCCCATCTTCTCATTGTCCTTGGCAAGACCAAGCGGCGAGCACTTTGCATAATCAATAATCCTTGACGCTGCTGACCAACGAACCAACACGTCGTTGGTCTGAAAAGAAAGATAAATTATGGTTTGTAGTCAAATTGAAGGCAAACAATCCCCGCACACACACACAAAGACTCGGCCTATCCCTTTTGTAGACGACCAGCTGTCTGTCCTGCAGAATATCCTGTGAAGTGGACAATGGTCAACAAGAAGTTGTTATTTTTCTCCTCTTTTGCAATGCAATCCGCATCGAAAGGGTTTCGAGTTTGTTTTGTTTTAGTTATTCGAATGAATGTTTTAATTTAATTGCTCTCGATTGGAGTAGGAAAAGAAAATATTGTCGATAAGTAAGTGTTAATTAGTTAAAAGTCGAAATTATAATATTTAGAAATTTAAATAAGTTTTTAAAAGATTCATAAACATGATATTTGGGACTTTCTCTAGTTAGTATATCAGTTGATCTAAAGTAACTTAATTAATTCCAAATTAAATAATTCATTTTTTAATCCATTCTAAGTTTTTAGTGTGATATCCTCGGAATTTAATTAATGTGTTAGTTGAGTTGATTAATAAGTTCGTTCATTGTGGAGTAGGAAAAGAAAATATTGTCGATAAGTATGTGTTAATTAGTTAAAACTGAAATCATAATATTCAGAAATTTAAATAGATTTTTAAACGATTAATAAATATAAAATTTGGGACCAGAAATAGTTGCATTTCCAAATTAAATAGTTCTTTTTTTAATCCATCCTAAGATTTTTAGTGTGATATCCTTGGAATTTAGTTCGTTCATTGTGGAGTATGAAAAGAAAATATTGTCGATAAGTAAGTGTTAATTAGTTTAAAGTCGAAATTATAATATTTAGAAATTTAAGGAGGTTTCTGGTTTGTTGGATTCCAAAAATTGCATTTTCGGATAGATACATGTCTAGAGAACACGTGTATAACATTTTACCATATCTTTCTCATATAGAAGATCGCGCGGTCGAACGATTTTCTACTCAATTTAAACTTTAAACGCGTTTTTCTCGAAACAGTCTTTTTCGACCTGGCTCAAAAATCGAGCAAACGCCATGAAATTTTTTACACATGTTCACAAGATAGTGTGGGCATGGGATAAACCTTTATCATAAAAAAATATTCAAAATTGTTGTCAATAAAAAACAAATACTAAGTCGAAAAATCGTCACAATTTTTAGTTGTTAATAACTTTTGCATTTTTCCAGTTTTTTTTTCAAGTAAAGGTCTATCCCATTCGTTTAAGTGCACAGATTAATAAAATGTATCATTTGTCTGTTTCGGACTATCCTACAGGACGAGAGGACTTTCATCAGCGAAGCATGTCGTGTCATTTTAGAACGCCCTCCCCACCTTTTTTAGTTTTGATACTTTAAAAAATTTCTAAATCAATAATAAACTATGACTAACGAGATTCAAAAAGTTTCAACTCATTATCTTTAAAAGTTTCCCCAAAAAATTTAGAAAAAAGAGGTCTACAAAGCAGAAATCTCGCTTAAATAGATTTTCAAACGATTCATAAATATAATTTTTAGGACATCTGTGGTTAGTGAATGAAATATTAAATTTTTAATTCATACTCCAAAGATATCTAGTGTGATATTTTTGCGATTTAAATAAAGTGTTTGTTGAGTTGATTGATAAGTTTGTTCATTGTGAATTGACCCATGAACTGAAGGGGAATTTTTGTATCCTAAGCATATTTATTTTGCCAAATCTATCAGCTACATCACGAGCCAAATCTATGCAAACATAATTACATTTTTATTCAAATTGCAGGCACACCTTCGAGGTGCATCCTCTGAGTGACTGGTCCTTCCCCCAATTGACCTTTAGCTTCGTTTTATTATCTGCCTCGTTGCAGATTCTGTGGAATGACCGAAAAGTCTTGGAGACAAACGATACAGCTGTGCAAATGTCAAGACGTAAGTGTCAAAATGCTCATTAATAACGCACATCCTTAACGGACAGAGCAAGGATAATGCTACTGCTGCTTCTTTGCTAAGCAAACAGAATCGATGAGAATGCAAAAATTGAAAGTACACATCCTGTGAAACAACTAAGCCATCAAAGACCATCATTGACTGGACACAAAAGGGAAAAAGTTGCGTCAAAAGGATGTTTAAGGCAAGTAAACATTGAAACTATGGTCTGAGACCAGCCAGGACACGGGAGAGGACACGGGACAGGACACGGACATACCATGTGTTAAATTGAAAAATTATGATAAATAGCATAGAAGATGAAAAAGTTGCACAACAACATACCAAAACATCCCACTGAGAGATCGAGAGCTCGGGTAATATGCAAAAGGATATTAATAGAGCCCAGCCAAAGGGTTTGGGGTGAAGGTGAAGAGTGTGTGTGTGTGCGAGTGTGTGTGTGCAGCGGCCTTTAAAGGAAATCCATTCGCCACGGGATATCATTTACGAAGCTTCCGCATTTGTTCTTTGACCGCCCTGAAGAGGACAGGACAGCATGGGACAGGACAGGACCAAGACCAGGACTCGCTCCTTGTTTATCTTCTCCGCCATAGTTCACAGCGAGCTTATCTCCTTTGACGCTTATGTACACATACGTGGCAAATGTTTGCTAAAAAAATTGCGAAAAAGGGTTAGGACCAACGGTCGGTTGTAACTTTCGCTGTGGCTTATCCTTATGGGATATTCACGGCTTAGTCGCGTAATGCTCCTCCTCCGATTGTCTTTATTGGCAACTGGCGTGAATTACATGCTGAGATTTGAATGGACGCTGGGCGGGTTATCACAAAGTGCATTACTTTTACTTTTATTTGTCTTAAGATTGGAATGAAATTCCCCGCCGCCTTCTGCGGTTTATAAAAATAGATTCACACCCCACGAGGAAGCTTTACTTCACAGTATTCCCACATTCTGTGACGGGCATTAAGCCCAACGACTCCCACTGTAGATCCATCAAATAGGGACGCGTCTTTGGCGAATCGATGGTGAAGACATTTCCTTCGAGTGCTTCGCCCGCTTGATCCTTTTGATCGATTCGATCGTAAATAATGCCAACTAAACCATATCGCTTGAGTGTCTCACGGAGATTCGAGTCCGTATTCCTGGAGCCCCAGGCCAGGCCACGCAGATTGTGTCCGTGGAGCAACTGCAAAGCTATCGGATGATACAGAATCGAATTGGCATGCAGAGCCAGACCAAAGAACTCCAATGCACTGGCCATGTGAACAGCATGCTCCAAGACACTGACACGCTGGTCGAGATACTGGACAGGCTGGTCGGGATCTTCGGTGATGAGGACCACGGGATAGCGATTCTGCTTGTAGCGCACCATGGCGCAAATGTCCGCATCGAAGGAAGAGAAAATGATGCGTCGCTTGCCAGCGTTTTGAAGCACCACATCCAAAATGGTGTCCACATAAGTGTTCCGATCGAAAGTGGGCTTGAATCCATTGTCCTCCCATCGCCGGGTGTTGTCCAGTTGCGTCCACTTGATCTCTATGTTGTAGCCCAATGAAACGGGTGGAATCCCCTCCATGTTGCCCAAAAGATCCTCCAGCAGGGGAAAGGGCATTTGCTCGGGCCCTCCCCGCAAGGCATACGCCTGAAGCAGCTGCTCATACGTAAAGGACTCGAAGGGCATAGCAAAATAATTGCAACACTTCGATCCGCCCATAGAGAGGAGTTTCAGACGATTCAATTCCTCATAGGGAAAGATCATCAGGTCGAATTTCTGCAATAACTCCTTATAGGAGGGAGTACTCTGGAGGAAGAACTTCAAGACATGATCATGATAGACCACCACCTGACCATCTTTGGTCAACTGGACATCCAGCTCCACCATGTGGGCGCCATGGAGCTGCGCACGCTTAAAGGCAAACAGAGTATTCTCACGATGAATGTTGTCATCCAGCCGATAAGTGGATCCAGTGCCCCGATGCCCTATATCCAGGGGCTCATGCGGTCTTCTCCAGTGTCTCTGATAACTCAATTGCATGTCACAACTAAACGAGGTCATGGGGCGTATGATCAGGTAGCGGACACACATCTCTATCAAAGGACGATGGGTCGAGGCACAGGTGATCTGGACTCTAACGAAACCCTCCGTGTTCACCAATTGATCGGGCTGGATGAAGCCATAGCCGTAGTGATAGGGCGGCTCATCCGCCCCGGACTTGTGGGCAAAGGTGTACAAATCTAGTCTGTAGAGGGTCTCCTCCGGATGGGCCACGGAGCAGTGATACAACTGCATGTCCTCGCAACCACAAGGAGCTCCAAACGGCGGTTGAAAGCTCAAACTGCTTGAGCTATGCAGATTCGCCACCTCCGTGTAGGCCAAGCGGGATGACTCCTCGAATTCCCAGCGCTTTCTTGGGAGGACCTCCGCCCCATGGGCTTCTGGCACCTGGAACATCGGTTGAATGTGCACATAGAGAAGCCGGCGACGCTGCCTCAGCCACAAGAATGGAGCATTGAAGATCTTCAAGTGGACGTAGGTCTCCTTGGTGGCCCAACCGCGATCCACCAGATACTCGGCATCGTTGTCATTGCCATTCCCATATCCAAAACGATCGCAAAGCTTCAGCATATTTTGACAGGTGCGAATCGAACGCGGAGGCATCTGCACTTCCCAGCTCCTGATCATGGTGTCACCCAAATTCGGGTCATAGGCCACAATACAATAACGATACTCCACATCAATATTCCGGGGAATCTTTATGGTCATCTCGAAACGCTGACACTCACATCCCTGCTTGCACTGGCAATCGCTGCGTCCCATCAGGATCACCCTCAGTGGATTCCACATGCCCAGCTCCTCGCAATTGCCAATGATTCCCATGTACTCGTTGCCCACCATGGGCCGATGATAGGTCACACAAAATGGCCAATCCGTGGTGCGAATGGGTGGCTCAACTGCATCCTTGTCCTCGGATGAAGTTCCCGAAACATCTTCAGTTTCCGTTGGAATGGAGCAATTCTCTCGCTCATTAACAAAGAACCAGCGATGCATGGCGCACAATGAAAAATTTCAGACAATCACCAACAATTTGGATACGAAATATATATCTGACAGTCAAGTCGGTGAAAGGTTTCTCCCAATCAGTGAGAATTGGGATAAAGATCTCCTCTTGTGGCATGTGTCTTAGCGCCTCCGCTTAATCGCTGTTGACGCACATAAATTTCCCATCCGTTTTAGAGGCAATTAATAACAAACAAAACTCTCTATATAAGAATCACCCCTTTGAATTTGCTTTGTCAAAACAAATGGATTAGTTCGATGACGGGGTAACACGATCCAGCGATCAGAGAGAAGAAGAAGCCCCTCAAAAGTGATGCAGTGATTTCTGTGGTAAGGTGAGAAATCCAATTGGGAAATGGAAATGGGATTCATTGACAACTGTCAGACGATGTCTATTTTCAGAAATATTGTTCTCACAGTTCCATAATTGGAGTTGAATTTTTAAACAAAAACACAATAATTACCCGAAGGCTCTGGTTAGCGTAGGATAGCTAGCCACCCCTCGGTTTTTAGTTCTAATTGTAAAGTTCCTGGCATGTCTCATGTCGCAGGTGGTTTGTTTCATGCCCCCATTCCAACTAACTGGGAGAGAGATTGAAGATTGCGTGCACACTCGGAGATTTTTCCTGCCGGGTGTGTTTATAGTTTCCGGATCAAAAGATCATTTCCTGACAGGATGCTTACTAGCTGGTGGGAAAATTATGAGCAGAGAGAGAGAGAGAGTCCTAAAGGACCTTAGTATGACTCTAAAATAATGGATAGATTATAGATCATTGAACTCATTTCTTGACCCTTTGCCAAATGAAAGTCCACACGCCTGTCACATGTCTCCACGACCAAGTCTGCTGACACTGCATAAATTAGGAGCGGAACCAAAATGTGAACACATGTCAGAGAGAAACCGCAGAACGAGTGCTAAAAGTGCTGTCCCAGCTGGACAGACAGAAGAGAACTCAACTGAAACCATAGACGCCTGATCCGTTCGAGCATATCCTGGACAGCAGGTAGATCTCAACCTCAACTTGAACCTTTTGGACACTTGACTTGGCATTGGGTTTGAAGTGATTTGAAACCGCAGAGCAGCATGTGCCAGCAGGTAGAACCAGCTCCTTAAATCGGGGTCATTGTGAAATTTGCAGCAACAAGGAAACTCCTAACATCAAACACTAATTAAGCATAAAGAAACTAATTTTCCTTCTTACTTCTGTGTGTGGGAAAATCAAATTGGAAATTTGTCTCCCGGTGGATTATCCCCCCCCCCAAAAAAAGAGAAGAAAACGCTGATTTTCTCGCGGTAGTCAAATTACCATCTGTGCGCAGGCGCAATGAATACTCATTGCATTTGTTAGGGGAGGGGAGGGGGAAAATTACTTGTAGTTTTTCCTGCTTCGCTTTGTTTCTTGTAGTTGAATATCCTTGGGAAGATTATGCCTGCTAGATTTCCTTAAATATTTGTGTGTTTTTACGTGATTTTTGGAGCAAGTTGATTTCCTGCTGGGATATCCGGGTCAATCAAACAGGATGTGTTTGCCCAGAGACAGGTTTTGGTCATAGATCGACGCAGGTGAACAGGCAAATCGGGAAGAAGAAACTTAATTTTTTTCATAAATCCATCAGCCCAAAAAATGACATAAATCATTAACCAAAAGGCACTTCTACCACTTCATGTCACTTCACTTCAAGAAGTGTCAATGAAAATCAATAGCCGGAAAATGGGAAAATAGTTGACAAAGCAACCGTAAAACAAACTCGAAACCGAAAACAACAGAAATCACAAATTAGCCACACAAACGAATGAATGTGTGAGAACAAAAAAAAAAGAAAATTTAAATACCTCAAAAAAACAACGTGGAAATCGACACATGGCCCGACATCTGGAGGAGGAAAAAACACAATGTAATAATAATATATATGACATTTAGTTGAAGCTGCCAGCAGGATCTACACATCTCGACCATGGAGTATTGCAATTGGGGACGTGCATATCATAGACTCATTGGAATTTGTTACACAGCCGCCATAAGGGGGGGAAAAATCTACATACGTTTCCGTGAGAATTATAACGGGACTAGCACAGGATGTGTGTGTGTAAATGTGACATTGGGGATACATAAAATAAAACGAACTTCTTTTAGTTCGGTTTGGTTTTTTTTTTTATCCTTTTCTCTTTTTAGTTATCACTGACCAAATGATTTATTCTCGAAATTCGAATACTCTTCCAGAGATTATCTCCCTCCCTTTCTTGCTCTAGTTTGTGGGCAATCTTATCAGCAACACTTTGAAATTTTATTTATGTCTCAACGATAAGAACTCGAAGGGAGAGGAGAGATAACACTCGAACCCCTTCTAGTGGCCAGCAAATTATGAGTCAATAAAACTCTCAATATTTATATCGATTGTTATTAAAATTGAACAAGAACAAAAACCAACAACCCTTTCACACACATTAAAAAAAAACATGTGATACTTTTACCCCGTTTTATGTCATTTGGGAAATCGGAAACCTTTCGGGCAATCAAAGTCAAGGAGAGAGAGAGAATTGTGTGAATTACATACATGTGGGGATTCAGCAATTAAGTCCAGATCCGGTGACTCTTCGCAAGGAAGTGATTAAGTATTTGCTTTGAAAGAAATCGTATAAATAGTAGCTACAAATGTCAAGCAACTGCTGGCCGGATGCACCTCGATGACATTAAAGAATTCAATTTGCATAAATATTGTCAATCGTAGGAATGGAAAGAGTGGGGTGGGAGGGGGTAAAATAAACAGATGTTTGAAATAGTAAATGAGACTTCGGGGCATCTGTCTGGTCAGAGGACAATAAACCAATTTCAACGCCCACAAAATGACCATGAAATTGCTTACGGAAGGAAATAAGTTCATGTGCCACAAAAACATGGCCCACAGAAGACAATTGCTTACCAGAATTTAGCACGGGTGATGGCATAAACTATTTAGTTGTCATTTAAGGGGACAAAAACGGAAATATGCCGACATAAAAGGCTAAAATGTCCATAAATATGGTCAATTATTTTCTTCTTTTTTGCTCGGTAGCAGTCTCTTGTACCCGGGTATCCTTTTCATCAGCACGTAAATCAAGGAACAATAGTGTATTGAGGAGAAGAAGAAGGTGTGTCACCTTGCACAATAGACCAAACCCAGGACCGGTCTACAATACACCTTCGCCAGACAGACACCTAAATGTCCAAGACAAAGACATCAAAAGTCAAACCTCCGGGTTATAACTATTTTTCTATGAGTTTTTGTGTTTTGTTTTTCTGCACCCACTGCAGATGTCAGTTTAATGCGGTAATTAGATAATGCCTAGAGCCCGCCTCGGGCTGATGGGCACGCGGCATTCTCATTCCTACTCTGGTTGCCTTTTTTTTATGGGTTAAAGATTGCAATCTTTCGGGGTAATGCGATACTTGAGATGATTCTGTTTCGAATTCACTACCTCAATTGTCCCATCCAAATACAGTTTCACTTTCAGGCCCACTTTTCCCACCCCTTTTGCCAGTTGAGAGAGAGAGATCTGTATCAAAATTTCGTCCCCCTGTCGAGGATTGAGAGACAGAGCATCCTTTTTTTTGTTTTTTTCGAAATCTAAACCACACAACATTAGTAAACCCATTTTTTCCGATTGTTCTTTTACCGCAATTGTAATTTTATCATCCAATTTGCGCAATTTTTACTGTTTGCGGCAATTAAAAATGGGTTTGAGTTATTTTGGGTTAAGGCAATAATTGAAATGCCTGCAAACGATTGAGATATTTGATATTTTTTGGTTGGTATTGTTACAAGAAATATTTTGATTAGCCTCCATCTATGGCTAATTTGAAGTACTTTAATTTAAAGGAGTTAGAGGACGTTTTAAAGAGCCTTTTCGGAATGTTTTAGATTTAACGAAAGTGAAAGAGTATAAAAATAATTGTGACTTAACATTTTACTAATATTTTAAAGTATTTACTCTTCGAATTATGTATGTAGAGATTTTTGATTATTTTATTTCTTATAGAAATATTTTGATTAGCCTTCATTTTTTGCTAATTGGATGTACTTATTTAATTTAAAGGAGTTAGAGGACATTTTTAAGAGCCTTTTCGGAATGTTATAGATTTAACGAACGTGAAAATAATTGTAGAGATTTTCGATTATTTTATTTCTTATAGAAATATTTTGATTAGCCTTCATTTTTTTTTGCTAATTTAATGTACTTTAATTTGAAGAAGTTAGAGGACATTTTAATGATGTCTGAGTATAAAAATTATCTGTAATATTTTAAAGCATTTTCTTTCCGAATTATGTATTTAGAGATTTTTTATTATTTTATTTCTTATAGAATCTGTTTCGCAAAAACTAATCTCACTCTTTTTGACTTTGCTTAACATTTTTCAATATTTTAAAGTATTTTCTCTTCGAATTATGTATTTAGAGATTTTTTATTATTTTATTTCTTATATAATTTGTTTAGCAGAAACTAATCTCGTTTCTTTTGACTTTGCTGAAGGAGAATCTGAATTAGTTTCAGAATATAATGTAGAATATAGAAGAGGAGGTTTTGACTTATTTTTTTGTAGCTGAATATTCAAGAATTTTATTTATAAGTATATAATTTTGTGTAATCCTTTTAGTTTGTGATATATGTATTTAATTTATTATTTTATCTAAGCTCGAGGAACTTCCATTTCCCTGATCTGGTCCTTCATTAGTTCTAACCCTGGTCCTGGTGTATCATAAATCTTCGGAAGAACTTTAACCTCAGGCACAGCATCCTCACCTCATCTAAATAATCTGCCTCTAACTGCAACCCTTTTGGCAAATCTAACCCTTTCCGCTGACCATTGGTCAAATGTCAGTTGGAAAAACTTCTCAACTCCGACTTCGGAGGACTTCAGGCCAGCTGTCAAAGATCGTCTAGAGAAATTTTTCTCATTATCAAGACGCAGCATCCCCTCGAGCAACCCTCGAGGTTAACAACTTGTTTCGCAACTTTGTCAAACACAATTAAAAAATACAAAACGAAAGAATGGAATAAATCATAATGGAGTTTTGATTGAAGTGCCCTGGCGAAGTGTCAATCAAGGACTTAAAACGCAAGGAATTTGCCAAAAAGGCCAATTGTATTATTAATTAAGTGATATATATATATAGCTGTACCTACCTAAGTGAAAATCATAAATATCAAATGGTTCACTAAGCATTCCTCCATGCCCTAGGGAAAAAAAAACAAATAGGGGAAATTTTTGTTAAAAAAAGCAACGATTTTATCCCAAAATGAATTCAAGTTCTGTTCGGTTTTTTTCCAAATCATGCACCCAAAAAAAAACGTAAGAAAAACACTAAAATTTAATTCAATTGTTCATATTCATCATGCAAATGCAGAAACCGTTGTAAGGTCCGCTGACCTCAAAGGTCAATGCTGACCGAAGGGTTGGCGCGTCTCCTTTTCGGGCCTCGGTTGTTTGTCCAGGTGCTGCAAGCTCAGTAGATCTTTCGTCATGATGGGATTTTTTCATTAGAAAATCATAAAAACGAATTCCCCCAAGACAGTTCCAGAGGCAGCCAAGACAATTGAAGATTGAATCGTATCGCGAGATCAAAATTAAAGGCAGATGTCCTTCGATTCTACTTTGCAAATACTTGCCTAATTCAATTAGCCCTGCAAGGATCCAATTTTATGAGGCATATCAAATGGGCCTTACTATTAGAAGTGAATTGAGTAGCCATCGTTTTATTGAAGTGTGATATGAAACTGATATTGATTTTTCTATTCAGAAATCGAAAGCAAACTCAAGCAAATTTAATTCGTTATTTATGTGACTCAAGAGGCTATCATAAAATTCATTCTTACATATCTTTGAGCATCTCTATGGGGGTTTCTAGGTCTTGGAGTTAAGGGAAGAACCGACATGAATAGCTCTATTTTTGGCGGAGATGTACCGAACGGAACCACATCTTATCTGCACCTTTTGTGTTCACCTTCCGTTCACTGTCAGTTCCCACAACATTTTTCACCTTTTTTGGGAGATTCTCTTGGTCCATGGTCCAAGTAAGTATGAAGAGTGGGGTCTGTGTTGTTTAATGTCTAGAGCGACCCAGATGCACTACAATCGTTATTATCATGATAGTCGCAAATATTTGCTTCATGATAAACCGCTCAGTTCATTTCATTTGAGATCTTTGTTGACTTATTACTGCATTACGCATACTCGCACTTCCTCTCTGGAATTTTCAGGTGACTTCATTCATAAAACTACCAAGATCTTGGTGAGAAATTCTGTATTACAACATCATTTTGGGGGGGGGGGTGGGGGTGTAAATATCTCTAGATATGCCGCAAAAGCAAATTCGGTTTGCTCTAGTTATCTTGTTTTGGGAGAGAATGATAAAATGAAGAGACTGAAAAAAAAAGCAAATATATTTGTAAGAATGCAGCTGGCTTTGCCCTTTCCCACAGCCAAAGATGAATACAACAGGAACTTAAGAATTTTTTGGCTAAGTTCAAAGGTCATATTAGGAGAATTTAAATTAAAATTGAAATTTTTTTTTGGATAGAAAAACGAGTTTTTATGTTTTTTATCTACTCATGTCCCATGAGAAGTTTTCGTCCATTTTGACCTTTGACACTGGCCAAGCAAAAGCCACCCCATAAAGGAATAGCCAGTCAAACAGGATACCACAAAAATAAAAAAAAAACTTTCCCCTTTTTCTTGCACTTTTTTTTTGGCAAAACTTTAAAGTTTTCTTAAGCCAAATCTATTTCCCACATTTAATAATAATCTTAAACAGATCAGAGATCAATTGTTCAATTAAAATGGAAAAAACACAAAAGTTATGAATGAATTGGAGAGAGAGAGGGAGAGAGAGAGAGAGAGAGAGAAGGGAACTTGCTGTGGCCCAGTCACTTAATCATGTTAATGGCATTAAGCAGCAGCTTAATCGACGGCAAAGATCTAAGCAAAAACTCGCGTCGATAATCAGCCATGGAGTACCACAGAGTGAGGGGCAGCAGTATCGAACGATTAGCGGGGGGAGACAAGGGGCGGGGGAGGGAGTTGGAGCTCAAGATCTCAAAGACCACCCAAGTCTCATTTGCTCAACTCTCTCATCTAATTAAAACCAACAAAAAAACAAAAGTGAGCCGCCTTGTAAAATGTCAAACAGATCACGAACCTTTCCCTCCCCCACTGCTTACCCCCCTTCCACCAACCATTTAGCTGGCTTGCAATTGCAAAATCAAAAAGCATTTAGTTTACAATTAAATGAAGTTTTTTTTTGGTTTGGCTGGGAGGGGATGGGGAGGGAGGGAAGGGAAATCATAATAATGAAATAATTGCCGGCAAACTGGACCCCAATGTATTGACATTTCGACCGCTTTGACACTTTAATATGTTTGCTTGCCAAATGAACAGAAAAACAGTAACATCAACAACAACAACACAACACAATAAATGTATTACGAAAAAAAGTAATAATAAATAAAAAAAAAAGCAAACAACAACAAAGCTGACCAAATGGAATTGAAAGGGGTTAAACTTTTTGCTGATCTCGAGCCGAAAACAAGCAGCAGCATCTCTCTTTTTGGGCTCACCAAATCGGGTTAAGGGGTTGCAATTCAGTTAAGGCCAAGAAGAGGTCAGTTCGTTTAGGAAATGTCAGATGAAAACCCCGCAATGGAATCCTAATTCTTAACCTTGGTTAACATTTCGTACTGTCAGAATTCATGATCGATTGTGAGAGACAAAATATGTGGAACAAATCAAAGAAACTTGTCAGAGAATTGAAAACTGAAAGCGTCATTAAGTGTGAAATAATATAAATAAAACTTAAAACAGACTAAATCAGGGGAGGATCCAAAAGGAACATTTTGGGGGGTGAACTGGACAATTTAATATTGTATTTTTAATGATATAATAATGGATCTCAATGGACTAAATATTTTAATAGAATGAAATTACCACTTAGAGTTTTTAGTAGATAAATTTTAAGTTCTTATTTATTTATTTTTTTATAATGTGATTGGGCAGTGATTGTAAATTACAGCCAATCTTCTTACTAGCTATAGCTACTAGGCCTTAAGCCATTGAAGTTCTTATAAAATGTTTAAGAATATATAATATTTAATAGAAATTCAAGTGCTACGAATTTCATTGTCGAATGTTCGGAGGTGGATCGAACATTATGAGTTACATAAAATAAGAATTAATCGTCTGTATCAACTCATGGTTTTTTTTTTAAGATTTATTATTGATATTGATGATATTTGAGACATTTCAGTCAAGCGAACAAACTTTAATCTAATTGCTTAATAGTTTGATTAAATTATGAATAAAATCTATAGCTTTTTATCAAATATACATTCGACGTTAAATTGTTAGTTGTTCAAATTGCCTAAAATAAGTTAGAGTTTCTATATTTTAGAGATAATTAATTAATTACAATTGCTATTTTGTAGTTTCCCTTTTTTTCTTTTTGTAGTTTCAAATCGATTACATTTATTGTAGTTACTTGGTTTAGTAATCAGTTTATTTCCAATTGATTTACCTAACGGAAACGAAAAAAAACTCCAACAATTATTACGCAAAAGTCGGACATAAAAATCGAATTAGTCACACTGGCACAGAGCGAACCGAGCGATAAAAATTATAATTAATGGTTAGCTAAAATCTAAATTTAATTTTTGCGCTTGAATTTTTACCGTTTTTTTTTTTTCGTTTGTTGGTTGCACTCCCTGAAAATCCCTAAAATCGAAGTGAAAAATGTCGAAAAATAACAGAAATTCATGCAATTATTTGCAGTTTTCCAATTGTCGAAGCGTGACGAGAGGAGGCGATGCTGTCAGGAGTGGAGTGGGGTGGAAGGGAAGGGAGTTTTTGCATATATGCATTGGCATAGAAAATTGTAGCGAATTTTCTTTTGCCACACCCCAAGCTACTTTTTTTTGGGTGTGTGTGAGATAACCTTTGACCTAATTCCTTATGGTTTGGCAAATATTTTCACTCCTGCTGCCTTTTTGTTTTGTTTTTTCTTTTTTCTTTTGCATATGCAGCCGTCTTCGATCCTTTTGAATATTTTTTGCATTATGTTAAATACTGCGTTGAAAGCAGGGTGAAGAAAAACAGAAGGAAATCGGTCAAAGGAAAAGCCGCGTGGCATCAAGAATTTGTTTTCTTTATTTATATGTTTTGCATCTTTGTTCATATTTGACTTTATTTCAAGACATCAATGTTTACTGACAGCTCACTGGGGCACAATGAATGGAATAGATTTTTGAAGTAGATTAAAAAGATTTTCGCGAATTTTCCTTATGAATTGAGAGCAAGCTGAAAGAAACTGTTATAACTGTTGATAAAGCAACTGAATATTTTTGATTAATTTTCTCATGGAAAATTCGTTATTTTTTCGTCAGATTCTAACGGACAAATGTCCATCAAAATTTAAGGTAATTCTCATCTCATTTGTAGAAGGTCGTCGCCTGGTCAGTTGTTTAACTGGACCAAAGATGGGGGGGAAAAACCTTTATCACCTCTGAACTGGTTACCCTCTCTCCGCCTCATGTCAGCATCAATTAATAAAGAAAGTTCTTTAAATGAAAAACACTGAACACACTTCTGGTTTTTGCGCCCTTCTGTTAACCCAAGGAGTCAGCATCTTTGATCTCGCAAGGGGTTTTCCCTCTCAGCATCCCTTTTCCTTTTGTTTTGGGTATCATTTTGATGAACTCTTTACCAAAATATTAATTTTTTTCTCGTTCCTTTTTAACCCAAAAACCCAGATTCTTGATCTCCTGAATGAAGGACCAAGATCCTGGGCGAGGTAGGCACAGCATCTTTCGGGGTATTTTTTTTTTATGGGGTTCAGTTGTTCGGTTGACGATCAGGTTCAAGGGGTTGTGTGCGAGTGTGTGTGTGTTTTTTATTGTCACAACAAGTTATTAATTACTTGACTAAAAATAACAAACGGATTTCATTTCATTTTGTTCAACTATCTGTTGCCAGCTTATGTCATAGGAAATCTTCGTTTTCTAGCTGATAAGCGAACATCCAATTCTCAATTTGAATACATTCTGAATTTTAATGGCCATCCCGAAAGAAACCCGAACTGATAAGCGTTGAATTTGATAAGGAACAAATGTGTGTTTCGATGCTCGCTCTTTAAAATACGTTTTTGGGGAGCCTTCAAATGTGCGTGTGCTCCACTTTACAGTTGCGTTACTTGCCCATAACTGTAACTGGAAAATGGAAAATGTTCCGTTTCCTATTTGGCATATTTTTCCCTTTTGGAAAATTCTATAAATTTTCCTTCTCTCTCGGTCCCATTCTCTCCACTGGGAGGTTAGAGGAGCACAATATTTGATTAACAAATACGAAAAAAAAATAAAAAACAATATACAAAGTAGTCTCTCTCTCTCTTTCTCATAGAAAGAGGCGTGGCTTATTCGAAAACTGAGTTTGTTGGTCAATGAGTGAGCCAGAGACTTAGTGAGTGAGATTCACTGTTGAGTGAATTTATTCAATGAGCAATTTCACGTCTGAGTTTCGTTAAAGAAATATTCTTTGTGTGAGTGGAATTCCAATTGGTCTGACTTAACAGAGACCCTTAACTCTGCTTCTGTTAACAGAGCCCTAAATTATGGCATTCAGTGGAGGAATTTATAGGAAATGCCATGAGAGTTCATATATTAAAAATATTGCTATAAAGTGGAAAAAATATTAATACCTATAAACGATTATAATGAAAATCCTTAAACTCGATAAAGAAAAATATGTGTAAAATCCTATATAGCTCATCTATTTCATACCCGAAATCTACATAAAATATACACATATCTCAAATATCTCATCTACATAAAATATCTCATAATCAACTGTACTTTCTTATGTTGTAACAATAAAAGGGATCCTCGATATGATTTAGTGTTGTAAAATAGCTCAAAATTCGAAATTTTAGAAAGATTGAGATTTTACGTTCTTCTAGCTGATTTTTCGCTAGTTTTGGTGTTAGAAAAAACCCAATATATTGCCAGATAGAACGACCTTTTTTTTACCCATTTTACTTGTGTAAATTCAAGAAGTTACGTATAACTATCTCACTAGCTAGAGCTGCTACAAGAAATCTGAATCACACTCAAATTTGTAAACAACAGTAGAAAAACTCCATGCAACTCCATGTTTTCTGTGTTATTATTGAAAAACAATATATGTTTAGTGAATGTTGGGCCAAGTCTTTAAATTTCTTTATTATCGTAATATATACAGCTTAAATGTTCGATACTTAAATAGCTTGAGCATTCATCTAATTTTACAATCTTGACTTTTCTTGACTTGATTTTTTTCTTTATACATTATTTATATTTTGTCCTAAATCTGACCATATTTTACTTGTTCGCACTATAAGCATTTTATAAAAAAATGAATTCAACATTCACAAAAATTACTCTTAGGCGTAGGTGTTTAACTTTAAAATATTACCCAATTATGAGCAATTTCTATGGCTAACCCGGGGCAAGTTCTCAGTACTGAATCGATGTTTGAATAACTAGATATTTATGTACACTGTAAATGAGAAAGAGAAGTCTACGTTTTAACAATTAAATGAATTTATTAAATATTGTCTAAAAATAGAGGAGCATAGAAGAATATTCCCATATCCCATGTTTAGATTGTTTTCACTCACTTAAGCATATTTTCATCTAGGAATTAATTAAAATTGGTATAGATTTTAAAAGAAATTTACTTTAACTAAATATTTTTAATATCTAATATAGATTTTTTTCAATTATTGGACAGCTTTTAGTCTCTAAAGTGGATTTCCAAAGACCTCTTCAGTCTACGAAGGAAGTTAGTCAGAGGACAACCAAATGGTGAGTCCTTTTGACTAAGCCTATTTTGCCCACTTTTACGCCATTTTAATTTGTATATAGATCATAATTTTCTTACTCTAACTCGAGGAATTCTCTCACACTTCCGAACACAGGCGTAACAATGGCAATAATAAACTTTTCCAAAACGAGCCCTAAAGGCAGCAATTACAAAATCGCGTATATCCAACAGCAGGATATGTGTGTAAGGAGTGGGAGTGGGGGAGCGAAAGGATAAAAAGCCGGATGCTAAAATATGGATAATAAATGCGGCAAGGCAAGATGATACACTTAGACACACGCACACACACACACACACACTCGTAAGGATGATGAGTTAAATGGCAAATGCTAATGGATATATGACAAGGGGAGGCTGGGTGGTGGGCGATGGGGTTGCTCCAACTTTATTGCCATCTCCCTCTGCGAGAGACCACTAAAGCATATGCAAATACATGTATGAGTATGTGTAACATGTGAGGCGTCATGTGAATTTAGTGGTTCCGGAAGTCTTCCAAAGGCGAATTTTATTGCCATCTTGGAAAGTTTCTTTGCTTACGCTTTGTGGCATAAATGAGACGAAAGGAAAGCGCGAAAGGAAAGCGAATTGAAATTCATGAAGCATATGTGCGGGGGCCAAGGATGATGTTACATGAGTAGGGAAAGGGAGCCGGAGCACTAGAAGGGGGACTTGTAAACCAACTTGCCTACCTCGGAGGCGTTAATCCGTGGGTGGATTTTGGCCCCCCAAAAATAACATATGTTTGTTTATTCATTCGGTGAAATTGCAGGCAAACAATTAAAATGTTTATAACACTCAAATTGAAAATTAATTGTTATGTTTTGTTGGCTCTCTCTCTCTGGCGTGGAGTTTAATTAAAATTTGCCTCCCAGTTAGAAAAGTTGAAAATCTCTTCCACGAGTATTGCATTCTTTTGGCCTGGCGGGCGTGTGTGATTCATCTTCCCGTTATGGCAATAAAAAAATAGTAATCAGCATCTTTAGAATTTATGCAGACAGCCACAAATGTGAAATATGTAAGAAAAATTCCATTTGGCCATTTCGATTAATTAACAATCTTTTCACCAAAAGCAAGAAATCTTTTTTTTTCTTGATTTTTGAAGCTCTCTGCAACTGCAACTTATCCTCACTTACCGCCTGCTGCCACTGCCACATCAGATAATTAATGATGTGACACGCGGATTCATCCTCAATCCTCAACTCAACTCAAACTGAAACTCGGATTCAACTTTGTTGCCTCTTGTGCAAATATTAGCAAATTATTTTAGTTTTAGAAAATCTGCCTTGTCGTTCCTCTCTCTTGCTCTCTCCTCCACGTTGCTGTTTACATTTCTCGAGCCTTTCAATTTTCTTAAATGGTAGCTAAAGTCGGGCAGAAGTGAACCCATCCGCATCCCCTTTCATTTCATCAGAGGGCACTAATGATGTTCTATGTGGGTTTCATTTCATCCAGCTATCTATCTCTCCCTCAATATTTGCTTTTTTCCATTTGGTTAAATGCTGCCCCGAGTTGACTCAGTACCGTTCTGGCTCGTTCTTAATTGTTTCCTTTTGTCAACTACTTGGAGTAATTAAAAACACCTTTCAACTGTCGAAGGATAGCTCTGGCTCTGAACACACATTCTCTTTGGTCAAAAGAAATTCATCTTAACGACACATTTTGTTTGATTAGCAAATTTGTCAAATTTGTGCCAAAAATCAATTTATCAAATTGCTAATGATTTTATGTAGCTACATTTGGTTAAATGGGAATGATGTAAGACCGAAAAAGTGACTATCTACCGAAATGGACATAGCATACTCAAGACTTTGAAAACAAAAACAAGATTTAATCTAATACATAATAAAACATTTTAATTTGTATACGATATGAGTTTGAACTGCTTCAATCAATTTAATATTTTGTCAATAATTTGAATAGTAAAATTGATTTAAAAGTTTTTTAGTTTTTGACCCAAAATAGTAAGCAAAAATCTAATGCTATTTAGTTATTTAAGATTCTTGTCACATGGCAAAGATAAAGATACTTTTATAATGCGTGTGGAAATATTTTTTACTTCTTCCTAGTACTGAGAGTAAATTTTATGAAGAGTCCATGGGTTTTGCCACTAAGTAGCCCACTGGAAATTTTATATCTTTTTGTAACTTGTTTGAAAGTTTATAAATTTTTATAATATAAAATACAATTCTATAAACAAAATGAAGTTAACTTCAATTTATTTGAAAAGTCAATGATAAATTATTTCCTTATATTTATTTAATTATTAATGAATAAAAAAAAAGGCAAAATAATTTAAATTATATATTCAATAATACATGAGGCTGAAATCAACTAATAACTAATATGTTCCCATCGGAAACACAGGTACTAAATATAAATATTAAATCCCTTTTAAGACTATGCGACATGTGGTAAGATTGACTCTTCAAAAAATCTAGAAAATTAGTTTGAAATCTCTAAAAAGAATTTCTGAATTGTGCTCTACCCAATTGAATGACTTTCCATATATTCATAGCCCCAACTAAAAATATTTTAAGTAATATTAAAACGTCTTTCAGAACAAAAATAAGCAACAAATTACTCCAAATTTATTTATTCAACAAATGAAATCTAATAATTATTATAATAATTATAATTATAATCTAATTAATAATAATAAACCTAATGCTTCTAGCTTCTAGGGCCTTTCAACTCAATATTTACACACAGATTCATAGATTTGCACTACAAAATGCATTTTGGGTTAGAGTTATATCTAAACTTAAAGCTAAATTGGCCATCTTCGTTGAGTTCTTTCTAATTGACACTCTTTCCTCTCTTGGCTATTGAATCATCTTGAGAATTTAACCTCGAACCGAATGAACATGATGATGACCCAATGAGGCGGCTACTGATTGTTGAACTCTTGACTTCTATCGGTACTTAATAGAAACGCAATCAAATAATTGCGTAAAGTGTGCCACAATCAAATATAGCAACAAATTAACAGAAATGCCAACACCAGACAACAACAAAACAAGAAACTTTAGAAAAAACATAGAAAATGGGCAATATTATAGGCAAAAAAAAAAAAATGTAGCCAGCAAATCGATAAACCGAAGAAGAAAGACGGAAAAACCGCAGACTCCGTTCGGCTGGGGATCTGCGAGGCGATAAGTTTACAATTGCTTATGGACTTCAATTAATCTGTGAAAGCGCCTACGCAGCCAGAATCTAGCCACATGGAATAGAAATTGCAATGTTCGGCAACGGTTTGGGGCTTTGGCTTTGGGATTGGAGCTGGGGATGGGGATTGGGATGGGTTTCGGTTTGAAAACCGCAAACGGAGACGCAGACGCCGCCGCCGAGACAAGACAATTGACCTGAAATTTCATTGAAGATGTTCTTCGTGGAAAATCTATAGACAGAAAACGAACGGTAAATGAGCCAAGCTTCTGCCTATTCCATGGCTAGATGATGATGATTGTAATCTCATGATCATTATAATTATTATTTGCCTTTTCGACCATTATTATCAAAATGAAATCGCCATTATGTGCATGTCCAACTTGAACCCTCACGCATCCCGGTGAAGGGAACACTAAAAAAAAAAAGAAGTACAAGACGAACCTAAGCTTAGCCCTATTTCACACACCCACACACACCCGCACACACACACACCACATGGGAGCAACTCAAATTGCCTTCTTTATAAATTGAACTTGGGACTCCAAACTTGAACTTGGGCGTGCAGCAACTACAACTACTTCATTTCCATGGGTGGCATATGGGGGGGGGAGAAAGAGCGAGAGAACATTCAGTTCAATTTGTTTCGTAATAACTTGCAGGTGTCCTTTTTAGATGCTTCATTTTCAATTTTGCATGATTGCAAAAAACCGAAAACGAAATTAGAGCTAAAAGTGGAAAACGGAAAACCATATGTAGCTGGGGGCCCAGGTGCTCAAATTGGCTTAAAGCTTTGAGCCAAAATTTGAAATACAAAATAAAAACATCAGCCACACACACACACACACTCGTCCAACATGCAGCATATGGGAGGTTAAGCGAGCAAAGTTCATGGCCAACGGACGTGTCGGTCTGATGTGGAGTCTTCGGCCTGCTGGCTGGAGAGGAGCAGTGAGATGCATCTCAATCGCATGTGCAGCTGGGCCAGTAGCTGCCAATTTCCTTTGTTTTCGAAGTGCGGCTTGCAGTGAGTATGTTGTGTCATTTGGGGGAAAAACTTTTGACCTCCTCACGCAAGAGGAAAGCAAAAAAAAAAAAAAAAAAAACACGAAAAAGAAACCAAATTACTCGAAGCGCCGCATCTAATTCAATAAATGGCAGGCGCCATTTTTTGCCCAAAAGAAAATTGAAAAGTTGATTAAGATTTCCTTCGACGGCGCAACGAATGTTGGCAAAATAAATAACAATCATTATAATATATATGAGTTTATTAAACAAAATAAGAAGGTGCATACCTACTACTTCCTTTTTTAAGTCAACGAGCTTCAGTAGATGTTATTGAGAAATCTATCAAATTAACAAAATATTATATTACATAGGAGCTAGTTGCCAATGAGGATAGCTCAAGCTTTCGAAAAAACCTGAAGGGAATACTATATCACAGAGCCCCCAATATAACGATCACTCCAAAGTTAGGTTTAAGTTATTATATCAAAAGCTTTTCTAACTAATCTGGGCAATGATAGGTTTTATATTGACCTCCAACTCGTAATCGAAATATACATATTATCGATTTATTCAGAGTTGTTTTGTTGTTATTTTTTGATTTTATGGGTTCCGTTTCCCATTACTCTTTTGAACTTAAACAAATTAAGAAGCTGCATACATATTATTTCCTTTCTTTAGTCAACGAGCTGCCGTAGATATTATGTTAATCAAAAATCTACTAATTTTAGTTGACGTCTTAGCACAAATTATTGATATTTATAAGCTATTAAGATAATAGGTAAAGTTTTCGAGCCAACCTGATCGGAATACTACAACGGTGCAGAGTCCGGGTAATACTTATCCAGCTTGGCCTTGGTTTGGGAAATCGTTTTCTTGCGTAGATAATAGTGTTTGATCAAAACTCGAAACTCGGATTTTTGAAATAACGCGGAGGTTAGTCGCTTCTCAGTGCTCTAACTTGTGAATGCGTGAACATAAATGGTTGACAGGCGTCATTTAAAGAATCAATCAAAAATGGTCCACACTAGTGAATACCATCTCATAAAATTTTCAGGGACTTATCAGACTGCCTTGTATAACACAGAGCCCTCAATATAACGATCACCCCAAAGGTAAGTTTAAGTTTAAGTTTTTTATATCAAAAGCATTTCCAACAAATCTCGGGAACGATAGGTTTTATAATAACCTCCAACTCGTAATCGAAATATTTAATTTTATCGAGTTGTTTTATTGTTATTTTCTGATTTTATAGGTTCCGTTTCTCATTTCCCTTTTGACCTTAAACAAATTAGTAAGCTGTATACCTCTTATTTTTTTTTTTTTTTTAAGGCTATTTAGATATTAAAAATATCTAAAGCTTTTGAAACAACCTGATCGGGATGCTATATCACATAGCCCAAAATATAACGATCACTCCAAAATCAATTTCAAGTTTTTATGTCGAAAGCTTTTCCAATTGGCCCCGGGTTTGACAAGTTTTATATTAACCACCAATTCTTTATCGAAATATTTATTATTATCATTTATTTTTCATTCATTTATTTTTAAGGGTTCAGTTTCCCAACTCTCTTATGAATATTCAATTAAACTCCTTTTATATATTTTGCAAATTAATTTTATTTAAAAATTTAAAGGTCTGCAGATGCGTTTTAAATTCCAATACACTTTAAATTCCCCTAACTTAAATATATATATTTATATTTCTATTATCTAACACATTTCTTTGGTTGGCTGTATTTCTTATCTAATTAGAAGAATATATAGCTTTGTGGATATAGGTAGATAAATCATTTTATTGGTAAGAAGTCAAAAACTGTCCATTTCACAGTATCGTAAAATAAAAGATTTGTGTTTCGAAAATGGCCAAAACTAAACTTGAAGCCAAAGAGAGATCTCCCGTCTCCTGGCGAAAAGCAGAAGCAACCATAAAGAAGCTTTTACGGCCAAACTTGGGAGCCAAGTCGAAATGATAAATTGTCTGACATGGTCAGTTGGTTGGCTGGTTGGTTGGCTGACTGGCTAGTGGCTAGTGGTTTCTGTTCGAGACGTTTGTCGATATTTATTTTGTGCTTAGGTCGACAACTTTTCACTGCCGGCGACACTAACGGCTACCATAGATCAGGGTTGCCCCGCTTGCCCCATCCGCTGGCAGAGATTAGACAATTTGTAGAGGCGAGTGAGCAGAGTTTCGCCTGCAAGCGCCATTATCTCATGGAGTCGCATCGTTGTTGTCTCCTATTCGATTTTCTTGGTATTCACAATTTTCTTCGTGTTAATTGAAAATTGTACGGTAATGTTGCTTATCGCCTGGCTATCAGGCCACATGGATGCTCCTCGGTCGCTGCCGTCGTTGTCTCTGCACTTGGCTCTTTCTGTGGCTTTGCGTGTCCCCCAAAATGTTCATGTCTGTAGCCACACCTCGACAAGGGGCCTCACGCATCGGTGGTGCTCGGTGGTCGGCGGTGGTCGTCGTTGGTGTTGATAAACATCCAAAAAGCTATTGCCCCGCGGCCGGCGGAGAAAACTTCCTTCTTCTAACACTTTTTGACAACTTTCGATGAGAAAACGCACTTAAAACCAATTTATCGCCGCTGACATTTTTTGTGACTTTAATTGCCTGGCAGCAGCACCTATATAGAGAGTAACCGGGGCCAGCTACTCTTACAATGTTGTCTACTTAGCTTCTTGTTTGAGTTTTATTCACAGCTTTTTTTTAAGCCTCATAATCGGGCTCTTAGACTCGTAAGCAGTTGACATGATTCGCGGCTTAATTGCTTTTCGAAAATGATTGATGTAAGCAATCTGTGATATTTATTTCTAAACTAGTTTTGAAACTATAATATTTTTCAAAATTTTCGAAAATGTCTTTGCCTTTGAGAAATTCCTTCCATCGTCTAATTGTGAATAAGACTTTTCGTTCCTATGGCAAAGATTCGGGGGATGAAGAGAAAGCCAAGTACAAGATCGTAATGGTTCGTCATGGTGAATCGGAGTGGAATCAGAAGAATCTCTTTTGTGGTTGGTACGATGCGGCACTCAGTGAGAATGGACTGGTAGAGGCCTGCTCGGCGGGCACAGCCATTAGGAAGGCCAAACTGGAGTTCGATGTGGCCCACACATCCGTGTTGAAACGGGCCAACGATACCCTCAAGGCGCTTCTGTTGTCCAGTGGACACAAGGACATTCCAATCAAGAAATCTTGGCGTTTAAATGAACGTCACTATGGTGGTCTAACGGGACTCAACAAGGCCGAAACAGCCAAAAAGTTTGGCGAGGATAAAGTCCAGATTTGGCGCAGAAGTTTCGATACTCCGCCACCGCCCATGGAAGAGGATCACGAGTACTACGATATGATACAAAATGATCCACGTTACTGTGAGAATGGACCCAAGCCCGAGGAGTTTCCCAACACGGAATCCCTCAAACTGACCATCGCCAGGACTTTGCCCTATTGGAACGAAGTGATTGTGCCCCAAATTAAAGAGGTCAAAAGAATCATAGTGGTTGCCCATGGAAATAGTCTTCGGGGTGTGGTCAAACATCTCGATGATATATCCGATGATGACATTATGGGTCTCAATCTGCCCACTGGAATGCCATTTGTCTATCGGCTAGATGAATGCATCAAACCGGTGGGGAAAATGCAATTTCTCGGCGATCCCGAAATGGTTAAAAAGGCCATGGAATCGGTGGCCAATCAGGGCAAGGCCAAATAATTGTTGGTTCAACTTTTTCTCTAAATGATTTTGTGTTTTGACCACCAAAAGAATAAGGTCAAAATAATCATCGTACACAAAATAATCATCAGACCAGTGGCGTCCCATCGAAATGGGTTTTAATTGGGAATAGATTCATATTAAATTTACATTTTTATCAAGTTTTATTCGACTGATAAATGTAGGGAATAAAGCAACGTTTTTTGGAGGGAAGGGTACCTAAAACCTCTCTCTGTCAGACCCCTTTCTTTGCCTTTTGGCTTGACCATGCCCTTTACTTTTGAATCAGTGAACGAACTTGGCCATCGAAAGTCAAGCAGGCAAATAAATTTATTTGATTTTAATTGACAATGAAAAGTCAACAAAGATGGTCTCTCTCTCTCTGGACTCTGTGGACTCTGGGAGTCAGAGTCATGTCCATATTTTCATTGCATTTTCGTTTTAAGAACAACAAAAATCAGGGAATCAACTTGGGAAGCGTCAATTTTAATTGTTGACGACGGAGTCGCACAGAAAGTCTGGAATTTCTCAAATGGGTCGAATTCTTAATTTGTTTAAATGAAATACTCATTTAGGTTTTTATTGACAAACAAATTGAATTGATTGATCTAAATGAATTTATGTACATATATGATGGGCTCCTCTAACGTATACTCTGGCCATAGTCTCTAGAAGATCACCATGCCCGAAGGGGTGATGGGGTGAGGGCAAGAGGGTGATTTCACTTTTTCACTTGTTTGACCCGCTGTTAGCTGGCTTGACAGGGGAAATGCCAGATTTTTCATGTTCAGGCAGAGGAACAACGGATACCATATCGAACTCTCGAACTGGTAAATTGAGAGCGTGAAACGAGCAACTAAAAACTAACACTGTGATGCAAAGTTTTCAATGGAAATAAAGAAAATATTGAATAAAATAGAATATATAAATAATTTTTAAAAGATTTTCGAGCTTATTTAGCAAATTAAACCATGTTTTAAAATAGTGTGGCTGCATATTTTTAATAAAAAATTACCAATTTTGATTAAAGAAATGATAAAGAAGTCTGAATAATTATATTTTTGTATAGATATAACAAATTTTATTTTATTAGTTTAAATGAGAAGTTATTTCATCCATTTACTATTTTTAAGTATTTTTTCTTCTTCATTCTCATTACATCTCGCACTTTTGTAGTCAAGTGTTTGTAAGAGAACACCGAGACGCCGAAATACCCATGAGCTCCATATTATTTGAACTTAATTACAAAGCTCCACAGAGCGCCAAGTCGCCTCAGACTCGGCAAATACAAAATGCAGCATAGAAATTGTTAAAACATAAAAATGTTTGCACTTCGTATTTGTCGCACATAAAATCTAATATCGAATTACAGCAAGGCGCACCACACAACACACCGTACACACTAAATGAATCCATGGACCATGTCGTGGAGCCCAACTTGGAGTTGGAGTTGGAGATGGAGTTGGAGTTGGCGTTGCAGTCGCAGTTCATTGGCGTGTGCGTGTCAGCAAAAGAAACTTTGTCTTGGCTATGGACCAGAGCAGACCGCACTTCGAGGAGTCTCCTCGCCCATAAAGAAACTGAATTGAGTTAAATGTGCGATAAATTGCTTTTTGCATTTATCATGGTTGCCCATGCCCAGTACCCCGCCCTGTCCATGCCCATGCCCCCGCCAATGTTGGAGCCAGGCCAAGCCCCAGAGGCCTAGCCAGGCAGAAGAGTCGTCTGAGGCAACAAGATTTTTAATTAGTCGCCAAAAGCGAAGTAAACCAAGTACAGAAAAAGAATAAGGAAATGTGAGGAATTTATTTTGCACTTTTATATTTATATACACGTTGTCAGTGAATATTTATTATGGCAAATCCTGATTGAGAACTTTGGTGATGTAGGGCAAAAAGCTGGAGACACGTGTGTACACATCCGGATGGCCTTGGGCACAGGTGGAACTGCCGTAGGACACAATGCCCACCAGTTGCGGTTGAGGACCAGGCCTAATCAGAGGGCCCCCCGAATCGCCCATACAAGCACCTTTCCCATGGACCCCCAGAGCGCAAATCTCATTTCCCGTGACTCGAAATCCTTTCTGCTTGCACTCCTCATTCGAGATGGTGCGATAGTTGAGAACCTGCAAATGATCGGGCAGCACGGCCGAGGCACTTGTCGCCGTTGTGGAGCCCCAACCAGTAAGGCGCACTGGTACCTTCTCCCCAATGCGATCGCTGTTACCCAAATGAATGGTGCTGATCTCTCCGCGATGCAAGCGAAAGGCTGGAGTCACTTTCACCAAGGCAATGTCGTTGATAATGCGCGGACTCATCGAGTACTGCGGATGCACGTGCTTGGCCACCACCTTGTGACGCAGTCCACCCGACTTCCAATTCAGAGTGCCGCCCACCACACTCATGTCCTCGATCTTCATCTTCTCCACACAATGGGCAGCCGTCAGGACATGCTGCGGACTGACTATGGAGCCGCCGCAGAAGTGTTGCCAGCGACCGCGGCGATAGATCTGCATGGAAATTTGATAGGGCACCGTTTCGTTCACCAACTGACCTCCATTTATGCGCGGAGGCTCGCTGAGTTCTTCCCCCACAACGAGGCCAAGCCAAGTGAGTAGGAAAATGCAAATTGCAACCGACATGCCGACTGACTGACTGACTCCGTGGATAATGAATAGGTTAAATCGCTCAACGAGCTTTTATAGCTCTGATGGGAAGTTATCAGTATTTAAATATGAATTACAAAGATAAATTATGCAATCTTCTATATAAACAATTGGGTCAAGGTTTTGTTTATTTAAGCCAGAAATTATGCAAACATCGAAATTCTTAAGTGGAATGGTGAAATTTTAAAGTTTTAATACATTTTATTGTAATACAGAAAATCATTTAACGAATCGATTTAATTATAATTTGTTTTTGATGACATAAATTCGGTTTTTCACTAAAAAGAAATTTCCACTTTAAGTTGTGGCGAAATTTCACTTCATAATTAATTTAAAATTTCTCACAATTTCCAGAAATTATGCAAACATCTGAAATTCTTAAGTGGAATGGTGAAATTTTAAAGTTTTAATACATTTTATTATAAAACAGAAAATCATTTAACGAATCTATTTAATTATAATTTATTTTTGATCGGTTATTCACTAAAAAGAAATTTCCACTTCAAGTTGTTGCGAAATTTCACTTCATAATTAATTTAAAATTTCTCACAATTTCCAGAAATTATGCAAACATCGAAATTCTTAATTGGAATTGCGAAATTTTGGAGTTTTAATACATTTTATTGTAAAACAGAAAATCATTTAACGAATCTATTTAATTATAATTTATTTTTGATGACTTAAATTCGGTTATTCACTAAAAAGAAATTTCCACTTTAAGTTGTGGCGAAATTTCACTTCATAATTAATTTAAAATTTCTCACAATTTCCAAATTTTTGTCTCTGATTAATCTCAGTTTATTTTTCGCTTTTGCAGATTTCGCTAATTTGAAATTCTGGTTAATAAAATGCATTTTAATCATTTCATCAAAAGGGTTTTGTTTGTCTGTCCCTTCCTTCCATTTCCAAGTTTCATGATCTTCTGCCTTTTCTGCTGTGTTCACTGCTTCTTTATTATTTTTTATTGGACTTAACGCCGGGCGGCAACGGATCGGTGTTAACAAGATAAGCATCCTGTCTGAGGTCGAGTTTCAGGTACGACTTGAGGTACAGGTACGGGTACGGGTACAGGTCTCGAGGTCCATTGGCCTCAGCGGAACGCCATCATTATTATGACATTTTGCTTGATTGCTCCTCTTGGCGGGCAGGTCAAGTTCTGGTGAATTGTGCGTGTGGCCAAAAGGGAAAGAAAACAGGAAAGAAACAAACATGCAACATTCACGGTGCAATTTTTATGACTGCCGCTTTTGATGTCCGGCAAAATGATTTATTTGCTTCACTCTTTTGTTGGTTTACCGATAAAATTACTTTGTTGAAAACCCAAAAAAAAAACTATCAACTATTAAATATTTATGGAAATTTCCCTTAAATAGAATATTTTCGAGGCAATTAATTTTCCATCTCAAACAAACAAATAAAATTAATTGCATGTTTTGCTTAATCAGTTAAATTGGTCATTTATTTTAGTACTTAATTTGCTCAGCATTGCAAGGTGTTTTCCCTGCCTCCCTACCTCCCTCACCCTGCCCTCGAGAATTTGCTCCTACACCGATCCGTGTCTCCATCGTTTCCACTGTGGGGCATATAAATTATGATACTCCATTCGTTGGAGCAACACACGCAGCAATTGCCAGGGACAGATTTTTTATTTGCAAATCAGATAACAGGGGGGAAAAAGATCTTGGCCCAGTCCAAAGATACAGATACACCAGATGCAGATACAGAAATTTATTTATCGGTCGCGTGAGCTTGTTACCTAATTGATGACAACAGGTAGGCGCTTCTGTCAAGTGGCATGAATATGATTGGATCTTATGGCCATAAGCTCAAATTAAGCTTATGATATTCACACACGCGAGCCCCGACGTTCGATCGCACTGCGAATGCGAACTACTGTGTGTCCTAGTTAATGCCAAGAGACATGTGAATACATATGAATCTGGCTTCATTCTGAGAATTAGTTAAGCCTGTAAAATACGATCAGAGTTTGATCAAAAAAAAATGGGTCTTTGAGGTAAGCCTGCTACTCATTATAGTTAACCAAAGTATTCAAAAGTGTAGGAAAATTTACTCTATGAACTTTTCTTCGATCTGAAATTGAAACTGCATCACTACCTATTATTTTTTAAACGCCCCTCGTATTTATTAGTCTTCCTGTAGATTGATTCATTAACAAGAAATCAATAAAAAATATTTTTCGACAGTAAATTCGTTTAATTTAATTTTGTTGTAATTAAGTGGAGCTTTATATAAAATAAACTTGCTACTCATTATAATTAACCAACGAGTCATTCAAAAGAGTCGAAAAATTTACTCTTTGACCCGAAATTGAAATACTTGCAAACTGCGACTCTGCCCATTACTATAAAGACGCCCCTCGTATTTATTAGTCCTTCTTCGGATGGATTTAATAACAAGAAAATAATAAAGAAAATATTTTTTCGAAAATAAATTCGTTCAGACTTTTTTTTTTTTTATTTATTTTATTTTATTTTATTTTATGGAAATTAAATGGAGCTTTATATTTACCTACAACAAATAAATATCTCCCACAATAAAAAAATACAAGAATAATGAAATGTGATGCATTTGCCATAAAAAAAAATCAATGCCCCTAAAAACCTCATTTAATTGTTATTAAAAAACGAATTGCATTTTATTAGAGTGCAAAAAAGTAAATTCAATCAAATTTTTTAATAACTTAAAAACATTTTTGTAAGCATTTCCAATATCTTTTTATTTATTTATTTATTAATTCGCTAATTACAAATTACAAACAAGCTTAATATTAGCTACAGCTAGTGGGTCTTAAGCTACGATTTATATAGTTTATTTTTTATTATTTATGATTTATATATAAGTACTTAGAAGTGTTGAAGTTTCATTTACATTTTTTAATGGAATATACATTACATTTTATTTTTCTTATATTTATATTTACATTTATATTATAACTACAAATTGGTTTCAAAACTGTAATAGTTATTTGCATTTAATAAGTTTCTAATTTAATTTGCATTATGAACTCATTAACTTTACACTAAGTTTATACTATTGTCTAAATATATCAAGTAAAATAATGAAATTAAAATCTAAGGCACAATGAATATTCTAAATCGGATTCAAATTGCGTCTTTCCTGTTTTCATTGTATTAATTTATATACAGGGATTAACCTGTCATCAAAGGGTAGAGGCAAAACGCATATGCAAATTGGCTAAACAAGAATTAAAATTAAAAAGAGAGAGACAAAGAGAGGGGGATGGGAGATAAGCCATGCCCATGTCCCGCCTCGTCTCGACAGGGTGGTCCAATTAACTAAAATGCGAAGAGAGGCGCCAAACGCCGGACACAAGGTGATGGTATACTCGTAATAATAAAGCCATTTCAAGTTCAAATCGGTGAGCTAAAAAATGTATCCATAGTGAATGGATGCGCATCCACAGCAACAATTAACACAGTAGTCCAAAGATCAAGACCCTCAGAATCCGCGAATCCCCGCAAAAGGTGTGCATAATTAATTTGCGCCACATCCATGCAAAAGCCACACACACACACACACACAGGCAGAAGAGGCAGGAGACAGACAGTGGTCCACAGCAAAATGATTCATTAGGTGGATGCAATCAGGCCGGAACTGACACAGAGCAGTTAGGACTTTGTGTGGAGCACAGCCCGCCCAGACATCTATCTGATTTGCATCGAACATGTGAGCCACACAGATATCTATAGCTTGGAGTCGGCTCGAGTCGCGTATCGAAGGTGTTGATTGCCCCGCTGGCATCCTCTTTCCTTGCTGTCTCTCGGCCTTCTGGCGAATTAAAAGAAATGTCGGCTGCCAACGCCAAGTTGCCTCTTGTTTAATCGGAATATTTAAATTATACGCTGATTAAAACTCGAACAAGATCAAGCAGTCGAGAGACTTGGCTTCAATTGGAACAACTGCGAACCCAGGGCCAGAGCGAGACGTGGGCGTGTCATTCTCAGAAATTTACAGGCCTCGCTCTGTGTGTTACCATTTTATGTATCTATTGTGTGTGTGGGGGAATGGGGGAATGGGGAACACCCCCAACTGCACAACCTTGTGCTCCATTCTATAGACCACCCACAGGTGCACTACCACCCGGTGACTCCATTCGATAAAATTCTAATTCAATTTATTGCATTTTTTGGGGTATAAAAAGCCCTCGACAATGCATTCACCTCAGTCGATTGGAAATATCTAAGCACCATGTTCCAAGTCAGAGTTCTTTTTTTGGTAGCTTCACTAGCTTTATTCGCTTCAGGCAAACCCAATAATCACGCCCATGATCGTAAGTGGAAAAGACTCCTGTCCGGCCCTAGTTAATCGCCTTTTTCTCTCTCCCCTCAGTTGATGCATATTTCGAGGAAGCGGACAATAATTCTCAGGAGCGGGTTGTTGGCGGCTATGATGTCCCCGAGGATGAGTATGTGCCCTATCAGATATCCATGCAGTTCCTAACACGCAGTGGCAAACAGAGACACTTCTGCGGCGGTTCCCTAATCGCTCCCAATCGCGTCCTGACCGCCGCCCACTGTGTGAATGGCCAAAATGCGAGTCGGATCAGTGTGGTGGCGGGAATCAGGGATCTCAACGACACCACTGGCACCCGTTCCCAAGTCCAATCCTACGAAATGAACGCCAACTACCAGGAACTGGTGACCAGCGACATTGCCATACTGAAAATCGATCCTCCCTTCGAGACGGACGGCAAACGCATTGATACCATCGATGTGAGTGGCAGCGATCTGGTGCAATCCGATCAAGACGTTCTCCTCACTGGCTGGGGTTCCGTCTTCCATTTCGGGACTGGTCCCTTTGCCAAGTATCCCACAATCCTTCAGAAATTGGACTACAAAACGCTGAGTAATGAAAAGTGCAAGGAAACGATGACCCAACTGACCGATACGGAAATCTGCGCCTTGGAACGCTTCGGCAAGGGAGCTTGCAATGTGAGTTGTAGAAAAGTTGGGAGATTCTATATATATATAATTACATTTCCTCCTATTAGGGCGATTCGGGTGGTCCTCTGGTGATGCGCAATGGTGAGACTTTGAAACAAGTTGGCGTCGTTTCCTATGGCACTGCCTTTTGTGCCTCCAATAGTCCCGATGTCTATACTCGGGTCTCCATGTTCGATAGCTGGATCAAAGAGAGAATGGCTTGAAAGAAGGATTTCATATCTGGTTTACCAATAAAGCTTTATTAAATTATCTCTACGCAAAAGATTTCTAAAATATTTAAATTTATTATTGAATCTGATAAATCTTTTAAAAAATTTCTTTTGGACTTTAAAAATGATACTTCAATAGTTGTTATATCTATATTTGAATGAATCGAATACATAATCTCTAGATTAACAGTTTTAAAGAGTATAAATTTAAATAATAAATGTTTTAATATCTTATTTTTATCACTAATTCCCAAGATCATTAAGATCATTTGTTTGGAACCTGTTGGTTCTTTATTTTTTAAGTTTTATGGTTCGAAAATAATAGCTAACTTATTAAATACGACTCATCATAAGATTGGAACGATCTACTCTTAATTATATTTTGAAAACGTGTTTTCTGAATCATCCATGTACCAGCATAATGTTATAACATTTCTCTGGAATTTCAAGATCAAATATAATGGCATAAGTTGCATATTGTAAGCTGACCTAGATACATTTGCTTTTGCAATATCTATGCTAATTTTTGCCTAATGGCCCCCATGCTCTCGTTCCCTCCCAGTATATATATGGAGCCATAGTACCCCAAAGTTTTAGAGTATCTAGAGCCACGATGGAACTAACGCAGCTTATTATGGTCATGGCACTCTCATGTGGTTTAGCCACCGGGCGACTCAATTGTAAGTATTCTGTGTGGGGAGATTTCCCGTCCTTAAGTTCTTGTGTTCTTGCAGCTCGCCAGCCCAGTGGTTATACCCCATCACGCATAGTTGGTGGAGCCGATGTGCCAGCCGGCGAGCATATACCCTATCAAGTGTCGCTGCAGTATCGCACGGCCGAGGGACAAATGCACTTCTGCGGCGGTTCCATCATCGCACCCAATCGCATTCTGACTGCCGCCCATTGCTGTCAGGGATTGAATGTGACGCGAATGTCCGTGGTGGCGGGGATACGTAATCTGGGGGAGCGGGGATCACGCTCGCAGGTTGTCTCCTACGCCATACATCCCAATTACAAGGAACTGGTGACCAGTGACGTGGCTGTGCTGTCGATTGATCCGCCCCTGGCACTCAATAACAAGAGCATCTCGTCCATAGAGTATGCCAGCAAGGGACAGAAGGGATTTGTGGGCGGTGGAGTTCCCGTGACCCTAACTGGATGGGGCCTACGTCTCCCGGTGCCCTTTCCCTTCTTGGATAACTTCAATTATCCCAGCATATTGCAACGCATGAACTATCACACGATAACCAACAGGGAATGCCGCGAGATGGGCATGGAGAGTGTCACGAATACGGAGATCTGTGCTCGAGGTCCTTTCCGGGGAGCCTGTTCGGGCGACTCGGGCGGTCCTCTGGTGATGAGCACCGAGCAAGGAATGAGGCAAGTGGGAATCGTTTCGTATGGTCTGGTGGTCTGCGGTCTCTACCTATCCCCGGATGTTTACACACGTGTCTCCACCTTCAGTGATTGGATAGACGAGAAGTGTCTTCAGGCATAACATTCCGAAATTTGTTTAAATCTCAAGTAAAATACAAGAAAAAAAAAGTTAATCCTCTGCGGGAACTGGTTCCTCAGCGGGTGTCTCCTCGGGCGGTGGTGGGGACGATTCCTGAGCTTCCCCCTGAGGCTCACCCTCAGTTGGAGGAGCTGCTGGCTCTTCAGCAGGTGCTTCTTCGGTAGGAGCTGCCGCTGCCTCTTCAACCTCCACTGGTGCAGCATCTTCCTCTGCTGCTGCTGCTGCTGGAGGTGCCTCCTCTTCAGCAGGAGCCTCTGCAACCGTTTCCTGCACAGGCTCCGCCGCCTCCACGACTGGTTCAGGAGCAACTGAATCTTCCGCTTTCACTGGTTCAGATGGAGGAGCCACCTCGGAAGCCTGGGTGACCATTGGAGCTGCAGACACTGTAGGTGAAATTGCAGCCGAACCCGACGCGGCTGTGGGCGAAGAAGTAGCAGACTTCGATGCCTTCTCAGCCGAGTGAGTGGAACTTGTGCGTTCGCTCTTGGTTTCCATAGTGTCGCCGCAAGGGTCCATATGGGGTTTCATCACGCCGCGCTAGAGTTAGCGGAAGAGAAACCTCAGAAAAGTTATCTTTGGGCGAAGGCAACTCACCGAAACGATGCGGAAGAATCGCTGAATGATGCGTGCAGCTTTGTCTAGAACAAGTGCCTCCCTGTCCACTTCATCTTCCTGGAAAATGGAAAAAACAGATAAGATCAGCGTCTTGTCTGGGCGGAGGACTCACCATCATGCAGGTGCAAGTGCATATGTGCTTGATGACACGACTTCGCACCCAATAGCCTCGCCAGGCCGCTTGGATAGTAATGGCGGCCTGGTTTCGGGTCATTTCCTCGATGCGTTTCAGCTCACGATCTCGGAAATATTGGTAGAGCACATCGGTGCCATCTGTGGCGCGACCCGCTGCCAAATAGGCTTCGGCAAAACGTTTGTAGGCACTCTCAATGGCCGGCCTGGAGATGGCCATTTCCTCATTCGAGAAGTTGCATTTGTAGAGCAACTCTTCAAATATATCGAGGTTATCGAAGTTGATCATCTCCTTGCCACGCCGCATCTCACAGCGACGTTTCTCCAGGAAATTGCGAAAGCAATCCTCCATCACCTGCGCCATCATGTCGCTTTTCTCCTTGGACAGATCGCATATACACAGATCAGATATAATGTTGTCCACCTGGCGCAAGGCTCGATCCAAAATGCTCTTGGCCACTATAAAAAAGAGAATTAATTGCGATCTTAATCGATAATAATCATAGGACTCTCACCCATAGCCTTCTCCCGTGTAACTATCACCGAGTGCAGATAGTCGATGATGAACTGGCACAGGCACTCCTTAGTCGGCTGACATCGCAGGACTTCGCGAGTCACATCCGACAGCAGCTCTGGAAATCCTTCAGGCACACTGATCGCTTGCTCGCGCACTTTACCGCGTTGTATCAAATAATTCATAGTTTTCTGGTTTAATTGGAAAAAGTCGCGGGTTTTCTGAAGAATAAAAATAAATAATTTTGTTCGGTTTGTCTTACAGTATTGTAAAGAGATTTATCGATTGAAACTTAAAGTAATAGCTAACTTGGATTTCTGAGAAACGAGTGAGAAATCTTTGAAATTTAATTCAAAAGAGTGAAACAATAAAAAAGGAAGCCTAAAAGTATGCAAGCGAGTCAAAATTTATAGTTTTTAACGCTGCCTATTGAATAATGATCCAATTGCAAAATATAAAAAATCGAAATTGCTTTTCGGTCGTACTAAAGTGCCTTGAAAATTGTAATCCTTTAGCTTATAGTTAATGGCCGTAAAATAGTGTAGAGATATGGAAAAAAAATATAATGCTTACTTTTAGGCGTACATTTTTAGTTGTTTAACTTTCTTATATTTTAAATGCCCCTACAAAGGATTATATATCGGATAGGAGTGGTTTAAACCTCATAAAATTATAGATATTTTTAAAGAAGTCTCCTAAATATAATTGCCAAATCCTTCATAGTTTCAAATTGAGTCTTGGAAAATTTGAATCTAGGGAAAATATTCTGCAATTTCAAGTTCTTGCTACTTAGCGGAAAAGTGGGTGTGTTTGGAATATAAAATCAAAAATCCAATAAATTAGCATTGCATATGATTTCCGAAAAGCGTTGAACCTTTTTTCCGACCTTTCTACCTGGCAGCGTGTGGCTTTTGGACAATAAAAAAAAGCTTCCAAACACACAAAGAACTTATCTACCTAGAAAATATGCAAACTTGAATGTCGTTCCACTGCATATCAATGTGGGGAGAGGCGGCGCCAAAAGGGGGGCTACTTTTCCACCCAAAATGTGTAACTAGACAGAGAAGATGATTCGATTGGATTATGTTTTTATTTCATTAAAATTAAGTTTTAATAGATAAGCGAAGAAGATTATTAATTAATTGGCTCTTAGATCTCTTTGCAGTTTCTTATCTTGTGGTGGACGCCCCTGGCCTGAGTGGGTTCGGTTTCCCACATGCATATAAAAGCTATTTCCAGCTGGATGGGCGATAGTCTTGCTGGTCTCTGTTTGTTGTTGTCAGTACGCGACGAACGTTTCCGCGAGACAGACCGAAGCGAAAGCTTTCGATCGACATGCTGCAGCTGTTCAGAACGGCATGGCCCTGGGCACTAGGCACGGTCGCTGTGACGTCAAAACTAATTCCAATTTAACATATCTTTTGCCTATTCCAGGTCAACGAACCGGCGTTAGAGGCATTGCCTGCCTGTCATCCCTCTCAGAGACTCATCAGATTCTACAGAAGACCTGTCGCGAGTTTGCCAATGCCGAATTGGCTCCTACCGCCCGTCACCATGATCGCGAGGAGCTTTTTCCCGCGGAGCAGGTAAAGAAATTGGGTGAACTCGGTCTTCTGGCGGTAACTGTGAAGGAGGAGTATGGTGAGTAGATGGAATAAACAATGTTTCGAAGCTTAATTAGAGTTGTTCTTTTTTTAAGGCGGTTCCGGATTGGATTATCAGGCATATGCCATAGGGATGGAGGAGATTGCTCGAGGAGATGCCGCCGTCTCTGTGGTGATGGGTGTCAACAATCTGTATGTGGGAACAGTTCAGCAGCATGGCACGGAGGAGCAGAAACAGACATTCTTGGAGCCCTTCACGCAGGGCAAACACATTGCCTTCTATGCTTTATCGGAGCCGGGCAATGGGTCGGATGCCGGTGCCGCCAGCACCACAGCCAAATTGAATGATGCAAAGGAATCCTACTTTCTCAATGGCACCAAAGCGTGGATTTCAAACTCCAAGGAGGCCAGTGGAGGTCTCGTATTTGCCACCATTGACAAAACTCTGCGACACAGAGGAATCACTGCATTCCTAACCCAGAAAGAAGTGCCAGGGCTGAGCATAGCCAAGAAAGAGAACAAAATGGGAATGCGTGCCACCTCCACATGCCAACTAGTCCTCGAGGATGTTGAAGTGCCACAGAATCAGGTTCTATCGAAGCCTGGAAACGGTTTCCGCATAGCCATGGAGTCACTGGACTGTGGACGAATCGGTATAGCTGCCCAGGCAACCGGCATAGCTCAGGCTGCCTTGGAACTGGCTGTGGACTATTCCCAGAAGCGACTGGCATTCGGGCAACAGCTCTCTAAGATGCAACTGATCCAACAGAAGCTGGCCGAGATGGCTTTGCGAGTGGAATCATCACGTCTCCTTACGTGGCGCGCCGCCTGGCTGAAGGATAATGGCTTCCCGATAACTAAGGAGGCTTCCATGGCCAAATTACATGCCTCTGAGGCGGCAACATATTGTGCCCACCAGTGCATCCAGGTGTTGGGCGGAATGGGTTTTACGACCGACATGCCAGCTGAATTATATTATCGGAATGCCAGGGTAACGGAAATCTATGAGGGAACTTCCGAAATTCAGCGTATTGTTATTGCAAATTCAATTCTCAAGGAATTGGGCAGGGAATAATAGTTTTACAAAGACTTTTGTCGCTCTTTATACTGCCTGATTTCATATATAAAAAAAATCAAATTTTAAATCGGCGTTTTCCGTTGAAAATTTATCGACATAGTGGCGCCATTTGTGAAAAAAATGTTTTTAGTGATGGACGATATTTATCGGCCCAGTGGCGCCATCTGTGTAAAAATGTTGTTATTGATGGACGATATCTTGTCGCATGCTTAGATATGGTCACACTAAAAATTTATCGAACCTATCGAAAAAACAGCTGACTCGCTGTAGTCATCTAAAATTGTTTGTTATTAATTTTAGATAAAATGACGGCAAGTTTATTAAATTTAAATGTAGACACTTTGTTCGAACAGAATAATGTGTCGGAAATCGATGCCGTGCACAAGAAGATTCAGACAGTGGTGGAGAATAAGCGGGAGGAGCTGCGGACACAAGTTGGGTGAGTAAATCTTGGAGTGGGAGCAGATGGATGCCACATCATCGGGCCAAATATGAATGAATTTCCTATATGTACCTATTCACTTGTCCATTACAGCGAACGCTATCGGGATCTGCTAAAAGCGGCGGATACCATAGCAGGCATGCAAACCTCGGCTGCGACACTTATTGAGCAAGTGCAACATGTCCAGGAGAACTGCAGGAATCTTAATGAGCAACAATTGCTGGGCTTCAAAGACACCCTGACACCAACAACCCCCAACGCAATGCTCGAGGGGCATGGAACGAGAACCAAGAACAAAAAATTGCAAAATTATTACAGCTGCATGGTCCAGATAAAGCTACTCACCTCCTTGCCCGAGCTAATTTGGACTCACATCGATAATGAGCATTTCTATGCGGCCACCGAGCTCTTCATTTTTAGTCGCCACATCAGCACTGGCCTCCAGTTGGATGGACAAAGCGAATTGATGCGAAAGCTGCCTGTGGCTGCAAAGCAATGGGAAATTCTTCGACCATTCCATGTGACCATCAAACAGGCAATAATGTCTGTGCTGGAGCGAGAGACCATCAGTGGCGACGTGGCTGTGGATTGCCTACAAAGTCTTCTGCTCCTGGATAAATGTGATTTGGTGTCGGCCATCAAGACATTTCTAAACTTAAGAGCAGCAGCCTTCTTGAACTCGCTGCAGAGCAAGGCAGGAAAGGAGCCACGACGGGTTAAGGAACGAATCTTGGCCAGTTTGGGCATATTAAACGATACCATAGAGCTAATCGAAAAGTGTTTGTTGGGTAAGTGAAGATGTAATCCATTGTCTCCCCATCATGGTAAATCTTTTTCTTTTTTCTATAGAGAATGGTGGTCTGTTGTTTTCAAGGATTAAGGATTCCAACTCAATCGCCTGCACGCCCAGTATTAATCGCATGGAGATCAGCGAAAGGCAATTGGCTTATCTTCTTCCCGATATTATAGCCAATTTTAAGCCACAATTCGATGATCCTAAACTGGAAATGCATCAAATGTCCACAGCCTTGCAGCAGTTTCTGGATAAGATCGATTCGTTGGCATCAAAGCAACTAGAACAAATCTTTGCTTTGGTCAGCAATATGCAAACCATACAGGACATCAAATCCTCTGCTAAAGCAACTAAAGGAAAACCGAATTTCAATAATTTGGAGCAACATTGGAATCTGAAGCCAAACCAATTGGATTTCTATGGCACCAAGTATATGCCTCTGATCCATAAACGTATCAGGGAAATCATACGAAATAGTTGGTCTCTAGCCATGACCAAGACCTATGAGAAAGTTTTGCAACAGGTGGAGACTGGTCAACTGCCAGTAGCTGAACAAATCTGGCGAGAACAAAATGAAGATTTGCCCTTGAGTCTGGCGGCTGCTCTCAGCGATCAGCCCAAACGTTTGGCCAATCGGACCAAAGGCTATGATAGCTCCACCATTAAAGTGTGCAAGCAATTCGACTCTGATCTAGCTGATATTGTGCAAGAAATGAATGTGCTGCTGCAGGAGCAGACTAGCAGATCAGAGGATAAACTGGAATTGATACAATTTCTACGGGAAACTGCCCAAGAGCAAATAACCGAATATTTGGGACGTCTTAAGAGTCTAAAGCTAAAGGAGCGGCGAGCCCTTCTGCAGGCTCTGGCCAACACTTTAGCTTTAGTCGAACTGTGTCCAAATTTGAAGCTTTGTTTCTGTCCGCCCTCAAGCTGGCGGCAATGGTCAGCGAATTCCGCAGGCTTGGAACATTGGCCACGTCTTTGTGGCCTAATTGAGGACGATATGTTCCAATTTTGGTTGCTGGTAATCAACAATGTTCTATCTGCAAATAGCTGTTCAGAGAAAATGCCCAAAGAAATGGATCATGAAGTGGTTCTAAGAGATTTTCCCGTAAGTAAACTGATATTTTCTCTGCTCTTCAAATCTCTAATCCCTGGCCTATGGTCATTTCTTTTACAGCTCTGGCAAAGCCAAACTCTGGAGCAACGCGATGAAGACGAGCAAGCAGAAAGTGTTCAGTCCACCATACGCATACCGATTCAGCCTAGACTCTCGCTTCAAACTTATCTCCATAATCTAATCCATTCCCTCAATCAAGCTGTGCCTCAAACTCTGCCACCCAAAGTCCTTCATGCCTTCAATCAGAAACTCTTGTCCGAGCTCCTCTCGCACTATGAGTCCTTGTCCGGCTCGGATTGCACCAAATCCAGCCAAAACATTTCCCTTCAACTTTATTTCGATTTGAAATTTCTGGAGCGTCTATTTGGCATAACTCGTGAAGAGCGTTCGTTATACGATGGATTCCATTCGCTTCAAAGTTCCCTCAAAGATGGCATTGATCCCTTTGATTTTGAACTATTTGCTGAACATATTTCTACCCATGTAGCCCGCTCCTCGAATCGTCTGCAAGGCGAATTCGGTGTACTGACGCCCAGTTCCGTACAGAATCGAAAGAACTCATTAACATCCCCCAGTAGCTCCTCCTCATTGGCCCATGAAGCTGATCCCAATGTCTTGTGCTTAAGTTCTTCGGGCTCAACTTCACTGTGGTTCCCATTGTTGCCGATTGTTACCCCAGCTCAGGGACTGTCAGCAACGTCTTTATCTGGTGAACGCAAAGCGGAGGCCTTGGAATCAGAAAAGGTGAGTACGAAAAATGGGGGAAATTTATGGGATATACTGTATATCAAAGCAAGTGGTCATAATTTTAGAATGAAAAATGTAAAGAGAAATAGATAAATCCTAACTTTATTTGATTCCGAAAAGCCTAAACGTTTTCTAGAATTTTTTAGAACTGAACTATATGTAGCTATATGAGCAATCTTTAAATTCATTATAAAACGTCTTAACCTAATATAGAAAGGTGTAGATCCGATTCAAAACGATTGATTAGTCCAAAGCAATGGCAAAACATCGTACACATATATTCTATATAAAGATAGTACAACAGCTACTTTTTATATATATTTCAAAACCGTCCTATTAAATTACTTGATTAAATCTAACCTAATTCGTGTTAGATTTAGTTTTTAAAAAAGATCACATATTAGGATCAACTAAGACCCTTGCTCTGTATATTGTTCGGCGCTGTCGAATGTGGATTTTTGTGAACATATTTTCATTGAATTTATATTGCTTATGTCTATTAAAATATTTCTTTCCTAGGATATCTTTGTAATCGTAGATCAATAACACACAATTTTCATCATTTTGCTCATGTTGGGTATGATTTGGTGTACTTTTGTTAGTTTACAATGAATGTTTCTTTCATATGAGCTGCATGAATGTGTGTTTGTCCTCTTATGTTTATGCAAATTCGCCTTGGCCAACTTCATTTGCCAAATTAGCATAGAAAATGCATTCAAATTTTTGGGGAAGCTCTCCAAAAAACCACTCGAAAAACCATTTTAATTATACAAATTTGATTCCATCAGCAATTAATAAAACCCAAAAAATGCCGCAAAACAAATTTTAATTAGCTGCAACTTGCGGCTGCTCCTGCTGCTGCTGCACCCTTCCATTTCCCGCCCCATTACTCAGCTAGCTCCTTCGTTTCAAGTCCTTCATCACTAAGGATGCTTGGAGAAAAGTTTGTGAAAACCGAACTGAAACCCCAAACTTGCAAGTGGCCAGAAACTGGTCATACATACTTATACATATATACACACACACACACATCTAAACATTACTTGAGTATGCCCAAGTGGGTGTGTTTGTGTGTGTGGTTCTGTTGAGTGCCTTAAATGCTAATTAATGAATCGTTGCAATTATTGAAATCGAATCGTTAAGACACAAATTTGTGAATTTATAGCCAAAGTCGTTACCAGCATGCGATCTCTAAGCTAATAAATCGTTTCACTAATTATGCCAAATGCCAAAATGCTTTGTGTTCAATGCGCGAGAGTGTTTGTGTGTGTGGTATGTGTGTGTGTGTGTGTGTGTGTGTGTGCTCTATGTTAAACAGAACTAACCATAAATTAACTGATTAATCACATGGAATTAGGAATTGATATAACTAATTAATAAATAACATTACTCTCCTCTCTTTGCCACACAGACGACACCGACAAGGAAGCCGGCGGCGACAACCCGCAAAACGGAGGGCGCCACTAAAAGCAAATCGGGTGCAGCCTCCTTCTTTGGCATGTCCCAGGAGTGGTTTCGCTCCAGCTAAGTGAAGTGCAACCAAGCGGAAGAGACAGAGAGAGAAAGAGCGTTGAGCGTGGCTTTGTTAAATTTCAAACCAAACACATTTGTAAAATGATTTAATCAACAATTATAATTAATGTCATATTTATCCCTGATATATTTAAATCTGTCATTTTGATGTATTTTGCTACCCTTGCACTCGAATCTATAATGTACACACATATATCCCTAATCCAAGTCGTCTGTTTGGAAGACTTTGAAAGATTTTAATTTAGAAATATTGTTTGAAAGAAGTTCCTTAGGTTTCAGATTACATTGTTTTGTCATTAAGATCTCAAAGCGCTATCAATCGAAAGATTGGACGTTGCTCTCCGAAGTATCTAGCCGAAATAGTGTTCGGAGATTTTTTAAACCGTTCAGTTAAACGAATATATAGTTAATGAAAGAAGAACTCAGTCAAACCGAATTAAATTTCGTTGTCTTAGAAAGTCACTCTTTATTTATCCCAATTTCTATTCGTTCACATGGTGTTACTTAGTCATATAGGAACAAGAGTAAAGAACCATCGAAATTCCATAAGTGCCCGCTTAATGTATTATAATCTTATTCTCTCAGAATGAACTAAAATGATGTTCGAAGCACTGCAAGGGTATTTAAACTTCGGTTGGCCGAAGAACATTTTCAGTGTGTTTTAAAAAAACTTAGCAATTAATTTGTTTATGCTTAATATTGTACAGTAATTTGTAGATATTTTCCTTTTTGCTGAAGTTGTTACTTTTTGCCTCCTTTCTTGCCACCGCCGCCTCCACCGCCTCCGGCCGATTTCTGCTCTTGTCCTTTTTTGCCGCCTTTGTCAGCTCCTCCTGCTCCAGCTTTGCCTTTATTCCCTGCCGGCAATCCTGGAGGAGGGCCACCACCGCCTTTTTTCTGTTTGCAAGTTAAAAGAAAGAATTTCCAACTGAGTGAAAGGTTTAAGACAAATAATGACACAAACGAACTAAGTTTGATTAAGTTGCAAAAGCAGCGAAACTTACTACTTTTATCAACTGAATAGCTAATGACTAATGGATAGAGCCAATTAACTGACTACTCAATACATTAAGGATGGGAAAAGGAAAGATGCTTAAGACAAAGAAAAAGTCTAAAATAATAATTCTACAAATATAAATTTTATATTGCCTTTGTGTACAGTTATCTTATCTGGACGATAAATCGTGGAATCAAAGAGTCTATCTAATTGGTAATACACCGAATCTAAATTTCATATTTTGTTCTTTTCTTTTATTATCTAAATTTGTTAATATTATTTACAAGTATGTAAACTGGAGGATTTTAATTAAACACTTTGTTAAACGAAATAATTGAGGCATTTGTTCAGATAAGATCCAGAATAGAACTATACAAACAGATAGTGAATGGCATAAAATAGATATAGAAAATGTTAAGTTTGTATATTGAAAATAATGAAAATCCGCATGAATTCTTTTCTTTTCGATGGTCAACAATTGATACTTAAAATAGCCAATTTACACAATTACTAGTACGGCTTCTTTGTATTAAATATTTATATAATTTTGCAGGTTTTATAGTTTAACAATGATAAGTGTCCTATAAATATTTCATGCACTGTACACATACTTTGTTCATTCAACAATTTGTCGCTTAAATTGGCAACAAAACGAACATACCAGATTCTGAATTGCAACTTTTAGTAAATGTTTTCTATATATACTATATAGAATTAGCTATTTAAGCAATTTTAAAGCAAAGTGAAATGATTAATTAGAATGTTCTACCTGAATTTTAAACTCACAATTAATACTTGAGTTGCATAACACAAATATTGCTTACATTAGCACCACCGCCTCCTCCTCCTCCTCCACCTCCACTGCCTCCTCCGCCACCTCCTTTGTTTTTACCCATTGATATCAAGTGGTTACTTGAGTGAGTTAAAATTTAATTTTTTGTTTCGTTTCTATTCTTTCGGACGAGCAAATTGCAACTAATAAGCATTGCATAAATTTGCAAAAGAAAATGGGAACTGGGAAATGAAAAACCAAAAAGAGTGCATAAACGAGGCGCCAAATTTATTTTCCCCCACGAGACACACGGCGGCACTTGGGACCTTCAATGGCTAGGTGAAACGGTGTGGCAATGGCCAATGGCTCTTAACTGATTTAATCATCACTTGGCACAGACACAGAGAGAGGGAGAGAGAGAAAGGAAGACTTTCCCTCAGATTATTTTGTTGCATTTTGCTTTGTTTTGTTTTTTGCTTCTCTTATTTGCATTTTCCGCAAAACTGACGGCCATGGCATTGACATTGTTTTCTTTTTATACCCTGTAGGTTAAACTCGTGGGCATTCGAATTAAGCTAAATCAATGTAACAGGTTGCAGCCATCACATGAGACCCTATAACGACAATATTAATTCTTGATCATCATCAATTGACGATCCAATATTGGGGCTCTTTAGGCGCTAAAGATATCAGATCATGTATTTAGTTTATTTGAAATTTTTACATAATTTAAACAATATTTTAATAGTTGAACCACATTAGACCCAGTTAAATTCAATGAAAGGCGCTTTTTCTTTAATTCAGTATCAAAACAATATTTATTTATAATAGTAATTATTATTATACATATTATAATAATATTTTAGAATTTAATCGAACAAACCGTCAATAAGGACTTAGAAAAATATTTATAATATGATTATGACTAATATTGAATTATTTTTTCATTGAAGGGTGAATAACGAGAATTGAATGGTACCTGTTAGAAAAGTACATTTATTATTTCTAAAAATTGGCAAATTCAACGGGACGAGGACTTACCTTGATTAACCTAACCTAACTCCCCCAATGTAAGTTTCACCAAATAAAGTATTTAAAAGTGACAATTTTATGTGTAGAAATTGATTTCCAATGGAACTAACTAAATAGCCTTCATAAATTTATTAAATTCAGATTAGATTTTCTAATAGTTCAACTACTTTTTGTACAATTTTTGTATGGAAATACTTTTTAAAAATTACCTAAAAGGGTGTAAGTGAGTCGTTCTATTGTATATGCCTATATAATGGGCGACTAGGAAGAATTACATCTGGATTAGTGTCAGAAAACGATTCGATACGATTTCTAGTCACTTATTTATGTGAAATTTTTCAGGGATGTTGAAGTAAAAACTATTTCCACTTTAAAAGGCTTTAAAAACAATTAAAACTATATAAAATAATTTACTAAAGTCGTTCCTGGTTTCGCCTATTCAAATGGTGTAATATTTAGTTCAAAGTTATCAACAAATTTATTTACTTTTACCTCATTCTGAAAGTTTATAGTAAAATATGTTATTGACTTATATTGATGATTAGGGAAATAAACCATTCTTAATTACAAAAATTCGAAATTAGTGAATGAAAAAGTAAATAGTTGCAATTTCGCGTACCCTAAACATTTGATGTACATTTCCCTATTAATCTATTTAATTTGCTTTGAATAGAAAAGATTTGAAGCGAATTTAAAACATTTTCCAACTGCGTGCATTTCAAAGAAAATACCGACAATTTTTTTTGCCACTGTGATTCTGATTTCTTCATATGCTAATTAGAGTTATCAAAAAGTTTTTCCTTCCAACTTGAATGAATGAAAATGAAAATGGAAACCCAATGCATACCTAATGAGACCCAGGAGCTTCTAGTTTCCTTGTTTCGTGTCCAGGTCATGTCCAGTTAATTAAATTAGATGCCTGACACACACTGTATCTCGATATACATACATATGTATGTATGTACCTATGTATGTATGTAGCTGAATGTTAGTGAAATAGATATCCAAAGAAGGAGAACCTGTGACCAACTAAGTAAAATGGTTGTGGCTCAACAAGTTGAAATCTGCACATGACAGTGGCCTAACATAAAACCAAATTAGAAGTGAAAAGTATAAAATAAGCTCATAAAATTACACACACATGCACACATGAGGGGAGGAGGTGCGGAGTGCTGGAGCAGCATATGACCTGAAGCCGACGGGCTAACAAAGTTGGGGCAAGCATTTGCTGCAGGTGCAGGAAAAACTTGCAACTGAAAGATAAAACCCACCCCCCAAAAAAAAGGCAACCAAGCAAGCTAGTGAAAAGACATTTTAGACAGACAAACAGAAAGACAGACAGACAGATGGACCGACAGACTGGATGGACCAATGGACAGACAGTCTGAATTTAAACGAAATTCGGAATGGGGCGGAGCTGGCTAAATACATACATAACGAGAGGAGCAACAGCGAGGCAGCAAAAGGAAAAGGCATGAAAAGTGCGGAACTTTAATTAAGTTTTGGTCGTCCTCCCAGCTGACTGACATCTTGAATTACAAATGAAAAACTTGTGTGCAGCAGCAGCAGCAGCAACAACAAAAAAAACTGGCGAAAGAAAAACCCAGGGCATAATAACACACTGCTAAAGGTGGAAAACGAAGAGCAGAGCAAGGGAGAGAACCGGAGCACAAAAAAAAAAACATCAAGCCGAGAGGAAAAGTTGCAGTGCCAGCAACGCTACATAGTAGTCCAGTAGTCGAGGAAGCTAGTTAACCATTATAAAAGTAACTCAGCCAGCAAAGCAAATCTCTAAACTAACCCAAGAGTGCGGGGAATATCTAACTACCTTCAGCAAAAAAAAAAAAAAAACGAGAGTTCTAAAGGATGCCAAAAATCGAAAAAAGCGACCAACGACAACGCCAGTCAGTTAAATAAGAAAAATTTCGCATTCATCTCACCGAAAAAGATGAGCAAGCAGAGAGAAGGAGAGAGGGAGGAAGTGGGCTCAGTTGATAGAACGACTCAAGATATACACTTTATCGAACAAGAATTCTACCGTATAGGATTAGACGTTTAACCGAAATGGAGGAACGTTTTAGTCCAACGAAACTCTTCTCCAAACTGCCCACACGAAATCCGGTAATATTATTTAGAGGCCTACAGCGAAAAGCGAAGTCTTGAGATATCTAGAAAAAAACCAAACAGAAGGTGGCCTGTTCTTTATAACCGATAACCGAAATGAATGGAATATATCTTAAGAAATGCCCAAAAGTACTCTTATCTACATCTCTGTGTCTCTCACCACGAATCTTTGGGACTTTCTTGCACGAAATATTAATTAAAATTACGTTTTTCCCCATTACAATTCATAAACTCGTGAAACTATCTTTATCTATTTATTTGCCCTATTACGTCAAGTCTGGTCTGTGTAGTTTTTTTTTGGCTTAACCAAATTAATAAGGAAGTAAAATGATTAAAAGAGAACCTTTCTCAAGGTCAATCTATTTAGAAATTACCCAATTAAGTTCACGAGAACTGAAATTGATAAGCTGACTCACTGACGGCGTAAAGAAGTGTATAGAGACATCTGCTATCTGCTGTAGGTAACTATTGTATGACTAAGGATGAACGGAATTCGTGGTACACCGAATGCAGCAGAACTTCATCATTGGGCGACAACCGCAGCGTTTGCTTTGCGAGAACAGATGTTTGCAAATATCTCAAGAAAAACTTTTTGCTAAGGTATTTAAATAAAGGTTCGTTGAACAAACTTTTTCCTGCAATGAAAACTGAAAAACCTAAAGTAAAGTAAGGAACGAAAGGCGAAACGAAAGGAAACGAAACCAAACCAAACCAAAGCCAATCAATTGCACTGAATTGAAGGATTTCGTTGCCAGGTAAAATCAAAGGGCACACAGAGTCTTCAGCTGCAATTGCAGTTTAATGGGATTTGCAGTGGCTTCACTTCGAGTGTGTTGCCAAGATATGCATATGCAAAAAAAAAACGCAATTTTATAGAATTTAATTGACAATTTTTCTTTTTGTTTCGATTGATTAAGCAATATTGGAAAATACGTACTGATAACTGAATTTTGATATACTAAGTAATTAGAAAGCATTGGGGGCACTTTCAGCGTGTGCCAAATTGGGCCCAAAATGACTAAATTGGTAGATCCAAAGGTTCAAAAGGCAACAATGCGAAGTTTGCATACTCTATAAATACAAATAACTAATTTCTCTTTGTTATTCCAAGTAGAGAATTCGCTGTGATATATTGTTTCGATCTAAATACTTAAAAAGAAGTTTGTATCCGTTGAAAAAGATTTTATTCTAAATGTATCTTAACTTTGCCTATTTCATAAAGATATTCCTGCTATTCAACATTTTCCAAAGACATTTTTGTATTATTCCGATTTGTTACAAAAATGATTATAAATTCAGGGGAGCTTTTTTCGCGAATCCTATATTTAAATATTTCTTAATTGCAAATTTTCCCAAATCATTGTATTCTAATACTTTCGATAGAGCCGCTAGTCAAATAAAAGGGACTTGAATTAAATTCAATCGGCACGCTAAAGCGAATCCAAATCTAAAGAAATTTATCTATCTATCGAGAGTGATATAAATGGGTTTATTTCGAACCCATTCATTGTGGATTGGCCTAGGCCATGCCTTATCGCTTAGATAGATAGTGCTCTCCCATATCATTCGTGTTCATTCAACTTGGTTTCGGGTTATTTTTCGGTTTTATAAATATCGGTTCATTGCCCAGAACTTCATTTAGATAGCTTCAGTGAGTGGTCAGTTTCGGAACGAAGATGTTGTCCATACCAACAACATACGATGAGAAGACGAAGGTCTGGAGTGGCATGAAATTGAATTCGGTGTACAAGAATGATACATCGGTGGGTAGAATTATATTCAAGACAATGACGAATTGGCCTCGCAATGTATGCCAGGTAAGTTGGGCTTCACACAACGATTCGCATCACTGTTCTATATGGTTTTTAGTCCTGTAGATATCGGACACTGACAATGTGACCGTCACCTATGGCCAAGCTCTTACCTGGGCGAAACGGGTGGCGATATTTTTAAAGAAATCGGGCTATAATCACACCGATGTGGTTGGCATATCGGCCAAGAATTCAACCTATGTGATGCCAGTGGCAGTTGCATGTCTAATGAATGCCACACCATTTCATCCAGTCAATCCAGTGCTCGATGAAGGTTCGTAGGCAATTTCTATTTCGAAATTCATTGATAAGTGATTGATTTATTCGTTCCATTCCGCCAATTTAAGCTACCATAAAACATTTGTACAACATAACTAAACCAAAGGTGATATTTTGTGATGGTTCCAATTATGATAAAATCTATTCCGCCACAAAGGAATTCGAGCCGAAAATATATACTCTAACCGAACACTTGGAAGGTGTTCCAAAAATTGAAGATCTATTCGAGCCCTCACATGCCGAAATGTTCTATGAGTGAGTAGTAAAAAGTCGAGTGTTAATTGATAGAGTGGAAGTTCATTGAATTTCTTCTCGTAGACCTGAACCCCTGGTGCTGGGGGAATTTCAAACTGTGGCCATTTTATGCTCATCGGGAACAACTGGATTGCCCAAGGCCGTTTGCATACCAAATGGAGTACTCATACAGGACAGCATGTAAGTGCAACTGATCCACACGATTGATAACATTTCTGAATCCAACGATTTTCGCAGGGGAATCAATAGTGAATTGATATTTTTCATATCGGCCAGTTTGGATTGGATAACAGGGCTGTGGGCCTTCGTTTTCAGCACGGTTTTTGGGGCAACGCGGATAATTACGACTAGCCCATTCGAACCAGCCAATTTCTCGCGGATGGTGAAGCAATACGGCATTAATTATGTCATCATACCGCCGGAGCATATATCTTCCCTGGTCGATTGCCCCGAGGCCACCAGCGAGAGTTTGGCTTCGCTGAGAAGGTTGAACTTTGGCGGCGGTCTGGTCACTGTGGCCACCCTCAAGCAGATCCAGAGCCGCTGTCCCAACGCGGTGATCAGTTCGGCCTATGGCATGACGGAGGTTGGCTCCATCGCTCTGAATCTGGGACAAGTGAAGCTAACTGCAGCGGGCAAGCCGTTGCCGGGCAAACAGATTCGCATAATCGATGAGAGCGGACAGAATTTGGGGTATCATGAGATTGGCGAGATTTGCGTCCACACGGATCGCATCTGGAGTGGCTACTACAACAATCCCGAAGAGTCTCGTAGCGTCCAGGATGCTGACGGATGGTTTCACACCGGCGATTTGGGTTATTTTGATGAGGACAACTACTTGTACATAGTCGATCGTCAGAAGGAGGTCCTCAAGTACAAAGGACTGCAATATTGGCCCACCGAGATCGAGAACGTGATTTCCGAGCTGCCCGATGTCCTGCGGGTCTGCGTCGTGGGCATTTACGATGAGCACGTGGGCGACGAGGCCGGAGTTTTATTGGTCAAGCGGAAGGATTCGAATTTGAGTGAAAAGGATGTTATCGAACAGGTGGCAAAGCGTTTGCTGGACACTCAGAAGCAAATACGAAAAGGTGTTCGCTTTATCGATAAAATTCCCGTTAACCTTAATGGAAAAATTCTGCGCAAAGCAGCTCGTGACGCATTTATTGCCCTTTCCAATCAATAGTTCGATCGAATCTATAGCAAAAGATAAACAAAAAGAGTTAATTGAAATCCCCCCGAAAAAAAAAAATGATTTGTTTGAACCTATGAGGAAAAGGAATTCTTATCTTTAATTATGATTAAGCAGTTTGTGTAAATTAATATTTTGTATTTTTAATAAAGAGACCATTTTAGGGAACTTTTTTTGCAGATTAACCAAGGCAAGTTCTCATCCAAAAGAACTATTTAAAATATGCCCCCATTTCCCTTACTCAAATCAATCTCCAGACTAAAAACAATTGCCTTCAATTTTATTAAGATACTTTCTCTCTCTCTCCTTTTGTCTCTCTCAACAATTTTGTAATAAAAATATGTGTAAAAAAATGAAAAATGCCATAACTCATCGTTGACAAAATATCTGTGGATATATATATATTTATTTATGGCTAAACACTTCGAGTTCCTGCGTCTCTGAGTAAACAACAAAAATTTGCCATTTTTGCGTCAATAAACCGAACCGAAGTGAACCCACTTTTCATCCATCCAACCATCCATCCGTTCCGTTCGATTCCATCCCTCCTGCGACATGGATCCTTCAGCATAAAATCCTGTTATTTAGTCATAAAAAAATATCGCGCATAGAACTCAACAATTGAGGGGCGAAATGTTGGAGCAATAATTCCAACACATGTTGGGTCGAATTGACGGGGGATTTGGGCCAGAGGAAATACACATTAAATCACTGGGCGAGGCACAGAAGACGCTTTTGCACGAAATTAAAGGTAAATAAAATGTTTATGAGTTGTTGTTGTTGTTGTTTTTTGTGGAGGTGGAGTTCATATGATTTCACATTTGATTGAATAACATTTACACACGCAAACGCCACATGAATCTCGAAAGAATCCTCATTCCAGTTCCCTCTGCCCTCCTATTTGATTCCCCCCCTCTCGATTCGAAGGCAATAAATTCAAACATGTGCACATAAATTTTTATTTCGATTTTGCCGGGCCGTCCAACGTTCCAATTTTATGAACTGTGAATATACTCGTTCCCTACCTACACACATACATATGTACATATATGTGAATGATGAAGTTATCGAAGGAAGAAGGAAAAGAAAAGAAGATGCTTCTAGCATCCACAAGAAGACATTGCTGGCCTGGCTTTGGGGCTCCAGTGGAAACGTCATTGGCATCACAAATTATTGCAACGCACTTTCAGTTGCAGACGGCAGAAAATTTGTTGGCGTCAGTCAATTGACATCATGTCATGTCCCCAAGCCGATGACGATGACGACGATGACAGCCAACACCAACGATCCGAGATGCCTTCATCTAATGGGTGCAAATGCATACGTCAAATCCTCTGGCAAAAGTCAAAAATCAATTTTGATTGAAGGCAAAGATATGCACATGAAGCATGAAGCCAAATGAAGTAATCAGCAAAAAGTTGGTTATTTATTTCATTTATTTATTTAACAAATTAGATCTAGTAATATATATAAAATTATTACATTTAAATTATATATTTACATGTGTATTTTTGATAAAATTATATATGCTAACATTTTTAATTCTAGATGATAGATAGATAGACTCGGATGCTCTCCAATGAACTGCAGGCATCCAGGATGTGGTTTATGGTAAGATATTCCTCGGCTAGTGGGCAGGAAGGTTGGTTGGACCTGGTGAGAAGATGTTCGTCTGTGCACTGTGTATGTCCGATCCACAAGCTCACCTGTTCAGGTTGGACAGAAAAAAAGTTGCATATTAAATTAAATTCAATGAATTATAGAAATAGAAAAAAATAATTATTATTATTGCCTCCTGTGAGGATTGAACTCACGACCCCTGGTTTACAAGACCAGTGCTCTACCACTGAGCTAAAGAGGCTTATATCGAGCACGGGTCCAAAGGGTAAACTTGGCAAGAATATTTCAAGTATTAGTTATCTATGAAATTCGATCGATATCAGTTCACTGACAGCATCTCAAAAAACATATGTTATCTAACCTGTTTATTGGTTGTACGTAGGTTTTCAAAACACTCAAACTAATTAAATTGAATATTCCAGTGTTGGACATATATAGAAGACTCTTATCATTCGATTTTTTGATAAGGCAACCAAGTATTTTTCCGAAAGAAGAATTCCATAAATTTGTACATATAATTTTGTATATCTATGTAGATACCAATAAATTGGTAAATTTGTGTTCAATTTTAATTAATATTTTTAACTACCATTTTAATTATGTCTCCAGAGTTTTCTGCAAAACGGAATGTTAAAGTTATCAATTTCTTTCATATTTGAAATCTCCATTTAATTTAAAATATTTAATTTTTAACAGGAATTTCGAATTGTTACACATTTTTTCAATTTTAGCGAAATTTTTAAATTTTAACGGAATTTTTCAATTTTAGCGAAATTTTTAAATTTTAACGGAATTTTTAAATTTTAACGGAATTTTTAAATTTTAACGGAATTTTTAAATTTTAACAGAATTTTTAAATTTTAACGGAATTTTTAAATTTTAACGGAATTTTTAAATTTTAACGGAATTTTTAAATTTTAACAGAGTATTTGAATGTTAACGGAAATGATATTCTGTTAAACTTAACATGTCTCCAGAACATATAAAAGGAGCTACTTGGGGCCTCAGGGTCAGTTGGTGTTCGGGTGTCGGCGCGATCGGATCTCACTTCTGGACATACAGGTAAGCTGCAATCTTTATAGATATATGTAAATATATATATATATATAAATATATAAATATATATATATATATAAATATATAAATATATATATATATATAAATATATAAATATATATATATATATATAAATATATATATATATATAAATATATATATATATATAAATATATACATATATATAAATATATATATATATATAAATATATATATATATATAAATATATACATATATATAAATATATATATATTCTCTCATATTGTTAATTTACTTAGATACTAGGACTTCAAAAGTTCGTGGATCAGGCTAAAGAAGAAGAAAATGTATGCGTAATCATAACAAAACCCACAAATAATGGCAAGTAATCTCAAAATGGCTGGAAAAATGACAGAATGGTAGCTGTCAATGTGAGTATGAACAAATGAATACTTTGCAAATAGTTCTTTCCTAATCTAATGCAATTTAATATTTCACAGATCGATGAACATACGATGACATACAAAACAAAAGTCAGTGAAGATCAGGTAAGTTTTTTGTTTTGATATACATTTTTTGGTTTATTTTGATTCCTAACCATTCATCGAACAATCATAAAATACTTTGGTCATAATTATCTTGTTTCTTTTTGTTAAAAAGTTTTAAATTGTCCCTATTCAAGTACATTAAAGTATATATTTCAAAACGAACCACTGTGCATAGTTTTCCAATGCTCTATAATATATATATATATAGAGTCTAAATGTCCAAAGAAATTGTTTAAGCGATAGGTTGTCTAGAAAAACACTAGAAATATGATTCTTAGTCAATTCAATTAACAATTTCTGCAAAGAACTCTTTGCCGATTATGATGATAAGAGTTATAAAGGGATTAGGAAACAGTTTTTAACTTTTTCAAATGGGCAAATATATTTTAGAAATTTTACTGAGTTAAATAATGATAGAAATGAAAATTCCGTAATCGGAATGTCTAACCCATAAAGCAGACCTGTACACAATAATGAACATTTATTCGCCATTATTAATGTGCCTTGTGTAATTGCCTGGCTGTCTTTCGATGGCTGATCAATACTATTGTCTAAGTCTCAGAGTGTGGATGAACGACCTCCAAATGCTTCAATTTCCTGCACTTGTATATTGCTTTTTATTAAACGCTTGACTAAATGGAAGCTTTAACTCGACTACACTTTCTATTGTTCGGTATTAAGTGTCAGGAAATGAGCAGTACAAAAGGATATATGTGTTATAGTGGGTGGATTGGGTGGGGTGGGTGTTTAGGTGGGTTGTGGACTTTACATTATAACCGACATTGGCACGTCTCGGTTTCCTTCTCTCTCTGGCAACAATCTCGTTAAGCGTAAAAGGCCAAAAATTATAGTTAAACTAACAGAAGGTAAAGGTAATCACATAAAAAGCTTGTTAGATAACAGACACAACCAACCGAGCCAAAAAGCAGCGGAAGCAGCGGACATCAAAAGCGTCATTTTGGGGGCGGATGGGCGGATGGGAGAGTGGGCGTGTGGGTGGGAATGGATCGGACTATCTCGCTGCTAAGCTCTGACGGGGCGACACGGTGTCATGTATGTTGATGTGTGTGTGTCAGTGGCAGCTGCTTACATGGCATGCCCCCTCCCTCCTCCCTCCTCACCGCTTTTGCCACTATTCTTCCGTTAACACACTTAAGCCGCATACAACCGCCCTGAAGTGTTGGTTGTGCGTGTATAGTGTGTGTGTGTGCGTGTGTGTGTGTGTGTGTGTGCGTGTGTGTGTGATTGTGTGGATTATAATTGCCATGCGGCTGTCAGTGACTGGCTGCCATTCTGCCAGTTTGTTCTCCTACTTGTCCTTTCCTTCTGCTTGTTCTTCGCTGCTTCTCCTGCTCCTTGCAGCTGGGTCCTCGTATTGCATATCATTTTTAATGCAAACCGCATGCCACATTATGCAGCTGCATTGCCACGTCGCCGCTGTGGTTGCTTCTGGTTTGGGTTAGTTCCCATCTCACTCTGGCGGCGGTTTAGCGAAAAGGAATACGGCCAAGAATAATGCCCTAGCACATAAGTAAGTACTTACCCAGAGCACAACAGCAACCAGCAACCAGCAACAGCAACAGCAGCGACAAGAACAAGAACAAGAATAACAGCAGCAGCAGCAGCAGCAAAGTGAAAAACCGCTTGCATACTTTGGGGCGCGCTCGCATGCGATAAGCAGCCAGCCTTGTTAAAACCTTCGCTAAGAGTGAGCACACTACTTTTTCATTTCAAATGACACTAGACACATGCCGAATATAGATGTCATTCCACAAATATTCAAGAAACGAATGTCCTGAAACAGAAATATCCTGAAATTACCTGAAATATTTGCGATAAGTCCTTTAAAAATTAACTACTTCAATTTAAACCACTGAATTTAATCACGAATTCGTTGTAAATTTCAAACTATGAATTGCTTTCTTGATAAAATTCTCGAAACTCGGTGAAAGGTGAGTTTGAACGATGTTTCTTGCACTAATCTTTGACATTTTTCGGGAAGACAAACATTAAGTGAACTCTGGAGTTGCAAGCTGTGCCTCTTTTTTCGCTTTGTCTACTTGTAATACCCAACTAGTTTTAGCGTTGAAGTAGTAGTATGGCCTTGCAATTCGAGGGTCGTTAGCGAAGTCTCCTGATGATAGAACTTGGTGTTTCTTGAGATAGCTTTACAGACATTCATTAAATGAGCTCTTAGCCCCCGCTTTAATAAATATTTTAACCAAGTTAAAAAAATTCAATTTTATTGATTTATTTCTACGTAAAAACATACAAGCAGACTTAAATTCAAGTTTGAGCAACTATTTAATATTAATTGAAATCAAATCTCAACTTATTCTTGATAATCACATAAATATTTAACTGAACTTTTTATAAATGAAATTTTATGAACTTCCATCACATTCATCGGTTAAACACATTTTCAGTGTTCCCAGGTTTCAGGTTACTTCTATTGTTTCGCATGAACAAAGAGCATTTAAAATTCTTTATCAATCGGTATTTCAGTTTCGCTCATATTGTTTTTTTGTTGTACCATTCGGTGGCAGTGCTTCTGCTTCTGGTTCTTCCCGCTTTTGTTGCATAAAAATTAAAATTTATGCCAGGCAACTTGTGCAAAAGCACTGCAAATGCCATTGTTTCCTACCACCATACATTCCCCTCACCCACCAGGTGGTGGTGGTGGTGGTGGTGCAGCTCTGATGTTTTTGGCTCTGGAAGGACTTTCCGGGTGGCTGCATTCAACAACAACTACACGACAACGACGACGACTCTCGTCAAGGCATAAGTGAGCTTGACAAGACGTTGTTTTTTTTCTCCTCTTTTCCTACTTATTATTGTTGTTGTTATGGCGTAACAACAATCAATTCTTTTCTAAATGGAAACGAAAGTGAAATTGCAATGAAAGAAAAAGTAAAGAAAAGCAAATGCTTGAGGCCCCAATTCCCCCAAACGGCCCCCAACCTAACCAGTCTGAAAATGTCGTAATTACATAAAAAAAAATTACACAAGATGTAACCTTAATTAATAGCCTGGTAAATGGTGGGGCAATTAATATTTATGTAGGTATACATCATGATTGATTTATGCAGGTAATTATTATTCGCAAGTAAATGTAAATGGAAGTAATTTAAGTGAGAGAGAGAGAAAGGTGAAAAGATTTCTCATTACAAGCGAATGTTTTTGTTTAATCTCAGGCCGAAAGTTGAATTTTAATTTGATTTCCTCGTATGTGTGTATGTGTATGTTTCCATTAATTGTCCTAGGATATGCCGAATGTCCTGTCGTCACTGCTATCCTCCTCCTCGTCAGACGCATCAGAGTCGAAGGCGTTTTCGGGGATGAGGTAAAGCCGTATCTTGGGTTTGTTTGGATCCTTCATGATTAGATATTTGCCATCCGGCTGCTCCCTCACAATGTCGATGAGGCAACGCAAGATGCCCCAACAATTGTCCATATTCAAATTGATTTGGGTGGCGAATTCCTGGGGCTTGAACTGCTGCGTGCCCAGAATGACGTGACGCAGATGATCGCGAGGATTCAGACGCGAAACGTAGCCCAGTTTGAGTTGATCGGATCCGGCCAGGACGGCCTCCACAGTCCACTTGGCCAATTTGCAGGCGTTGTTGCGCAACTCGGTGGACAGAACTGCTCCACGCTGGCTGTCCAGCTTCTGGCGCCACTCGACGCTATTGGCCACCTTCGAGTCCCACTCGTTGAGGGCCCGTATCGAGAGGAACTGCATGTCGCCGCTGGGCAACTGGGTGACCCCGTTGTGCTTGCAACGGGCAATCAGGGTGATGTTGTTGCCCAGATCCCACTGCTTGTAGCGATAGGCCATGCTGGCCAGCTCCACGCCCGCCTCCTCGAAGGGATTGGGCTCTTTGAACTTGAATTTGGCCTCCTCTTTGCCCATCTTGAGAACCTGTTGACTGAAATTATGATTGATCAAAGTGGCCTCCATGGACAGGCTCTGGGCTGAGTTGTTGGAGACCTCCTCATCCAATGGCGGATCCTGCGAAGTCTCGTTCACCGTCAGCAGATCGAATTGGGTGTTGTCCCGCTTATCGAAGAATATCTTGGTGCCCAGCTTCTCGATGACCACGTCCCAGGAGTAGTTGGAGCGCGTGCAGCACATAATGGTGGCCAGAATGTCGTCCGTGGCAAACACATTGCCCATGGTCTTGGACAGACGACGGATTATCGGATCGTCTGTGGTCGTGCCTGTGTGGACAATGCGATCCATTTTCATCAGGGGGCGCTCGTTCTTCAGGTTGACGCGATCGTAGACCTTGTCATAGTAGTCCAACGAACCACAGGACACGACGTCCTCCCCCTCCTTGATGTTGGGCAGCGCCAGCTTCAGCAATCGCGGGAAATCGATTTCGTTTATGGACACCCAGTCGGATTGGACCACCACAGAACTCTCCCTCAGGCGGGCGGGAGTGTTGCGGAACTTGCGTCCCTGCGTACGACGGACATCCCGTCCCTTGGCATACTTATGCGAGGCATTCAATGCCCCTGGACTAGCTCCCAAGGGACCACTCGGTCCTGTGTTAGCCCCCTTCTTATTCCGTTGATTGCGCACATTGCGCGGATTATTGTTGACATTCGGACGGAATCCACGTCCACGTTGATACGGCTTCACTACCTTGGAGCTCGCTGTGTCCACCAAGCGAAAGGTTTCATCGTCGTCCTCGTGGAAGTAGGCATACTGATTGTTATTGCCAAAGGACGAGGCATACTTGTTCGAGAACTTCTTGTCCTGCGTCACCACAGTCCAGTCACAAATCTTGCCCAAGCGATCGCTCTTGCTGAACGGCTGATATGGTATATCCAGGGTCTCCAGCTCACATGGACCCCAGCCATGCTCGTTATACTGCATATAAGGCTTAATAAAAGGCGCTCCCTTCGACATTATGAACAGGAATAAATATCTCAACCGAACTGATGCAAACTCAATGAGATTCTGAAAGAAATTCAAAGCTAAAAGTCAATGTGGCTCGAAGGGTTAACTCCAAGCCAACTAAGTTGAAACGAATCGTTGAATTTCTACTAAATTTCAAATGATTATAATATCAAGTTGGCATTGAATTATCCCTCTCTTTCGGTAAGCTCAAGGCATTTGAAATATTCCCTCAAAATTGTTCAATTGAAATGGAGATGCAAATGTTTCCAATCACCCCTTTAAGCACAAAATAATTTTCCACAATGGCATCTAATGGTCTTACCTCAATTGTCATCTCCACTTCGATTCACCTGCACCTGAGCTTGTCCCTTGCCCCCCTTCTAATGAAATTTGTGCTTAGAAATTGCCGTCACCGCAAATGTATTTACAGAGATCAAACAATTTCATTTCATTAATTTTCATTGAGTCTTCAATTTACTTTGTGGCTTACGGCTGCCTGCATTTGTCAAGAATTTGTGTCTCGGTTTTTGTATCCGATCCCCAGGCAAATGACATTGACACACTTAAATGCAATTCACAGACGACCCATCGAGCATTTTGTCGAAGCGTCAATGGGCGTGGTAGAGTTTCCATTATTAGTTATTTGAAGGGAAGAGCTGAGAACCACAGTTCAGGCAATTGATTTGCCAATTTGCCAAATAAACAGAGTCCTCCCACACACACACACGCACACACCCCACATGCTTGGGTATGGACGTGTGTGTGGTAAGTGTATTTGCTTCATTGAATCTATCAATTACAGGGAAGACGATGGCAATATGTGGATAGACAGCCAAATTAAAAATTGATTGAAGGCATCAGCAGCATCGACGCCATCGAAGGTTGCAGTTAATTGAAAAGGTTAAACAAAGCAAATCCCAAATTGAGAACTTTAATGAGTATAACTAAAATGTGCTAAATCATTCCATTTTTAAGCTCTCTTCGTTAAAAGTGTCTTTAATATGGCGTTGACTTTTCAGTGGCAATAAATTGGCATTGGGGTGAAAGCTGAAAATTCTGATTTACCGCAAGTGACACAAGAAATATTGATAGAAGCTGCTTTTGAATCGATTCGATAAATTTAATTTAACTACCTACTGATAATTAATCGATTTACAACTCAAATTCCCCCAATTAATCGACTTACAATTCAAAATTATTTTAAAAATGATTTATAAAGACCGCAAGTGAGACAAGTTTGCAAGAAAAAACGATAGAAGCTGCTTTTATCACCAATTTTAATCGATTTGATTAATTACCTACTGATAATTAATCGATTTACAAATCAAATTATATTAATTAATCGACTTACAACTCAAAAAACTTTTAAAGAAGAGGCAACAAGCTGTTTTATTATTTTCTGCAAACACTTGACACTTAATTGTGGCAAAAACATTTAAATATGATTTTTGTTAATCACAAAAATATTTTGTAATATGGTTTTCAAATTTGTTAAGTTTTGCAATTTCAGAGAAGGTTGTTAACCCTTCAAATACAGAAGCATTTTAAGCTTCTTGTCAATTAAATTGTCATTTGGCCAGCAAAAAGCGTTAAAACAAATTTAAAGCAAGCGAAATAAATTGAAATTTATTTATGATTTGCCATGGCAAATGTGTCTAAAAGAGCTGCAGTGGTGCATATTTCATTTCCAAATACGATGCTAGTTGTTGGCCAACTCTCTAGTCTGGCCAATGACTCGCAACATTTTGCTGCCAAACTCAAACAATTTTTGCCACCGACTCTGCGACCCGGACTGCTGCCCGTCCGTGTTTTGGCTGCGTTTTGTGTGCGGTTTGTTGGCCGTTCTGATCGAAACTCGAGTGCGAGTGCAACGACGAGTGATTTTATGATTTTATCAATCAGAATGTATGAAAAATATTGATCTCTGTGATTTACGTATTGCAATAGGTTCTCGGTTCAGGGCTTTGCATTGCATTTGCTGGCCAGCACTTGAGATTTATTGGAATTGTTAAAAAAGTACATATGTATGTACATATAGTACATCTGCATATATTTGCCGATTTCGCTGGCATCTGCCACCAATTTTAATCATTTTTTTCTTATTTTTTTGCAATTTTTACTTTGTTGATGTCATTAAAAATTAAATGCATAATAAATGGAAAAATGCATTTACATATATGCATAAAGAATCGTGTGGAAATGAATGGGGAAAACTGCAGATGAATAACCCCCCCCCCCTCCCCCCTCACTCTCCTACTTTCCCTCTGATTTAAAAATAATGCGTAATGATTGATACTTGGGGGACAAGTTATACTCTTACCTTAACAAAGGGAATTAAAGAAAACAAGAGAAGATATTTGCAACATTTTATTTAACTAATTATTTAATTGGTTTTTAATGCATGTCTTTGACCTTAAATCTCTTCATCTGCAGAGTATTTGTGAAGTGGTTTTCACTCGAATACTGGTTAATCTTATTTTCATTTAATTTATGAATGCCAGCAGATTGACTGGAACTTAAAGGATCATGCTCAATCAGCTCCTTTCGCCATTTACAGTCGTTTCCTTCTCCCACTTTGGCCGTCATTTACGATGTTTATCCAATAATCAAGCGTTTGTGCTATATATTTTTAAATGCATTTATATATAAGTATATGACACACATACAGACATATACATATTGTATGTATATGTGTGTTGCATCTGTCCTTGTATGTATTTATTGTTGATTTTGATTTCATTTTCGCTTCTTCGTTCTTCTTTTCCTTATATATTTTTTGGGTTCCTTTTTTTTCGGTTACATTTTCCATCGCGACAATAAAGTCAATAAAGCGACAAAAATCGAATGCGTTGTCAGCGGGGAATGTCTGTGTGTGTGTGTGTGTGTGTGTGTGTGTTGTTGGTATAAATGTGCCTTGAGGCCATAAATGGAAATTGCGTCAAGTCGCGGGTTTCACATTTTATTGCACATGTTTTACATTTGCCCATGCAGCGACATTATATATCGTAAGCTGACAATTTGCTTGACTCTGGCTGCCAAAACGATTGATAAATGCTGCTTTCTCTGATCAAGGCTATAAAAGAAACCAATTACAACCAAAACTTGAGGAGTCTTTTAAATTTTAAAAATAGATTTTTCAACAATAATCAGCAAAAATAGAAACTGTGTCTAAGAAAGTTTCTTTTAATCTTCTTCTCATTCTAGAGAATTTACCACAACTTTGCCTGCTGCTAAATGAGTTTGATTAATTTATTGATTATCTACTTTGTGGTGTCTTCCCTCTATATGAAAAATCATTTCACAGCTTCCTAAAACTTGTGTTCGAGTGGTAAAAATAGAGAAAACATATTAACCTAAATACCATTTCGTTTCCCTTGACACAAAAACAAAAACTGGGGAGCATTCTATTTATGCAAAACCAAATAATTGATTTATATGACTAAATTATTTCGTATGATGAGTTCACAGAAATAAAATTCATTTCAATCGACACAATTGGCTTATTATAATCAGCTTTCTCCCTGTCTACCATTTCAACTATTTCGGGCGTGCCAGAGGTCACAGGGCATAAGCCTTTGAGTCGTATTCGAAATATGCATATGGAGAACGCATTTCGGAATTCGTACATTGCATAATTAGCATTGATTAGCCTAGTAAAATGGTAAGCGAAACCAATATTGAAACTTTTTGGCTATAACAAATAATATTAGGTGGCCAATGGAAGCAGGACAAACAAATTTGCCATTAAAAATTTACAAAATTCTCTGTTGCCAGTGGTCTCTGGCTCTGGCTCAATATTTGCAATTTAACTTTTCGGTTTGTAGTCTCCTCTCTGAACCCGGGGACCAAGAGAATTTTTGGCAATTTTCGAATATGACCAAAACTATGTATAATATATACAATATGCAATTGTTTCTGTTTGTTGTAAAGAGAAACCTGCATAATTAAATGTGTTTGTCTGTGTAACGCGAGTGTGCAAACAATTTGCCAAAAGAAATTAAAGACATGTGTTTAATTGAAATAATTTGTATGAAAGTTAGCGATAATTATTGGGACAGTTGTTTTAAAACTATACAAATGGCACATGAAAGCTTTTCAGCATTTGCTGTTACATTTTCTGTTGCTTTTTCCATTGCATTTTATTTTTAATACATACATTTGTATATGTATATGGGAAATATGATAAAAAAAGCGTCAAATTCAAGTTGAATATTATTAATATAGCCTACGGGGAAACTATTTTGCTTAGATTTGATTTAATTAACCAATTAATTATTAACAACATTGATAACGGAAAAAAACTACTATGAAGTGAATTAAATTTTATTCAAAATAGTTTACAATTTGTCAGTTTGTCCAATACGAGATTTCCTGTTTGTTGTTTGTCGTTTTTCTAATTAAAGTATTATTTAAAATTTTGCTAATGACTTTAGAAAAATATAATGAGATATTTTTTATCTAAATGTAAACGATCGAAATTTGGAGCCTGAGTGGGTTCTGCCATTTAAAGACCCATAATTATGTTTAATAAAAGCCACCGTAATAAACATACATATGTATATCTGAATTATATATTCATAATAAATTTGATAAATATGCAATATTTTTACGCCCATTTCTGGCTGCACAGGCAGATAACTGAATTAATTGCGCAACGTTGCGTATGAGTAATGCAGTCAGGCAGTCGGGCAAACCAGCCACCAGCAGCACCACCGCATATACCACCATTTGTGTGGCTGTCAGCCACCAACTCATCATTTTGTTCCCACTCCCCCACTGCCCCTCCCTCCCCCTGCCACTGGGTCCTTCGTTCTGACGCTTTTAAGCATCATTAATTTGCTGTGGACGACCAAGAGTAATTATGTATACACTGGGGCTAAGCTTACAACTGAATGCAGATGCAGATGCAGATGCATGGGAGACAAGTGGGCGACAGAAGGAGCTTGTTGCCGTTGCCAAATGGCGCCACCCTTCATATATGGGTCCATTGTTAAACTAAAGCTAGACATGGAGAGATGGCAACCCGAGAGAGGGAGAGAGAACTGCTCATCAGTTTTTAATGGGCTGTGGCCAATGATGGGTTAACATTTTCTGTTTGCTGGTGGCCATTATAATCTCCCAACTGTGACCTTTTCGTTCACATTTCGGGGGGTGGGGGGGGGGGTGTTCATTTTGGGCTTTCATTTGATTTTATTGATCAACAAGGTGTTGCTATATTGCTGGTCTAGTGTTATTAATGATTTCTGAAATGGATATGGGGAATGGGCTTAGCTAAGGACTCTGGACCCGCCTCTGACATTAAATGGCTGTCATCATTCATTAGCCACAACCATTAAGCAGTTGTCTTTGCTGGACTTGGGTTATAAGCCCCAACGTTTACACCTAACTGGCTTATTTCCTGCTTCGACCACACACGCACACCCACACACACACACACATGGAGAGGCAAAGGACACCAAGAGAAAATGATGTATTAGAATTTTTGAGTGCTACTTCCATTTGCTCCTTCAATTGCTAGTTTCTCTCAGTGCATTTTCGAGTTGACCTGGTTTGTGGGAGTTTGCATGTTCGTGTCTGGCGTTTGGGTACATTTCTTGGAACTCTGCATACAAGTACCAGAACCTAAGCAAAACCATTTTGGTAGTGATTGTGATTAGATATATGTCCATGCGTTTGTCCCTTCAAGCAATCTGCTTCCAATACAAATTCATTTGAACATGGACAACTCTGGCCCTCTGTGTGTGTGTGCGTGTGTGTGTGTGTGTGGGTTCTCTTCATAGCAATTATTGTTGTCTTAGTATTTTAATTAAAATGTGTTTACTTTTGCATCCTGAACTGCTTGCAATCGACTAGCAGAAAATTATGTAACTCTGCCAAACTCGGTCTCCAATATCCGATTTCTGTGTTACCTCTTTATGTGGCTTAAATTGCTGACCAGTTGCTCTATTTGTTCACACACAACAACATTGATATTTCCAACTGAAATACATACAGATGTGAGCAAACCTTGAAAATAATATTACTTTACCAGGCGAGGGCAAAAGCGATAGGATGGATATGTTATATATGTGTGTGTAAATGAGATTCTTATTTGGGCTCAATTAACGTACTTTTCAAGTAGTAAATAAATTGCTTAATGACCAAGCTTAAAATGTTATCAATTTGCAGGAATTTCACAGAAGAGAAAGTTGTTTTAAACATTCTCAGTTTCTCACTATTCTCTTTTCTATCACCTTAAATTTATTCATGGTTTAGGTAAAATAAATTTTGTTCAATTTGGCTAAAACTAAAATGATAAAATTATATTCATATTTTATGTGTTTTCTTTTTGTGCATCATCGATTTAATAGGCCAAATAGGAAAATTATAATTTATTAACCGCAACATTAATTTTCTATTACAATTTTAAAACAAACTTCACATGGAAATATTCCAAGAGAAGCCAACAAGATGTCAAATAAGGAAAGGTTAAATGTATATATATATATATATATATATATATATAGCATATGGTACATGTTTATTCGCATGTGTGTGTGTTTATACACTCTTATGAATATACATATAGAAAGCGGAGAGGCCCATCAATCAAGTCAAGTGGAAATTTATAGCACTTTTGTTTTGTTATTATTCGTTTATGCATGAGTTAATTAGAATATTGGCATTAACCTTTCCAGCAAGTTGACCCTTTTTATTGTTGTCTTCCATGGGAAACTAATGCACAAAGATTTACGATGGGCCACTTCAATGAGTGTAAGAGTGTGAGAGTGTGAGAGTGTGTGTGTGTGTGTATATTGAATTGTATTGCAACTAAAATTCTAAACAATAAGACGCCACGTGCCTTGATAAAATAGTTTTATTGCCCTTTTGATTTTCAATATTCCCATTCATTCTTGTGGTTTAATTCTTTTTATACCATGCATTCATAGAATGAAATGGTATATTAAAGTCGCCAAAATGTATGTAACAGGGAGAAGGAAGCTTCTCCGACCCTATAAAGTATATATATTCTTGATCAGTATCAATAGCCGAGTCGATTGAGACATGTCCGTCTGTCTGTCCGTCTGTCCGTCTGAAGAATCATCGAGATCTCGGAGACTATAAGAGCTAGAGCTACCAAACTTGGCATGTAGACCCGTTTGCTCTGCAGGCAGATCGAGTTTATTTTTTTTTTTCGCCCCGCCCCCTTCCGCCCCCGCTATTTGAAAAACAATATTTTGAGCCTCCATATCTCGGGAACTATAAAAGATAGAGCTTTCGGATTTGGACATTAGATGCGTGCAGTGTGCACGCAGACCAAGTTTGTTTTAAATTTTGGCCACGCCCCCTTCCGCCCCCGAAATTCGAAAAATTCGATTTTCAGCCGAAATATTTATCGTATCGTAATTTAATTTGGCACACTAATACATGTCATGTATATCTATCATTCCACCAAATATCACAAGAATCGGAATAAAAATGGCCGAGTTATACATAGAAACGTTTTTCACTCATAGCGGTGCAAGGCAGATGCACGCGAAAAAGAGCGAGATAGCATATGCTGCAAATCACCGATTTGGTCGGGGGGCGCTAAAGTGCTCATTTCCACATAAGAGAGATAACATTTGAAAGAAATTTAATATATATCTCTTCACCTAATGCATGGTATATCCAAGTCGGCCCGGCGACTTACTTACTTTATTTTACTTTGGAGAATATTTAAACAGGAACTAAAAAATTTATGTAATTTTTATGCTTTCGTTTAGTGTATTATAACATTTTTAGCAAGGCCAAAGAATGAAATACATAAATGAGAATATAGTAGATTATTCCAGTAAAAAAACGAATAGTTTGACTTCTTTCTTAACTAAATACAAGAGACGATAAGATTGCTACTCTATTCGCGGTATTTGGTATTGTGATTACCAACATATCTACCTCCTATATAAATACTATTAAACCTTTTATTATTATTATATGTATTAAAGATTTTTCCAGAAATTTACACATAAGTTCCGAGTCCCAAATAGCTATAAATATTTCATTTTATTGTGGTTCATCCCATCAGCAAATCAGTAAAACAAATAATAGTACTAACGACAATAAAAAGAGGCCAAAAATCAGCCCGGAAACACGTTAGAGTATTTATCACAGACTAATATCTAAGACTAGAAAAACTAACTACTAAATTTTCGGGGCCTTTAGTTCACCTTTTACTTGCCCAATATGAAAACAAATCGTGGTCGTGTCTCTATCTGAACTGCGAATCATTTAAAGAAGAAAGAATCACGCACACACTCAATCATACACACACAGACACACACAAACACACCTCAACACTAAATCACAATTTATTGTATTCTCACGTAAAGCCCATTAGAGGAGCATCAAAAAATTATTACCATAGCATTTTATTTACGATTATTTGATCAAAATGTGTGAGGACAACAAACAGCAATGAGGGTCTCAATGGCCACCAAAAAAAAAAAAGAAAAAAAAAATCAACAACTACACCACAAAAAAGGACCCACACACACACCGGCACACTTTCATCTACACACTTACAACCAACTGGGCGTATAATGGGACGTGTTAAGGGTCATAAAGTTAATACAAACCAAACACTAACAACAACAAGGCAACAAGGACCCAGGCAGCACGTAACTTAAAAAAAGGTGAGAAACAAATTCGATATGTAAGCAAAGAAAATGCAAATGAAATTCAGGGAAAACCGCAAAAAAAGAATTTAGGAAGAAATACAGGAAAAGAATGTAATTAAGGTGGAAATTTATTTTTGCCAGCATGAAAATACTTTTTCCATAATTGAAAAACGAATTATTGCCAGATTATTGTGAAATTAATTTAGTATATATTTTTGTGAGCTTTCATTTGGTAGAAATGTTAGAAAATGTTAAATTCGACTTATTATTTAACACACACACACTTTAACATCTCACAAATCCTTTGAAGCACTTTGTAAGTACTTTGGGGGATTGGTTGTGCTAATTGCTGGCTGGATTTTTATCAGCCATATGGAACTTGTGAGTATCATAAACTCTAACACTAATCCCCAAACCATCATCATCATGATGAGCATCATCATCTTGTGGAGCAGCTGGAGGTGTGCCACGTGCAGTGCAGCGGAAATGCCAATTAGAAAATATATATGTCAACAGGCCAATAACAGCAAAACAGAGAGATATAATCCCAAACAATTCTCATGCCGAATACTATGTGTTTGCTATGTTTTTGTTTCACCTGTCTTCCTTTTTCTGTTTTTGTATTTTAACCTCTCGAGGACGAGAATCTGCCTTTCCGATGAGTGCAGAGAAGTTGACGCATGCGTTTCATGGGTAAGGAAACTCTTCTGCTGTTAACTGACTGCTAACTGTCTGTTAAGTTTATTGCAATGATTTTAATGATGCTCCAAAGACGCACCTTGGCGTCCGAGGGGGCAAGGAGAACTTGTCAAATTGCCAACTAATTTATGACAATTAATACATTAAAATGTTATAGCACATTTATTGGAACGATAGGCTTGATAATGTTTATGATCCTTGTATTGGGGGTCCTTCCTGCTCCCCCCACTACCCCTGACTCCCCACTCCCTGTGTGTCTTGGCACTTGGCTCTCATTTGTTGTCTATAGAAATTAATAGCAAATATTTGTGCAACAATTTGTTTGCCCCGAGGACTGAAGCAAAGTCAATTTTATACAGAATTGGGGGTGGGGCACTTCCCATGTGGGGGTGTGTGCGGAGGAGTAGATATAATCAATTTACATTTTCAGCTTTTTGGATTTTTTTTTTGTCTTTAAAATTCTACTCTTCAGGGGGCACCCAGCTGCACCTAAACAATAAAATTTGTATCTCATAGATATTTTGCTTTGCCAGCTGGTTTCCTTTTCTTTTTTTTTTTCTCTTTTTGTTGGGTCTCAGTTTCGGTCGTTGCTATCAAAAATCTTCGCTAATAATTTGTCAATATTACGTGAGCAGAAAATTGAATAAAAAGCGTTTTTGCATTCAGTAGAAACGGAAAAAAAAAACAGATGATGATGATGAAGCAGAAGGCAGAGGCAAAGGGAAAGGCAGCAACAAAATGGAAAATTTTCGTATTGGTTCAAAATCAAATAAATTGTTACAAATGAGTGCAACAATTTTTTGTACGATTTTCCATTTTGCTAAGCTGATTTGGCCCATTTTTCGCCTTCACAGTAGAAACTTTGCCCGTTCCCGAAAAAAATATGAATAATTCATTATACGATTTCTGGTTTCAGTATTTCCATTCTCTGACCAAAAACACAGTTACACACCCACACACACACACACACATAAAAAATGAATTGATGAAAAGTCGCTTATTCCGTTACTTTGTTTGCATTTCTCTGATTCTGATATGCGCATCCTAAAATACAGAGAAATGTATCAATAGAGCAAAATGGAAGCTGAAGTAAGTGATGGAAAGTCGCAGTATTAAATGTCAAAGATATTTCCGACTTTGACAATTTTCTATCACGAAAATGTACAGAGATATCAGAGCACAATATATGTTGAATTTTTGTTTAAGGGCAACTTTCCCACTATCTTTAATTAAGTTCAATGCAAAAATTAACTAAACTAATCAACTTCCTGGGGACTTGGGTCTAAATTTAGTTTATTTTAACCCACAGAAAAGGTGAACACGTGTAGCACCAGTTAGTTGTATGAATACCTTTTGCACTCCGAGTTAATTACCCAAACCCATCGACCTTTGACTTCAAAAAAAAAAACGAAACCTAAAGCCCGACACGGCAAACTGAAATTCGTAAAGTAATATAAAATAAATTTGCATAATAATACTGCTAGTTGCAAAACCAGAAAACCACAAAAATTTCACCACACAACTTTACGGAGCATGTGATAAAAAAAAACAAATTGAATAATTTATTAACCTTAATTATAAAACGCAACAGGAGATAGGAAAAGAGGCCCAGAGAGATGGGGGGGAGATGTGGAGAGATGGGCAGAGATTGGGGAGACATGGGACTATTAACTATTTGTAGTTGACAAATTGAATTATTCTATAATTCATATATAAATTTGAATGTTTAATCCCTTTCATGGTACTTTTTATTATTAATTTGCGAGTATTCACTGTATTATTAATATAATTATAAGCATTTTGTAAATAATTTGCAACTTTATGCAATCATTTTGCATCATTTTGAATTCCATTCAAGTTTAAATTTATCCAGCAAGTGGTAATTTCATTGAAGAATAGAATAATTGACTGCTACTAAGCCAAGAGAATTAGGTCTGCAATTTGTCTCCTCCGTTTGCAGACGCCGCTTCTACCCTTCCATTTGAAATGTTGCAAAGACATTAGCATAAAATTATTAGGTAGAAGTAGAAGAGAGAGAATCAAAGGAACCAGCAGGCAGCAGGCAAAGCCATCGATTTGAAAGACATTTGAAACTATTAGCAGAGACGGGCAACAGAAGCAATTGATGCCTTGCCTCTGGCCATTGCTTGGAGAAGTGGTGAAAGTCCGAATGAGAGCTGAATGAGAGCGAGAGTAGTAGTGGAAATGGAATGGTACTGGGACGATGATGGGGCTGGTAGGTCACATGCAACAAATTGCCGGGCGCCACTCGACTCCGTCAGTGGCAAGCAAGACAAATTCCATTTCAATCATTGCCAGTGTATTGACAGTTGCTTGAACAGCCAGAGAAATACTACATAGAAAGCGCACTGACTCCGGCCTCAGAGGTAGGGAGCTCAATTTGTTCGTATTTGCCAATGGTCCAGCTGAGGATGATCGGGCCACTGTATGTACTAAATGTGGACATGGAAGTGGTGGTTGCTGTTCCCAGGCAACGAAACCATAGACCAGACTAAAAGCTGACCAAAGCTCGAACGGGCCACCAGCAGCTCAATGCCTCATAATGCAAACATTTTGGAGGAGAGTGCCCAGGCTCTAATTCATCCCCGACTTATTTCCGGCTTTGGGCACAGTGGTTCAAAAACAAACTACCCACCATGGAAGCCAAGACTAAACTAGATTCGATTCGATTTCGTTAGGTTTTTTGTGTAATTCATTTATCGAACTAAATGTTTCTCAAGAAATCGGTTGGTTCACATCTCGATACCACTGTATTGCATTGAAAAATGTTAGTTCTGGTTGGGGGCGGGGTCAGGCAAGGGGGGATTTGTGCAGGAGCTGTAGGAGCTATGTATATATGTGGCGATGCACTGGCACTTGGATGCCTGTGTGTGCATTTGGGATGCCTTTGTCGACATTCCATAGAATGCCTGTTTGGCCGCTGCAGCCACTGCTCATTGCTTGTCCATACCCAGCTGCCTCGCCCCCCATGCCTACCACTCACCGCCTTTCCTTCAGCCATTACCCTGACTACTTAAAGCGAAAGTAAACTTTGCTTTCGTGCAGTCTTCGAGGCATTTCGCTATGCTCTGTGTGTGTGTATGCGAATTGTTGCCAAACCATGCATGCTTGGTGGGGTGTGGGAGTGGGTGGGGGTGGGGGTTGGGTGTAGGAGAATGGGGGATTTGGTAATGGCAGTGGGAGGTGTTTGTGGTTCTTGTAGGTGTGTGTTTCATTGCGGTCATTTAGCTTTTCCTCAATGCAGCGTGTAATGTGGTCGCTTATAGGATAAAATGCTTCCACACATACACACACACACACACACACACACACACACACACACACACACACACACACATATACTCATGTATACAGGATGCTTACAGCTTGCCCATTTACTCTCACTCAAGGCACTTTCAATTGAAATTGAAATCAAAATACATTCCCACAGATCGCTCTGATTGCCGCATTTTAAAGATTAAATGGAGAGTTTAACAGTCTTACCACTACATATAAATTCCAATGAGGGTAGCAATAGTGTGTGGATAGTTAGATAACAACAATTTAAGGGCATGCCCAAATATGTAGTAAGGAAATAACGTTACCCTCATAAGTATGCTACGATTTTTGAAAGCCCTTTTCTGATTATTATTGCAAACATTTGGAGGTAAATTTTCATATTCATTAATTCTTCATTTTGTATTGTTGCGAATTGAATATTCATTAAAGGGATTTCACAATTGAAATCCATCCATGGGCTTCAATTGCAATACACCCAGAGTAGAAATGATACGAAAAATCATACGCCCCGTATGCCCTTGCACATTTGTTTATGCTTAAACGTGTGCTGACCCCCTCCACCTAGCTCTTTACTTTTTCCTATTACCCTTTGTTTGACTTTTCTCTGGGTGTGTGTGTGTGTGAGTGTAAAAAGTTTTGTTTTACAAAATACAATCAGAGCCAGATGCATTTTTCGGGGTACCCGACACAAACAGAGCAGAGCAGAGCAGAGCACACAAAGTTTACGCAAAGCAAAGGAGGGAGGTAGGGAGGGAGGGAGACAACAAAACACAAGTAGAGAGAGTAACGAATTTACAATGTTGCAAAACGTTCCGTTCTAGGTGGTAGCCGCTAGGCGGTGCTAGGGACAGGGGCGTGGCCGGAAACGCATGCGACATGCTAAGGCCGTAGGGCAAAAGTCTCCGTCTCTGTCTTCGCTTCCATCGCCGTCGCCGTCGCCGCATAATAATGTCAGACGGGCGACGTCTTTTTCCTGCTGTAAATTGCGAAATACAAAAAGGGTAAAATGTATATGCAGCCAGCGGCCAATACACACGTACAGCCCCACACACACACACACATGCTATTTTCTTTCATTTTTTTTTTTTTGCAAGTTTCAAGACCAAACGGAAAAACCTACAGGCATGACAGCAAAGAACGAAAAAAAACCTCTATTTTATGTACATTTAATGCGAGGCAGCAGGCAACAAGGAAACAGCACAATAAATCCAGGATACATTAAATAACACAACATGTGCACACACACACCCAGACATACACCTCTATGTAGATACACCCACACACATATGCAGTACCTCAGTCACAAAGACAGACAGAAGGTCGCATATGCAGGCCAGGGGCCAGGGGGCAGGGGGCAGGTCCATACGGTGGTCAACTTCCCTTTTGGTGTCTATGCGCTTGTTTTGCCACGCCAAAAACTTTTTTTGCACTCCGTCCAGGGACTACATATATGCATAAAAGAAGAAATAACATTCAGAGAATATATGTGAATATTATATCAATCAGGAGTTTCGCTTTTTATTCGAAAAGTCTCCAAAATATATAGTAATGTACATAGTTGGAAAATTTGCCTCATCGGTTTTTTTTTGTAAACTTTAAAAGATTCTTTTTTTTGTAGTTAAGTAAAATCTCCAATTAATTTTAGAAACTATTTCTGTACCAAAAAAAAAGCTATCAAGTTGATAATATTGTTTTTCAGCAGTTAAAACGAGAAAAGGACCTTCAAATAGGTAAATACTTTTAACTTCATTATCAAGTTGAATAATAAATTCATTTTTGAATCAAGTTTTCAACAAAAATTCGTAGCAAATTTAAATCTTTGCAACTAGTTTTAAAAACTATCAAATCTCTGCCTGAATTTTCTTTGTAGAAATCTATCCAATTTCAGTGAAAATATTTCAAAATTTAAAGCAGTCTTTTTTTGAGTGAATTCCATAAAAGGTAATTTCAAGTCGATTCTTTGATATGTTATGCTGCTTTCCTTTTTTGCCCTGTGCCACCCGTCGACTGTTTATGAAACTTGGTCACCGTTGGCATGTGTGAGTGTGTGTGTGTGTGTGCTTGTGTGTTAGTCTGTTTGTATGTAGTTCAGCGGAAGTTAAACATGACTGAGAGGAGGAGAATCCGCAATGCTCCTCCCTCCATGACCCTTGGTGATTATGGCAACTGCTGTTGCTGCGGTGCCCAGCCGTATGGTCATAATAATTTCTTATTTAGTGTGCGACCAGCGAGTGACCAGGTGATGGTGGAATTTCCTTTCTCCCCGCACCCCCACCACCCGCATCCCCGCTGTACATGTTATTTTTGCCAACATGTTTTGTGCTTGATTTTCTCTTTCCTTCTTTTTTTTGGCGTTCATTTGCCACATTTTTGTGTGTCAGATTTATCTACTTTGTGTTTTTGTAGCAGTTTTCCTTTTTTTTTTTGCTTTTATTGTCACGTGAATTTTCGTCTAGAGGGTGGAAGGTATTTAAATTCAAATTAAGCAAATGTCATGTTAAATTCAACTGACAGGTAGAGATTCGGCGGGGGCGTGGCAGCCAGACATTTGGGCGTGTTAAGAGGAAATCAGTTATGCTGATTAGCAAAATATTTTGTTAATTTACTTTGTGGGAGTCAAAAAGTTTAAAAGAATATATGAAAAATATAGCTATTAAAAGAATGAAGCAAGTAAGTCGTCCGACTTGGATATACCCATGCACCAAGTGAAAAAACTCATTCAAGTTTATAAAACCACATTTATTAAATTCCTTTCGCCTGTCGGGATTTCGTATATATATATTTATATAAATTTCTTTATATATTTAAAGACTTCTACTTATATACTTATTTCCATACATTTCTGCACATTCCTATATATTTTTATATCTTTCTATACATTCCTATAGATTTCTATATCTTTCCATATATTTATTTTTATATACATTTTACGTATTTCTATAGATTTCTATGAATATACAGATTTATATATATAGAAATTATCGATTTTTTATTAAATTTAAGTATATTCGAAAAAAATTGAACACTTCCGTTAAATAACAAATATTTTAAACATTAACGGAAATTTCAAAAAATAATACGGGCTAAATTTAATAGGGGTAAAATTAAATAGGGTTATAAATAAGATCCCGCCAAATTTTCCATGTCTCCAGGGTATATAAAGGGAGCTACGTCAGGGCATCAGGGTCAGTTGGTGCGCGGGTGTCAGCGTGATCGGACCTCTGGAAATACAGGTAAGTCAAAATCAATTAAAATGTTAGAAATCTATGGGAATATATAGAAATCTATGGGAATGTATAGAATTCTATGGGATATATAGAAAAAATCTATGGGAATGTATAAATATCAATGGGAATATATAGAAATCTATGGGAATGCATAGAATTCTATGGGATATATCGAAATCTAAGGGAATCTATGAAAACATATATAAATATTTGTACAGGGATGCATCTCAAATTACCTCGGAGGGGTTTTTATGAAATTTGGTAGAATGATAGAAATAGTATTATAGTACAAAACGTTTCTACGATAAAATTTGAGCAAGAAAATTCCCTTCTAACGAATTCCGAGGACGTAAGGGGGCATGGCCAGAGTATATACTACACGAGTATATATTCTAAATTGTGTAGCTTTAGCTTTAATAGTTCCTATGGACGGATATGTCTCAATCGGCTTCTCACGCTGATCAAGAATATATACTTTATAGGGTCGATAATGCTTCCTTCTGCCTACATTACATATATTTTGGCGACTTTAATATACCATTTCATCCTATGAATGCATGGTATAAAATGTGGGAGAGGTGGAGGGATATGTTGAGAACTTATTTGTTTATCTTAAATGATACAACACGAATGGGTAATTTTGAGTAGAGATTTATTTCTTTAATGTTTGAGGCCAAGACTGGAAATCGTAATATTTTTGTTGTTTGAAATACGAAATATTCTTCCATAAGAGGAATTCCATTTAGCTAATAAACTTTTCAATACAAGTTTGTTTAATTTAATTTTCTGTGTCATCAAGGGCAGTTTATAGTTGATCTTCTGATAAAAGTGTGATGCACAAACATTTTATAATCCTTTTAAAGGCCATATTCATGTAGAGTTATTATTATGTTTCCGAACATATTGCCCAGTTGAAATTAAATTAATTAAATTCTCTTGGCTCCCCATCGACCTATATTTGGCCACATTTTGCTCCATTCCGCATGTACATACATTCACCTACTCACTTCCATGTCCGGGAGTGCTCTGGTCACTTCATGCATGTACGAATTTCACTCATTTAATGCGCTTACGAACATAAAATTTAATTCAAATCAGCTCATTAAACGCTTGGCACTTGACACTTGACACAAACACACACACAACCCACACACACACACAGAGAGAGAGAGAGACCATTAAAAGGAATAACAGCAAAAACAACAACAAGAATGGCTGCCACCAAGACAAAAAATTGTTGTTCGTTTTGGCAAAACGCCGTAAAGCAGAGGTTTATACGAAAGGACATTAAAGGGCGGAAGTAAGTGCCGCAAAAAGCAACTGAAAGAAAAACTAAAAATGCAAGGACAAACAAAGTGAGAGAGCGAGAGACACATTAAATATGATATATTAGCTAAAAAAAAAAAGATATTGCTGTCAGGGATATGAGATACATTTTTATGTGAAGGAGACTACAAAAAAAATGGCAATAGACAACTTTGTTCGGTAGTGAACTCTTATTCCACAACAAAATTTCAATGATAAAAATATTCTTAATTTTCGAAAAAACATGATTTCGATCTTAGTTATTCCATTTATCATCCAAACTATGAGTCATTTGTTTAATCAAATGAAATTTTACATATGTAGTGGGGGGAGTATAATTCTCTCTGTTTAAATTGAACAAACAATTTGTATTAAATCAGATTCTGGTTCTGTTTTCAATTGCGAATCATCAGACACAACAATTATTTAATTATTTACCAAATGCAAATTGCTTACACATGTTTTTGCTTCAAGTTCATGTTCCAGTTAAAACTCATTGATTCGGGATAAAAGCAACTTTAAGATGTTGAATCTTTTAGTTTTTCTATCTATGAAATGGACAGAGAAAAAGAAACAAAGACAGATTTACTAAGAGATGGAAAGAAAAGGTTATCAAAAACCAACTTGAAATAAAATTTTTCTGACGCCAACAAGTGAGGCACTTGATCTTTTTCTTGGCACTTGCCACACCATTGAGATGGTGATTGAGATTGAGTGTATATATGTGTGAGTGTTTGTATTAGTGTATGTGCGCGTGTGTGTAAGAATGTGTATATATGCCCTGACCAGCTCAATAATGCCAAGAGAATGTAACAAGTTTAATGGAAGTTTTCAAAAAGAGAGCTAGAAAGAATTTCATTTCAGACATCAGTTTCAGAGCATACCCATTCACATCACAGTCATCAGCATCATCATGGTCATCATGGTCATCATCATCATCATGTCTCTTGACCAATTTGTTCCAAATGAAATACGAAGAATACAATTTCAGTAAAATAGTGTCCTTGGGTTTTGCAATTGGAAATCCGACCAATTGAAGACAAATCAAGACAAAATTGCCTCTTCAATGCTCAAAGTTGCATTTAAACTTCAATTGAAGAGTCTGAAATAAATTTGTTTCGATTTAACAACAAATAAATCGAATCAAAATGCATTTAAATAAATTTTTACTATTACCATGACACACAAAAAACTATGGAAAAAATTGTATTCACAATTCGTTTATGCAAAGTCTACTTACTGGAAAACAATCAGCTTTTAGGGACGTTGTCTCAGAAAGCCCTTCCCCTCCCCGCTTCCCTTATGTAAAGTGAACTTAGATATACATGTCACATACACCCACACACACACAGTTGAAGAGACACAAATACAGTTACATATACGAATATTTTCCATTTCGTACAGGTAATCGATTTTCATGCTTTTGGGCGAAAAAAAAGAGAACAAAAATAAACCAACTTTGTTGTATGTTTTGCTTTGTATTCGTTTATTTTTATTTTTTTGTTGTTACCTTTGTTGAAGGTTTTTTTTTTCTTTTTTGTTCTCCCCCCTTAACTTATTCTTATGCTTTGTGCATATTTTTTCGTGTGTGTGATGTGGATGTGGGTGTATGTGGCGTATACTTGATATTTATGTTGAAAACTTAAAGCGGTTAAGAGCTCGTCGAGCTTAAAATATTCTGACGGTGTTCTGACAAGCTAAACCAAAAAGTTTATCCAACTTGTTGATTTACTTTTTTCTTCACTTTCCTTTCACTTTCGCTTATTTAAAACAGAGAATCATGTTTGGAATAATCAGAGAAGAAAATTTGCTTTTCATCTAGTGCCTAACTTTGAGGTTTTTCGTTACCAGAAAGGTGAGATAAATGCATTAAGTTGATTTTTTCCTTCAACGAAATATAATACATGTTAGGGTGTTTCGTTAGAAAGATTACTTCAACTTCCACTCGCAGGATAGTAATGGAAGAGTCCTTTAAATGGTCTTCAATTGGAGCTAACTTTATGGAAAGGTCAATTAAATTTTTCTTGCTAAAGGTAAGCTCCAAGTAAGTTGAAAAATGGCCTAAGATCGGATATGTAGTGTGTTGGAAGTATTTTTTTTGTAGTAAAGGATGAACTAAAATTCGAGAAAAAAAATGATGAAAGCCCTTTTAACACTTGATAATCCCTCTTTTTTATCCCATTGTTATTTGAGCTACCCTAATACATGCATAGCGACTCATGTATATGTATAATATGTATATCCAAGAATCTAATTTGTGTTTGTAATGTATTCAAATTACAATATTTTTGCGCATTTCTTTTCGCACGACCAGTCCACGACAGGAACGGCGAGACAAGGACATCCAGTGCGCCAAGGACACACATTGTTGTATGTCAGTCCGTCAGTTTTCTTATCAAGAAACCGCAAAAGAGCGACAACTACAACAAAATCTTCACCGTCAGTTTACAAATCTGCAACAATAGTGATAATAATAAGGTTTGTCCCTCACTTTTTTTTCGTCCTTCTATCTTTTCCTCAACTTTTACAAACATTTTGACAAACTTTTCGGCGTCAAATTTGCTGCCGCTGCCACTGCAGCTCCCCTCTGCCCTGCCTAGTTAGTTAGGTGCTGCCGGAAACATGAGAAAAACGAGCAGTGGTAAAGTTTTCCTACAATGGGACAAAAAAAAAAGAAAAAAAGGGGGAAAAAAAAGTAAAAGGAACATAATTCGTTTCTCGCTTCTTGGGGGGTCGTCGGTCCACAGCTGTTTAAATCATTCATCCATTGCCATGACAGTTGCATAAAGTTGCCTCAACTGCATCCCACATCCCCATAGAATTGATGGGAAAAGAATTATCGTCCTGGGCTACGGAAATCATTTCTATTCCACCAAATACAAAGCAAAAAAATAAAAAAGAAAGAGGAAGAAAAATGCAAAAGATTTTCATTTTTTACCTCCCCCCAATAGTCGGTAACTTCTGTTTTACACATTTCTAATTCGTTTCCTGTACCCAGAACCCACACCCAGACCCAGATCCAGTCGCAGTCCCCCAGTCCCAGCTTTCAGCTTCAGACACAGACACAGAGACAAGTTCGTTGGCATCCGGTTGGAGTTCGATTTTGGGACTCTGTCTGGTTGGGGCTACAAATCTCGAATTAAATTCATTGAATACTTGTCAAAAATATTTCATTCGTAATTGGATTTTTGCGTAGTTTTGGCGCACATGTGCACTTTGCACTTTCGAAATCATTTTCTATGCGATTCAGTCGCTCAGCCATGTCGAGGAGAGAGCTAGGAGAGCCACATTTATTGGTCCATCAATTGTGAAGCGCGCAAAAGTAGAGCCATCTCAATAGGCTCTGAGTGGCAAACGTGCTAATGGTTATGTGGATGCATTGGAATCACATGAATTTTACTCAAAAGATGAGAGATTTGTTAATTTTCCAGCTGAAGAATACTAAATAAGGAGAGATCCATTCAACTAAAGTAACTTCTTGAACCTCACACCCAACACTCAAAATTTCAAAGAGGATTATATCAATAGACAGTTTAATTTATCTTCTTAAAATTGCAACAATATTTTTTTTTTGGTGGGTCAATCGTTGTATTTTTTGTCATTGATTTTCTTTTCTTATTTCGGTTATTCTTTGCTGACAACAAATGATATTTAAATGAGCTGCAGTTGAAAAGTTTCCCAAAACGAAGAAAAAAATGTCAAAATCAAATTGACAGGGCCAATAATGTCGCTGGACCCAAAAGTAAAGAAAGAAAAACTGACACAAGTCAACAAAATTAAATATGCCGAAAGGCAGCCTAAAACTTTTTTTTCTTTTATTCGGGTTTTTCTTTCTCGCTTTGGCTATTTTATTTTTGGAGTCCTAAACTCTTCGTTTTCGTTATTTTTGAATAAGCTGAAACAAATCTCAATCAAAATCTGGTTATTTAAACGGTTAAAGAGCCCGGGGCGTAAAATGATTCAAACTTTAAGTCGCATTTAGTTTCATTGAAATGAAATTGAATTTTAGTTGTGTGGCCAAAGGTGCGGGGTGGGGGGTTGGGCGGTTGGGGGCTAGGGTGTAGGAGGTGGAGGAACACAAAAGTTGATGTGTGTTAGAAATTTTTTATTTACAACTATTTCTCGTATGCAAAAGAGTTTAATTTGCAATTTGTCGCCCTCATTCAACGCTTAACTTTTCACTCAGGCGGTGCTTGTGGTTGCATATGCAAATGTACGCCTTCCCGTAGCCCCTAACTAATCCCCCCAGCCAGCCCCACCAGCCGGTGGGGTAAGCCAACCCTCCTCTATCTCTCTCCCACTCACGACTCGGAGCGCCCGCAGCCCTGCATATGCGATAAAATGTACAAAAGTTTTGCGTTAAGGCCTTAGCCCCCGCCGCACTTGAGTTGCGTTTCGGCTTGGAGTTGCTCCACTGGCAGTTTGTTAAACGCCTTTCAACGGCGTGGTTAGCCAAGCGCAGACCTTGAAATGCCATGCCCAGGAGGAGCTACTCCACAGCACTGGCCAGTGGCAACGACAACAGCAAGAATAACATCAGGAGCAGGAGCAGGAGCAAGAGAAGCCATTGCCATAGCCACTCGAGTAGCTAACCAACCGAGCAACTTTTCTGCGGCAAATGCTTTAAAAAACAACAACAGCAACTTAAGCATCTTCAGGTTAAACGAAGTTTCAATGCCCTTCCTAAAACAAGTTCGAAGCGAGAACATTTTCTAATCCAATCACATAAGAGAAGATAGAAAAAATCGAATTTATTTACTGAGACAATCTGCAATTTTCATAAATTCATGATTTGTTTCTACGTAGTCTAAGAAATTTCCATAAATAACCAAAGTCGTGGGATTGAGTTGAATTATTTATTGCCACCAAATATCTATCAGATTGTATCTTAAATATATTTTGATATACTTTACTTATTTAAAACTTATAGTACAGCTTATAAGCTCTACTCCTATTTATTAGGGTATTTAAACCTTCACAAAAGTCATTCTGCAAGTTTGGCCCTGCACATACTACATATTTATATATATTTATATGCATATGTATATGTTGATTTGGCAAACAAAAATGTTTTAATTGAATAACACTTGGTGTTGCACACAGTAAGTACTTTTGCGTACTTAGCTGCAATTTGTATTCACTGTTCGAGCAGCTCTTAAAACTATTTTATTGTCTATTTCACAAATATGCGTACACTTGAATTTTCAAAAGGCAGATAATAAAATTAAAGTTGTACTTAAATTTAAGTCAAACGTACAATATATGTGAATACACATCTCAATTAAATGTGCTTTTAATGATTAGTTTACTTCGACTTTTGTGATTTTACTTAAACAAACAGCAAAAGGGCAGAAGATTACTTCAGATTAGGTCAGGAAAAAGGTTGTTCTTTCCCTTCATAAAGATATGTGAAAAAGATATTACTTGCCCACCTAAAGACCTTATAAATACTGCATCATAATTAGATCATTAAATATTTTTATAATGCTGACATTTGATAGATTTTCTTTTAAGCAAATTCTTGAATATAATTTAGTTGATATATTTCCTAACAAAGTATTCAAAAGGCTCTACAAAATTATCGTCTCATAACTATTCTTCATATACAATCACCTTAATTTGATCTATTTTCTATTAGATCTAATTACTATGTATCTAATACGTAATTTGTTTAAACTCGATAATATATTTCCCTTCATCTTGGACTCAGAAAAGTAATTTCATTTATTTATTAAATTTTATAGCTATAATCAAAGTGTTTTTAATCAACGCATTTGTTGAATTTAATATAAAAGTTTTCCCATTGAAATTAATGTGTGTGTAAAACCAAAGAGAACTGACATCGGTTCCCTCCCCAACCCCGCCCCTTTTCACCCCTTTGCAGAAGCTAAGCCCCAGAAAAATGATCTGCTGACAGTTGACACATGAACCAAAATGACATCTGCGCTTGAATGACACAAAACAAAGGAATAAATACGAATACAAATACAAATACAATTTAAATTGAGTTTCTGACCAAGTGCAGGATACATATGTATATGGAATATGTATGAATATGGTCTCCATCGGATATGTGACACCCAATGAACTCCCGTTGATACCCTCTAGATCCAGCACAGAGTGCGGGAGAGTGTGGAAGTGGGCGGGGGGCAGAGAAAAGTCACAGTTATTTGATGATAACATGCCAACATCAATCATTGCGGTTCCCCTCAATCCATTTCAGTCTCTTTCTTTGCTCATTCTTGCTTTCTCTCTCTCTTTCTGCATGCAAAGGAACACAAAATGAAACCAGGGAAAATAAATGTGCATTGTATGTGTGTGTGTGTGTGTGTGAGTGAGTGTGTGAGTGTCCCAAATTACAACAACTGACAATCAGAGTAATTGAAGAGGGGCAAGACATAGAGACATTGAAGAAACACAAATGATGGCAGAAGGGTGAGATGGGGGGGGGAGGGGCGTCTATATTGTTGTGCTGACAAACCTCAGGTTCAATAAATCACCAAACAGCATCAATCAATGCAAAATGCTGATGACTGGAGTGTGTGTGCGAGTGCGTGTGTGTGTGTGTGTGTGCCAATATTCAGGCAAATAACCAAAAATTTAATTAAATTTAAGGCTCAGTCGACAATTTGAATGCAATTTTATTCGACCAATCGAACCGTTACAAAGTAGTGCAAAATTATCCCCAAATGGAAATGCAAATCGCTCAACTAAATTGCCAACAACTTTTCAACTAGTGTATACACACATACATATATGAAATGCATTTATTTATATTTCTTTTTGTTCTTTTCGATATGTTTTCATATTTGCAGTTTTCGTTTCTTTTGTTCCTTTTTTGCACTAAATTGAATTTGCCCTATTCAATTTGCACAATTTGCATGGCTGAGTGTGTGAAAATATTTTGCAACATATTTAAATGCAATTTATTTAATTACTCGATTTATTTATGATTTATGAAAATCGCGCGAAAATGCATAGAAAACTAATAAAAGAGTGTCAGAGAGAGAGAGAGAGAGAGAGAGAGCGAGAGATAACCTGAGTGGATGCATTTTATTATATTGATTGATTTGTGGACTATTTTATTTATGAGAAAAGTCGACATGAATGGAAATCGAAATGCATTCTAGTCGAGTGTGGCAAAAGCAATTTGCAATACTTTCAAATTAATCCAGGAGCTAATGAACAAATTATTCCCAACTCTAAAACTATTCTCCGTACTATAAGTACATCTAATAGGTCTTCTCAAAAAATAATAATTAAGCTAAAACATGCAAATAAGTTTATGTAGGATGGCTTGATTATAATTTGACTCAGTTTAATTCTCTCAGAGTTGTCTCTTTTATCGATATCATCTTAAGCATAAGTGATATCGATATGACTGATTCATTATCGTTCATATTAGTTCATTCGAGACCTTAGGACTATTAAATACATTAGGGTTTTATATACATTCAGGGTATTATATACATTAGAGGTTTTATTTAGAGTAGAGATATTGTATACTATGCATATTCTACTGCAAACAAATGTGCACTTATGTTTTATGTGTTTGTTGCTTATTATTATATTATTGCTTCTTTCATTATTAGTTTTCTTTTCGATTTAAATTTATATTTCATAAGCAACCGCAATAGTTTTTCTATTTCAATGAGCAAAAACTAAAACAAACAAGTTTTGTCTCACGTTTTTTTTTTTTTTTTGATTTTGAGCCACTTAAAATTTGCCACAACACGTATACGCCACGTTGTGCGGCCACTTAAAAGAGATAATCACCAGCGGAAAGTTGTCTCTCTTCTCTCCTCTTTCCTTTCTCTCTTCTCCTGCTCTCTTGGATACTTAACAAGTATTTATCGAGTTTTTCAATATTTTTAATGTCACTTTAAATACTTGACGCGATTATTTTCCAGCGATTTTGTTTTGCATATACCTAAAAGTAAGTGAGTACCCACCTAACGTATTTTCCTTCGTTCATATTTCTTCCCTTTTTTTTGGGGGGGTGGTGGGGTTGGTGGAAAATCGCGAAAGAAACTTTCAAGTGCCAAACACACGCAAACTTTTCAGTTTTTTTCGCCTCTCCCGTTGCTTTCTTGTAGAAACATGCACCCAGAGACATAAAACTTTTATAGAAGTTATTAAAAGAGGCGAGGGGGTTAGGAAGGGGGGAGGGGAGGAGTCTCAGTTTGTTGCAGAGCCAAAGAGTTGTGGGGGGCAGGGCGAGTGGGAAAGAGAAATGATTCATCTGCCGTTCAATAAATCTCTTTCTCTTTTTTCTTTGCTTTTGCATAACTCACAGTTTTTGCTACGGCTGTTGGGGCTGGCTGTTGGGGCTGTGGCTGTGGCTGAGGCTGGGGCTGCCGCTGCAGCGGACGCTTTAAATAATGACCGTGGTGACCCCGACGCCGACGGCGCCAGTTTGTACATTGTTATCTATGTAGTAGGTATTCTGGGTTGGATTGCAACCCACTTGACAAGGTGGATGGTGGCGGTGGCCCAGGGCAAGCTACTACCTCTGCGCCGCGCTCGATTCATTATTCAAACGCATTAACTGAAACTGAAGTTGTCCAGCTTTACAACTCGGCAGGATAATTTCGCCTGGATATCCTTGACTCGGCATAACTTTAGCTCCTTCCACTTGTCGCTTTTCTTGGCCAGTTGTTGCAAAAGTTTTCCTTGCTCTGCACCCGAACAATAACAGAGCCAAGTATTTAAATGCAAATTAGCCCCAAATGATGCAATCATAATGCAAGTGGCTCCAGAACGTCCAGATCTGGAGATGCCGGAGGAGTGTTACTCTCTCCCTCTCTCTCTCTCTCTCTCTGTGTGTGTGTGTCTCTCTGTTCGTTTTTAATTTCCACTTCACTCGCCTAGAGCTCATTTAGCACAATTTGGCAGATTCTCATAATTTCGCTCTCCATCCAACCCTCCTAGAATTTACCCTTTACTTTTTGTTGCCGCTGCCGCTGCTGGACTGAAATTAATTTCCACCTTTCTTTTCTTTCTTGTGGTTTTTTATTTTTTGCTTGTTCTGTTTCATCTTCTGCTCTGTGTTTTCCCTTCCTCGTTGCAGTTGTTAAGAACCCAAGTCCTGAAAGATAAATGCATTTTCAACACATGTTGTTGAAAGTTAATTTCCAAAACGCTGCTCTTTTTCTCTGCTAAATGTGCATTTAGGTTTCATTTCTTTTCTATTTGCCACAATCATCCGTTTCTTTTTTTTCCTTCCAAATGTGGCAAATGTGTTTTTGATACTTTTGATGACTGGCGGCAATTTCTACTTCTGCTGCCGCCTTTGATGTGGTTTAAATGAGCTAATGATTTAGTTTCACCTACAAGAAATTAAAGTAAATAAAATGGACAGTAAATGTGTATTAAAGATAACATTTCAAGTTTAGTTTGTTAGAATAAATAATAATAGGTGAAGCTATCCTCAATGATGAACTCTAAATGGTTACTTGGCTTAATTAGTTTATCACATGTACACAGAAAATATTTATTAATCGTCTAGCTAAATAAATAATTAATTTAGCTACATAAAATATTTATGAAAATAATCATAATTCATTATTAAAATTATGCAAACTGTTATATAGATACAAATTTTGCCTTATTCGATTGTTGAGATTTAATTTTCAATTAAAATTATGAGGCAATATTTTTAAAAATTAAACGGATGCATTTTTGATTTAATTCTTATATTTTTTCAAAAGTTTCTGCTTTGAAAACTTTTTCAAGTCGTTGCAATTGAATGACTTAAATTGCATAAATTTTTTTTTTTAACTCTTTTTGAAGAAGAACTTTTTGTAGATCTCTCTCTCTCTCTCATATGCATAATACGCAATGTAGACTGAGAATTCGTTGCCCAAAATGGAGAGCAAATCGAAAGCAAACAACAGCAAAACTACGGCAAAACGAGCATCTTGAGAGTTGGAGTCCAAACGAAATGAAAACGAAACCAAACAAGCGAGTTTTATCCAACTGCAGACCAAGAGTAATGGGCAACAACTGAACGGAGCAGCGCAGAAGAAACTTTGGTGTTATAATCGGTGGCAAATTTAAGTGCTCTTGATATTGCTAATTAACACACAGACACACACACACACACACATACACACATAGAGAGGGAAGAACGAAACTCATTTGAGGGTTCCTCTGAATGGGCAGCAATGAAAGCAATTTACAAAATTAGAAGATGAACAAGAAATAAGCAAAATCAAAGGAGAGAGAAAGGGGAGAGGGGGGGGGAAAGGGGAATGGGTCTCTCACCCGTTGGTGGCAAAATTGGCATTGTAATTGTGTTTGGCTTTTGTGGGGTGAATTAGCAAAAAGTCGAACGAAAAGTCAGCGATTGCGATGACTTTCGTCTTGGCAGTTTATTATTTTGCCACCAAATGGAATATTCCTGAATATAGTCAAGTTTTGGACGCATACATTACATACAATATGTATTTGTGGGCTATTGCCAAAACGAAAAAAAAAAACAATGTGGATTTCATTTGCGACACTTTTTGGCAGCAGCAGCTTGCAATGGGGCGTATGTGTAATATGTTTGTATGGGGCCAAAGGAGAGGAGAGCACTTTCAACTTGAATGGGAAATGCTTGAGAACACGCTTTAAAGTCCATTAGCGTTGAGTGGCTCAATAACAGGGAGAAAGAGTGTCAAGGAGCGGGAGGAGTAAGGATTTGATTTGGTCTTCCTTTTTAACTCAAGATACACGACAACAGCAACAGCAGGAAGGGGACAGGGGCGGCAAGGGGGCGTTGCGAAACAAATCAAACAATTGTTATAGTTGCATTTTCCTTAGTTTTTTCTTATCGTTGGCAAAAGTTCGAGTTTACATACACACCGTTATATGTATGTATGTATGTATGTACATATGTATGCATGTGTAGCCCAGTTTTGATGACAAATTCACAGTCATTGACATTTTAGCCATAAAATATTCTTTTATTTGTATTGCGGTTGTCAAATGTTGCATAATTCAAGAGAAGAAATTCTACGAAATTCTTTTGCTTATTTCATTTTGTCAGTTTAATGGCTTTTTCTTTTATATTCAAGTTAAACGAAAGAAGAAAAATTCACATAGTATATATTTAGATGTATATGTATGTATGTATTATATACATCCATGAAATATTGTAACTGCTGCAAATTATCGTTTGCTCGTTCCCAGCCAAACATAAAAACTTTTCCCCACAGACAGACAAAACTCTATGCAAATGGGTTAGACATTTACAATTTGAAGTTTTCTTTCTGCCGCGCCAGATTGAAGTTGCAAGAAAAAGTGCGTCAAGTGAAGTTTAAAGCCATAGAAAATGGCTAGAACCAGGAAACGGAAGTGGCAAATTAATGTTGGGATAATTTAAATAAATAGGAGAAACATCTCAACAAGGCATTTTTTTAACATATCAGAACTTCCGATATTAAAGGTGTATTCCAGGCTCCAATTATTTCTCTTGTGCTCCTTAAATTGGACTAGTTTCTAGTTGCTTTCGCTGCCATTTCGAGCAATTAAATTTTACAGCAAAGTAGGGTAAGAGGATGTTATGTTGCCACAGTTAGAGAAGGACACAAGGTCCTTGGGCTTCTTACGATGTTGATATACTTACAAATACCCGCAAATTCGTGGCAATGATGAAGAAACAATGAAAACACGATTTGCCATTATAGCGGAAATCTCCGATAATTTCACATAATCCACAGAATCACACACACACACACACACACACACACACAGAGAGAGACACACATATGAACAAGGAATCGAATTGCACACTCTAGACAAATTCATTGATAGGAACATGAGTGCAAAGAGGGGAAAACAAGGGACATGTCTATGACAATCAGCACTCGAGACGAGACAGCAAAGAATGAAAAGAAAAAGAAACGTCTGCAAGATTGTGGCTTCCTTTTATGGAATGGCTGAAGGACAGACGGACGGACAGACTGACTCACTGAACGAATGAGCAAATGAATGAGCTTGCTTCTAGGTTAATGTCAGAAGAAAAACTTGAGGATGGAAAGGGATGAGGGGGGGAACAGTATTCTTCTTCTGGTTACAAAGTAAGTATAAAACTTTTGCCATTTCGCTGCAGCAGAGAAGAGAGAAAAGAGAGTAGAACTTTTAACATTTTACTGATGTTGCTGTTGCTGTTTTCTATGTTTTTGTATGTCTTGTTTTTGTTGTTGCTGTTGTTGTAAGAAAGTTACAAGTAGCATTTGAAACTTGTCGTCAAAAACTTCAAGTCGTCGGTCGGTATGGAGTTTCAGTTTGCTGCAGGGGGACTTCCCCATCAATGCGTATGAGTAATTTTTATGAGCAACATTTGTGTCTTGTTTGTCTATTTTGTTGTTTTGTTAGGTTTCCCCCAACCACCCAACCATCCAACCACCCAACGCATCCACCCATCTTTATCTTTCTATTATTTGTTCTCATGTTTACTATATTTAGCCCCAAAGCCAACTTGCAATTATTTAAGCATGACAAGCACAATATGAGCCCAAGGCATTTCTCTTACTCAAACTTCCGCATCGTCTAACGATTTTTGTTTGCTGTTCCTTCCTGTTGCTGCTGATTTCAGTTACGTGATTTTTGCAATTTGCCTGTTGCCATCTTACGTGAAAGTCTAATCGAATTAATTCACCTAATTGCATAAATTAGGCCTAAAGATTGTAACCAATTCTTAGAAATTCTAAATATTGCATATGCTTGTTAATGTTGAACCACATAAAAGACTTGAAAATAAATTAATATTCACACACATTTGTGGTTCCACAAAATAAGAGAAGAGAGAGGCAGGAGAATTGAGCGAGTGCCTCGTGTAAGACTTTTAGCAAAAGATTAGCCAAGGATTTTCCAGACACTTATTAAAGTAAAACGCCTTAATGTGTCACTATGAATCGAATATTTCTCAGAGGTGTGGAAAAACAGCAAACAAAGCTCTGCTGGAGTCCAAATATTTCATTAGAAATATTTCTCGAACTTGTTTTCTTTGACAATTATGAAGAATTTCTTTGTGCACAAAGATTTATTTGTTTCAGAGTTTTTATTTTTTTTTTTTTGCCAGTTTATTGTCCACTGATTAATTTTACCTTATTGAATTCAGAGTGCAAAAGCAAAATTTGATTTGATTTATGAAATTCCTTTGTCTGCTGACTGCAAATGCAAATAAAAATAATTAAAATGTTCAATTCTTGAAAGCAAAACCAAAAGCAAGTTCTCTTTGCATTTTATCCTTACAAAATGCTTTTGATTAAAACTATGAGTTGCCCCTAATCGGACTTAGCCCCTAGAGGAGCAATTAAGTTGTCAGTTGAACTAAACTGAAAGTTCTTTTCCCTAAATCTCACTTAAACTTCAACCTCATCTCATACATTTGTGTGTATGCATGTTAGATATTAGCTTCGAGATGTGCATATGACAAATCTAAAAAGTTTCTAGCCACTTGGCAAGAAAGTTTTCATTTTCATTCTTATGCTCGTTTCATTTTGTGTTTTTCCATTCTTAAATTTGCTTGCCACAAAACTTTCTGCTGCAATTGCTTTGAAGAAAGAGAGAGCCAAGTCAAAAGCAGCCTTAAAGAGCGAGACATCAAGTTGGACTTTTGCATTGTTTGACTTGGCTTTTGGAATCACACAATTTCGCTTTCCTTTGTCGTTTTGTTTTTTTTTTCTTTGTTGCGTCACTTGCTCATTTTTCTAGCTAATTGTGTGTGTCCTTTGGATTCAGTCTCCCTCTCTGTCTGACTGTCCGTCTGTCTCTCTCGCTCTGTTTTTTGGGGTGTGGAAAACTATGCATAAGAAATGCTGAGCCATTGAGTACACAACTCGAAGAGGATGATGCCATAAATCAGCATAGATATATGCATAAATTATCGCTGGAAGCTTGCCCTGGGGCAAGGCAAAAACGCAAAAATCAAAGAGCCCCAGGGTGAAGCAAAGCAATGAGGAGTTGAAAAACAAAAAAAAGCAGACGATAAACAGAGCGACATTTAAGGATTTAACGAGAAAAATCGCTGTCACGCGGAGGGCATCGTTTTAATCAGTGCAGCAGCAAAGGAAGCCCAGAGCCTCTGGGATGGCGGGAGGTAGCGAGGGGACACCACTTCTCTCCACGACTGGCGGCACGTGCTCTTGTCCAGTTGCTTCAGCTTGGACGGCTCGGCTTCGTCTTTGGCTCCGAAATGGCAGCAATATATTGTCAGGTCCAAAGTCAACATGGCCAGCGGCCAATGGCCAAACACAGAGCAAAGAGGCATTTCCGCCCCATGCGCCCCATGCGCCCCAGAAGGCGAAGAAACAAAAGGAAATTTACATTGACGCTGCGAAGTATGCAACGCATATTTCCACTTCACTTGTGTTTGCTCTCAGCTCCTTTTCGCTGGCTTCGATCTGCGGCACACACATTTAAATGTATTTATTTTTTAACCCAGGCCACAAATATCTCAAAAGACGAAGAGGGAGAGGGAAAAGGAGAGTTGCCCCAAAGGAAATTCGCAGCTTGCTCCGGGCAACGCGACCACGAATCCCACATTTATATCAAATAAATGATTTCGACTCAGGCATTCGTTAAATCATACAGAGTCGAAATTTAAGGTGGTCTTCGCCGAATACTTTCACTTTTATTCATCTAATTTTAAATGCAACTCTCATTGAACTTGGGCATTTTGTCGATTTGCACGCCCACCACGCGAATGACCTGCTGGGAGGCAAAGATGCCCGTCCTTATGCAATAGTCGAGAGGCATCTTTTGCACCAACTGTGACAGGAAGCCCCCCACGAAGGCGTCACCACAACCGTTTGTGTCCACAATGTCTTTTGGGCTCAACTTGGGCACTGGATATTCGAGTATCTTTTCGTTCTCCTGAAAGCAGAGCACCGGACACACAGCATCGGTCACCATAATGGTTCGTGGTCGTCCATTGATCTTGGGCAGAGCCTGCATTCGTTTGCCGATTTCAAATATATCCTTGGTGTTCCATTCGTGCGTTGCAGCAAAGGCCAGGGCTTCCTCCTTGTTGCTTATGATGAAGTCCACATAGGGAATGATCTCGTCCAGCTGCGCTTTTTGGGTCTCCAGCACAAACACAGCGCTCAGATTCAATATGGCGATGCGGTGGGTGTCGCTGGCCAGCTGCGAGATGCGAAGAACTGTGGATGGACTGACAGCCAGAAAGAATCCCGTCATGTAGAAGTAGCTGGCACGCTCCACCACACAGCAGCTCTCCTCGGTGTCCATCCAATCCTCGGAGAAATTGGCAGCGGCACCCAAATTGGCCACGAGAGATCGATTTGGACCACTGATGATCACGGCGCAGGTGCCTATAGTTGGTGTTAAGTGATTACTTGTTTAGACAGCTTCTCATTGGGCTTACCTGTGGGCGCATCATCCCTCACTTGGTAATGCGTTTCCACACCATCCGCTTTGGCCCTCTTGGCAATCGCCTCACCAAACTTATCCTTTCCCACGGCCCCAAAGAAAACCGCTCGAAAGGGTGTGCCCACAATCCATTGAAAGACTCTCATGGAGTTCTGACAGGCTCCTCCGGCCGATAGCTCCAGGTTCTCCTGATTGGTGATCTCGTCAAAGAGCGCCAAATGCTTCTCCTCGGCAATGATGGCGGCATTCGCCTCCAGGCCATACTTCTCTAGCAACATGGTGTCATCGATGGAGGTGGTCAGATCGAGCAGAGGATTGCCAAAACCAATTAGAACGCCCTCAGACAGCTCCATTTTCTTCTTTTTATCCTTGGTCTGCCGCCCCTCTGCGTCTTTGCTGATGTCGCCGCAGGATTTGCTGGTTAAGTTTCGAAAATGTGCCAATTGCCGCTTGAATGGGTCGTCGATCTGTGGGGAGTCTATGGCCAAATTGGATAGATAGTGGACGGCAGCTGTCTTGTGCCACAGTTGCCTCGAAATAAAACTGACCAAGGAAGGTTTCGTTAGGCGTTTCATATCACAAGAATTTTTAATAATTTTTTAAATCGAAAAGTGTCTCCATGTTCGGAAGTGTATTAAAACTTATTGAGAAAACTCTTTGACATGAGTAGAAAAGGGAATGCTAAATGTAAATTTGAAAATGTTGAAACTAAATTTGGTTCTAAGAAGATGTTCCTGAAGGCTTTAAATTTGAGATGATTCTCCAATATTGCCTGGATTAATCCCATTTACAAAACAAATGTGATGGAAATCACATCGTTCACAATTTACATATTCCTTTACTGATTTTCGAAATGTTACACCTTGCGGAATAACTCGGCCCAAATAGCCAGTTCCAATAGCCACGGGCGAACAAAAAAAAAAACCCTTTATTTGATACAAACGATCGACAGACCAGAAGAAATTCAGCCAAATGTGCAAAGCCACTCAACAGAAAATTGGGCGCGAGGAGGATGGAGGAGGATAATAGCCTTTGGGCTGGGCAGGACATGTGAAGAGAAGCTATCGAGGGAAAGGGGAAGGAGTGGGTGCGGGTGTGGGTGCAGGGCAAACAGGAAAACGAGAACCTAAAATCCGCTCAGCGGCATAATCAGTGCAGTGCAATGCAAAAATTGTTCACAAAATGAAAACTAATCGATGGTGGCCCAGGGATGAGGTAACCAGTAGGAGAATCTACCACAAAAAAGTGGGCGTGTCCCCATTGCAGCTCCTTCTCCTACTCCTGCTGATGATGATGATGATGATGATGGCGTTCGTTTAGGTGTTTTACACGCTGGACGTGCATAAAATTGTGCGCAGCCTGGCGTATGTACGTGGTGGAGCGGTGGGAGCAGAGGGGGTGTTAGTCTAAAGGGGTGCTATATAGTGGCATAGCCCGAGAGTATTCCCGGCACGTATCGCAATTTAAATTAACACTTTTTTCCTTTTTCCATTTTTTTTTTTTGGTTTTTTTTTGCGGCTTTCGGTGGGGTAAACGTGCCGCGGTTTTTGCTCGCAATGGCTCTATGGCTATTTTTCGACTGTTTGACTTTCGTTGCGTGGGATGGGGCTAAGTAGGGGCCCAATTGGGCGCTAAGGGTGGGGGGCATAAACTTTGATTACAACATTTCTATTTTAATTAAGCTCTCATCGCTTATGATGCGTGTCAAATGAGACACTCAGACGGACATGGATCACTCATTCATTCACTCACTCACTTATTCATTTGCACTTTCGATTATTTGGGGTATCAGCTGTGATTTTAGATTCCAGCAATGAATTTATTTATCTTGTTTATGTGCTTCTAATTAGTTGCACTGTTTGATGCATTTTCTTGAAAACTATTTGACAAAGTTTTCTCCTATTCAAAGGAGATACAAGAAGATGGCAAGGTATTGCCAAGGCAGAGGGTGGTCTGGTCGGTGGGAGGTGGAATTTTATGAAAATTCATAATTATAGGGTAAAAGTTCTCATTTATTTTCACGCTGAATTAATTAAAAGTTCACTTATGCACGGAATTTGCATAAAAATGACATTTTAATTGCGCTTCATTTGTGAAGAGCTCGGCTATGACGAAGGAGCGCCCTCCATCTGCCTCGTCTTTGCTGTTGCCTTATGAAAAATGGTTCCACTAACCAACAATGGTCCCGGGACAGAGCAAGACGTCGAGGCGCTGCGGGCGGCAACGACGATGGCGCTGACGCCGAGCAGAGAGAGAGAGAGAAGTGCTCTCCAGACAGACAAGAACACTTTGGATGCCACTAGAAAACGCACTTGCCAGTCGTAATGAAAAAACACATTTCCTTTCACATAGCCGCTGGATCTGGATCCTGGGAGCTAGAGATAGAATTAGTATTGATAATGTTCAAGAGTAAGATCTAAATAGAAAATATAATCTTATTGAGGAGAGCTTTGTCCCCATCATTAGGCACACTGAAAATATATAAAAAAGAAGAGATCCCTTGCCATGCAAAGGACTTACTACTCCTGGATGAAACTAAGGTGTGAGGCGTCTCTTAAGTTTTTGATCTAATTTTGTTCATCACTTTCATTGAAATGGAAACGGTTTTTAGAGCGTTAACCTATTAAATGTATCAAACATGCACAAATATTTCACCTATTTTTTTTATTTTAACCAGAATTACTTGCCCCAAAAAGAGTTCAGCACATCAGAAAATAAATCTTGCTTTAAATCCTATATGAATAATGCTTATGGAGCGATGCAAAAGATGCAAAAGAAAAACTGGAGAAAAGTCGAAAATTGAAATGTATTGTGACAGTAATTTTCAGTTCATCGCATTAAATGTGCCCCTATTAGCTTTAACAAGTACCTGACAAATAAGTTAATTCCCTAGCGTAAACATGAGCGCACATTAACGCTCCCTCCCCCACCCATGGCACACACACACATACACACACACACATACCCATTGAAGGGGAACCCCTGTTGTTTGGCTGGCTCCCTCAGCATTTCATCAACTTGTTCTAACGCATACAAAAAAACGACGAATGAGAGATAGAGAGAGAGAGAGAGAGAGGGTGGTGGTTTGGGGAAAAAAAAAGTTGCTCTGAAATATTCTCAAGTTTTACGTTGGGAGTTGTTTTTTTTGTCTTGATTTGGATTTTTGCTCATTTCCGAATACGGGCAACCTGAGGTTTGTTTTAATTTGCCGCTTTTTCTATGGCTCCCGCTTCTTGCTCATGCATCTGCTCCTTATCCTCCACTACGTTCCCCTTCTCTGGCATTGTCTTGTTCTGAAGCAAAACTTTTGCATTTTCTCATTTTCGGAAAATGTGCAAAGGGATTTGTTTTCATGGCTCCTGCTCCTTGGCTATATGGCTATGGCTATGGCCATGGCTATATATGTGTGTGTTTATGTTATTCGTATGATATGATTTCTGCCTTTGTCCCTCCTTTGAGATTATATGCAGCAAGCAGAGAGAGAAACTCAACACAAAAGACAACACAATGTGAACAATTGGAAAGGGCCCCAACCCCTCTTAAGAAAGTGGAGTGGGGGCAGGAAGTGGGTTTGGGCGGGGGCCACGACAAATAAATAAAGCCAAAATACATCTGTTTTGGCATAAATTTTGTTTGTAAGTACAAGAGAGAGAGAGAGAGAGAGAGAGAGTCATTGGAGTAGGCACTCGGAATACTGTGGGAGTACCGACCAGATATAGAAATGTAGATATAGCATATGATATGTGTATATCTGTGTGTGCGTGTGTTTGTGTGTGTGTGTGTGTCTTTTTGCTTGTCTTTTACTTTCGTTTCTACTGCTGCGGAAAATTTGAGTTTTCTTTTGTGAATGTTAGTTCAAGGATTTTCCGCAACTGGTATGAGAGAAAGGAAAAATCATCTCTAGAGAAATGGAAATCGCTTGACAAAATCTTAATTTGAAACCTAATGCTGTTACCATTAAAAAAAAAATTGAAATCGAATGGTTTGATTAAGTTCTTCTTTATTTATTTGAAAAATTATCTAAGAAAGTGTGCCAAAGAATTTATTTTTGGAGTTCAACTAGGATGTTCGAAACTCTATAACTAAAAAATAGTTAATCAGTGTATTCAATAAAGAAAGCATTGGTGAGTCGATTTAATAGTATTTGTGGTCTGTTCCTATATGCATTTCCTTTTTAATATTTTGAGACTTTTCAATTTGCTGCTTATAATCATCTTTAAAGTCAAAGGGAGCTTATGGTTGGCTTTGATTTTATTTGCCTTATTGAACTTTCGATTCCGGGAAAAATGCCATAAGAGATTCTGCCTCATTCGGTTTCCATTTTGACAAGCGTGTATGGGTGTGTATGGGTGTGTGTGTGTGTGCGTGTGTGTGCGCGGGTGTGTAATGGTGGTGGAGGGAGAGAGCGGGCATGGTACATTACATTGTTTTATTTGAATTACGATTGGAGCTTCGACAAAGTTTTGGCTGGCCGGAGGTACTTTTGTCTCCCTCCTTAGGCCAGAACACATAAAAGCTGCTTTGGTGCTGTAATTTAATTTGTCCCACTCGGAGGCAAATGCGTGCTTATGTTTATGTCTCCTCTCTTTCTCTCATTTAGTCCCTATCGTTTTCTCTCTATGATATTTGAGACCTGCCGGCATGCGTAATATGAGATAATGTTCTTAAATAAACTTATTTCCTTTGCATTATTTAAGGCGTTAAAAGCCATGGCCTCCCACGCATAATTATAAAATTGAATAAATCTAAATAATGAGGCGTCTGTTCGAATTCGCCATGATTCAATTCAATGGTATTCCAGTGTCTTTTCCATGCTCAATGTCTCTTAGTGGCTCGTACGTGAGGCTTTTGTTAAACAATTAACTTTAAAAAGTTTTAAATCCTTTTCACTGCAAAACTCACGGCCATCGCAGTTCCACCCAACCCAAATAAAGTGCTCTTTCTTTTGGCTCGTTTATTTTGTCTGTCCGCTAACAAAACGAAAAAAGAAAAAAAAGATTCCGACAGGAAGAATCTGTGCTTCAGGTTATGGCCCCAACCAGCTCCAATCCTTTGCACACCAAAAGACTCGCATTTTTTGCTACTTCGGCTACGAGGCTGTGGTTCTTGTTGTTGTCTGTTCCACGCTGTGGCACGTGCAACACGGTGCAAAAACAACTGTAAATACAAGGATGATGACTTACTTAGTTGGCAAGGTAATAAATGGCCAACATCGTCAGCAGCATCCACATCAACATCAACGTCAGCAACACCAATGGTCCTTGTCGGGATTCAGGTTCTGGTTGAAGTTCTACGTTGACCATTAAAATGATCAAGTTAAGCCCCACAGATCTTCTGTTTCAAATTATTCCACTTCATTCATTTTTTGGGAACTTTACGAGAAACTAACTAAATAAGAAACATCGATCATTTGGCATAGACATTAAGATCTATGAATCTTAATAAAATTTTGAGAAAACTCACGAATTACGAATCTAACATCTATCTATCCTTGATCACCTAAAACTAAATTATTAAACTTTTATCAAGATTATGCAAAGATGTTATTTCAAATATTTTTGAACAATTGTAGTACATTATTGATCAAAACTCTGATTTGTCTTAGGCTGTATTTCGGACAATTTGCAACCGATTTGAAAAATTTGTATGCTATATAATCTTTAGTGGATTTTCAAGGACATGAATATTGGATATCGGACAAAAATTGGCAGAGATAGAGGATCGAGGAATTATTAATATTTAATTAAATTAATTAAGTACTCATTTGTTACTGAAAAATCAACAAGTACTTAATGAATATTTAATTAATACTGAAAAACCAACAAGTACTTAATAAATATTGATTTAATACTGAAAAATCAACAAGTACTTAATGAATATTAATTTAATACTTTTTTATCAAAATCAACAACTATTAGGCTTATTAACGAAACCCATAGACAAAAACAGAAATTTAAAAGAAAAACACATTTTTATTTTTATTGTACATAGCTAAAATATTAAATTATATTAACACAACCTTATTTAAACTTAAACATTTTATTAATTATTGTTTTATACAGACAACTGTATCTTTATTTAAACATAAGAATTATAAAAATAAGATTCTAATAAAAAAACTGGTTTTATTTTAACATAAATCCGCAGGACACTAATTTTGCCAGGGCATGAGATTTTTGGTCTTCCAGAAGCAGGACTCTCGATCTAAATTCAAGGATTCCTGAAATACTTTCCAAATGTGGGAGCTGAAATAAAAAGAGTTTTTTGGATAATAAAGTAAATATATCGGTAGTCCTTTAAAATATATTGACGTGACTAAGACCATCCTTATTATATATTTACGTTCCTTTAAATGCTAGCAAAAGTTTGGAAATTTAAAAAAAAAAAACAATCGACTCGATTTTTTAAAATTTTGACTGTAATTTATATTAAAAATCGGTTCAACATTAGTTATTTAGATTTGAATGCCAATTTATAAATCACATTCAGAAGAGCAAAAAAAAAATATAAAGCTTGCAAAGTTGAGGGTGTTGCGTAAATTATGGAACCGTTATTGAAAAACATTTGGTAAACATTTAAATTTTCCTAAGTCTGTATTTAGGACAATTTTTGACCGATTTTCAAAGTTTTGATGTAGTTTTTATCGAATTTTTATCTCCTTTAAAATACCGTCACAACTTTAAAAGACATTTTTGGAAATTTTTGAAAATTTTTTGACAAATTGTATGATTTTCATATAAATAAATCAATTTTCAACTAAAACTAAATTAAAAACTAAAAAATAAAAACTAATAACTAAAAATAAAAAATAAAAACTAAAACTAAAAATAAAAACTAAAAACTATAAATAAAAAAAAAAATCAAAACTAAATAATAAAAACTAAAACTAAAATATAAAAATCAAACATTTAATTTTAGTTTTAATTTTAATTTTTATTTTAATTTTAAAAAAATTGTTACTAATAAATAAAAAATTATAAATAAAAACTAAAAATAAAAACTAAAAAATAAAAACTAAAAAATAAAAACTAAAAAATAAAAACTAAAAAAAAATAAAAACTAAAAAATAAAAACTAAAAATAAAAACTAAAAAAAAATAAAAATATATTAAAATAAAATAAAAAATAAAAATTAAAAAATAAGAAACTAAAATAAAAGCTAAGAAATAAAAACTAGAAATTAAAAAATAAAAACAAAAAAAAATTAAAAAATAAAAACAAAAACTAAAAAATAAAAATTGAAAAATAAAATTAAAAAATAAAAACAAAAAATAAAAATTTAAAAATAAAAATAAAAATAAAAATTTAAAAAAAAATTTTTAAAAATACAAACAAAAATTAAAAAATAAACTAAAAAAATTTAAAACTAAAAAAAAATAAAAACTAAAAAAAAAATTAAAAACTAAAAAATAAAAACTAAAAAAAAAAAACTAAAAAATTTAAAAATAAAAACTAAAAAATTAAATATAAAAAATAAGAACTAAAAAAAAACTAAAAAATAAAAACTAAAAAAAAAACTAAAAAATAAAAACTTAAAAATAAGAATTAAAAAAAAAATTTAAAACTAAAAATAAAATCTAAAAAAAATTAAAAACTTAAAAAAATCAAAAATAATAACTAAAAAAAAAACTAAAAAAAATAACAACTAAAAAAAAATTAAAAACTAAAAAAAAAACTAAAAAATAAAAATTTAAAAATAAAAATTTAAAAATAAAAAATAAAAACTAAAAAATTAAATATAAAAAATAAAAACAAAATTAAAAAAACAAAATTAAAAAAAAAAAACTAAAAAAAAAAAACTAAAAAATAAAAACTTAAAAATAAAAATAAGAATTAAAAAAAATTTAAAAATAAAAACTTAAAAATTAAATATAAAAAATAAAAACTAAAAAAAAATTAAAAATAAAAACAAAAATTAAAAAATAAACTAAAAAAAATTTAAAACTAAAAAAAAATAAAAACTAAAAAAAATTAAAAACTAAAAAATAAAAACTAAAAAAAAACTAATAAATAAAAATTTAAAAATAAAAACTAAAAAATTAAATATAAAAAATATAAAACTAAAAAAAAATTAAAAAATAAAAACTAAAAAAAAAAACTAATAAATAAAAACTTAAATAAATTAAAAAAAAAATTTTAAACTAAAAAATAAAATCTAAAAAAAAATAAAAACTAAAAAATAAAAACTAAAAAAAATTAAAAATAATAACTAAAAAAAATTTTAAAATAAAAACAAAAATTAAAAAAAAATTTAAAACTTAAATTAAAAACTAAAAAATAAAAACTAAAATAAAAATTTAAAAAAAAACTAAAAAATAAAAATTTTAAAATAAAAAATAAAAACTTAAAAATTAAATATAAAAAATAAAAACTAAAAAAAAATTTTAAAAATAAAAACTAAAAAAAATTTAAATATAAAAACAAAAAAAAAACTAAAAAATAAAAATTTAAAAATAAAAAATAAAAACTAAAAAATTACATATAAAAAAAAAAAACTAAAAAAAATTAAAAAATAAAAACTAAAAACTAAAAAAAAATTAAAAAATATAAAAAATAAAAACTAAAAAAAAATTTTAAAAATAAAAACTAAAAAAAAATTTAAATATAAAAAAAAAAAAAAAAACTAAAAAATAAAAATTTAAAAATAAAAAATAAAAACTAAAAAATTAAATATAAAAAAAAAAACTAAAAAAAAATTAAAAAATAAAAACTAAAAACTAAAAAAAAATTAAAAAATAAAAACCAAAAATAAAAACTAAAAAATAAAAGGTCAAAGTTCAAAGGTCAGAGTTCAAAGGTCAAAGTTCAAGGTCAAAGTTCAAGGTCAAAGTTCAAAGGTCAAAGTTCAAAGGTCAGAGTCCAAAGAGTAAAGGTCAAAGGTCAAAGTTTTAAGGGTAAATTTTACTGATAAAAGGTCAAAGTTCAAAGGTCAAAGTTCAAAGGTCAAAGGTCAACGTTTCAATTTACCACTTCACCAACAACTTTGACCTTTGAACTTTGACCTTTACTCTTTGACCTTTGAACTTTGACCTTTACTCTTTGGACTCTGACATTTGAACTTTGACCTTTGAACTTTGACCTTTGAACTTTGACCTTTGAACTTTGACCTTTGAACTTTGACCTTTGAACTTTGACCTTTGAACTTTGACCTTTGAACTCTGACCTTTGAACTTTGACCTTTTATTTTTAGTTTTTATTTTTGGTTTTTATTTTTTAATTTTTTTTTTAGTTTTTTTTTTATATTTAATTTTTTAGTTTTTATTTTTTATTTTTAAATTTTTATTTTTTAGTTTTTTTTTTTTTTTTGTTTTTATATTTAAATTTTTTTTTAGTTTTTATTTTTAAAATTTTTTTTTTTAGTTTTTATTTTTTATATTTAATTTTTAAGATTTTATTTTTTATTTTTAAATTTTTATTTTTTAGTTTTTTTTTTTAAATTTTGTTTTTAGTATTTATTTTTTAGTTTTTAATTTTTTTTTTAGTTTTTAGTTTTTATTTTTTATTTTTAAATTTTTATTTTTTAGTTTTTTTTTTTTTTTTTTATATTTAAATTTTTTTTTTTAATTTTTGTTTTTATTTTAAAATTTTTTTAGTTATTATTTTTAATTTTTTTTAGTTTTTATTTTTTAGTTTTTATTTTTTTTTTAGATTTTATTTTTTAGTTTAAAATTTTTTTTTTAATTTATTTAAGTTTTTATTTATTTTTTTTTTTTTTAGTTTTTATTTTTTAATTTTTTTTTAGTTTTATATTTTTTATATTTAATTTTTTAGTTTTTATTTTTAAATTTTTATTTATTAGTTTTTTTTAATTTTTTTTTAGTTTTTATTTTTTAGTTTTTAATTTTTTTATTTTTTTTTTAGTTTTAAATTTTTTTTTTAGTTTATTTTTTAATTTTTGTTTTTATTTTTAATTTTTTTTTAGTTTTTATTTTTTATATTTAATTTTTAAGTTTTTATTTTTTATTTTTAAATTTTTTTTTAATTCTTATTTTTATTTTTAAGTTTTTATTTTTTAGTTTTTTTTTTTTAGTTTTTATTTTTTAATTTTGCTTTTTCGTTTTTATTTTTTATATTTAATTTTTAAGTTTTTATTTTTAAATTTTTATTTTTTAGTTTTTTTTTTTAATTTTTAATTTTTTTTTAGTTTTTATTTTTTTTTTAGTTTTAAATTTTTTTTTTAGTTTTTTTTTTAATTTTTGTTTTTATTTTAAAATTTTTTTAGTTATTATTTTTAATTTTTTTTAGTTTTTATTTTTTAGTTTTTAATTTTTTTTTAGATTTTATTTTTTAGTTTTAAATTTTTTTTTTTAATTTATTTAAGTTTTTATTTATTAGTTTTTTTTTTTTAGTTTTTATTTTTTAATTTTTTTTTTTAGTTTTTATTTTTTATATTTAATTTTTTAGTTTTTATTTTTAAATTTTTATTTATTAGTTTTTTTTAAATTTTTTTTTAGTTTTTATTTTTTAGTTTTTAATTTTTTTTAGTTTTTATTTTTTTTTAGTTTAAAATTTTTTTTTTAGTTTATTTTTTAATTTTTGTTTTTATTTTTAAATTTTTTTTTTAGTTTTTATTTTTAATTTTTTTTTTAGTTTTTATTTTTTATATTTAATTTTTAAGTTTTTATTTTTAGTTTTTTTTATTTTTGTTTTTATGTTTATTTTTAGTTTTTATTTTCTTTTAGTTTTTATTTTTTTTAGTTTTTATTTTTTGTTTTTTAATTTTTGTTTAGTTTTTTATTTTTTAAGTTTTTATTTTTTATTTTTAAATTTTTATTTTTTAGTTTTTGTTTTTATTTTTTAATTTTTTTTTTAGATTTTATTTTTAATTTTTTTTATTTTTAATTTTTTTTATTTTTTGTTTTTTAGTTTTTATTTTTAAATTTTTATTTTTTAGTTTTAAATTTTTTTTTTAGTTGTTATTTTTTTTTAGTTTAAATTTTTTTTTTTTTTTTTTTGATTTTTGTTTTTATTTTTAAATTTTTTTTTAGTTTTTATTTCTAATTTTTTTTTTTTTTTTTTTTTTTAGTTTAAAATTTTATTTTTAATTTTTATTTTTAGTTTTTATTTTTTAGTTTTTTATATTTAATTTTTTTAGTTTTTATTTTTAAATTTTTATTTTTTAGTTTTAAATTTTTTTTTTTTATTTTTTTTTTTTTTTAGTTTTAAATTTTTTTTTTTTTTTTTTTTTAAATTTTTGTTTTTATTTTTTAATTTTATTTTTTAGTTTCTATTTTTTAATTTTTTTTTAGTTTTTATTTTTTAATTTTTTTTTTTAGTTTTCATTTTTTAGATTTTATATTTAATTTTTTAGTTTTTATTATTAATTTTTTTTTTAGTTTTTATTTTTTATTTTTAATTTTTAGTTTTTATTTTTAATATTTTTTTTTTGGTTTTTATTGTTTGTTGTTATTTTGTAATTTTTTTTTAGTTTTTAGTTTTTAATTTTTTTTAATTTTTTTTGTTTTTATTTTTTAATTTTTTTTTAGTTTTTATTTTTATTTTTTAATTTTTATTTTTTATTTTTATTTTTTGTTTTTATTTTTGTTTTTATTTTTGTAATTTTCTAGTTTTTGTTGTATTAAAATTACAATTAAAATTAAAACTAACATTAAAATTTAAATTAAAAGTAAAAGTAAAAGTAAAAGTAAAAGTAAAAGTAAAAGTAAAAGTAAAAGTAAAAGTAAAAGTAAAAGTAAAAGTAAAAGTAAAAGTAAAAGTAAAAGTAAAAGTAAAAGTAAAAGTAAAAGTAAAAGTAAAAGTAAAAGTAAAAGTAAAAGTAAAAGTAAAAGTAAAAGTAAAAGTAAAAGTAAAAGTAAAAGTAAAAGTAAAAGTAAAAGTAAAAGTAAAGTAAAACTAAAACTAAAATTTAACTTTTATATTTTAGTTTTAGTTTTTATTTTTTAATTTAACGTTATTTTTTTATTTTAATTTCTTATTTTAAGTTTTAATTTTTGTTTCAAAAATTTTCAAAGTTTATATGTAGTTTTTATCGAATTTTTATCTACTTTTAAATGCTATCAAAACTTTAAAAGATTGCACAGCTGGAGATTTTAGAAAATTTTTCGAAAAATTTTATAATTTTGGTCAAAATGTCGATTTTCCTTAGGCTGTATTTTAAACAATTTTCAACAGATTGAAGAATTTTTTATCTAATTCTTATTACATTTTTACATACTTTAAACTGCAATCAAAAGCTTGGAATTTTGGAAAAAAAAATTTCGACCCGATTTTTGAAAATTTTGACTGTAATTTTTTTCAAAAATCGGGTCGAAATTAGTTTTTTAGATTTGAATGCCAATTTATAACTCACATTCAGAGCAGCAAAAAAAGACATGACATTTTTAAATTGCAAAGTTGATTGTTTTGCATTAATTTTGGAACAATAATTGAAAAAAATTTGGATTTTCTTATTAATGGAAATTTGGAAATTTTCCAGATTTTCAAAGTTTTAATGCATTTATAATTTTAATTTAAAATTTGATTTAAAATATTATTTAAAATTTAATATTATATTAAATTAAATTTAATAATTTTAAGTTTAATTAAAAAAATAAAAATAACAAATAAAAACTAAAAAAAAATAAAAAATAAAAAAAAATTTTAAAAAATTAAAAATTAAAAGAAAAATAAAAACTAAAAGAAAAAATGAAAACTAAAAAATAAAAATAAAAACTAAAAAATAAAAACCAAAAAAAAAATAAAACTAAAAAAAAAAATGAAAACTAAAAATAAAAACTAAAAAAAATAAGAAATAAGAAATAAAAATTAAAATAAAAAATAAAATTAAAAACTAAAAAATAAATAAATATAAAAACTAAAAAAAAAAAAAAAATAATAAAAAAAAAGAAAAACTAAAAAATTAAAACTAAAAACTAAAAAATAAAAATTAAAAAATAAAAACTAAAAAATAAAAACTAAAAAAAAAAATAAAAAAAACTAATAAATAAAAAAAAATAAGAAATTAAAAAATAAAAAAAATAAGAACTAAAAAATAAGAACTAAAAAAAAAAAACTAAAAATAAAAACCTAAAAACTAAAAATAAAAAATAAATATTAAAAAATAAAAACTAAAACAAAAAAAAAACTCAAAAATAAAAACTAAAAAAAAATAACAACTAAAAAAAAATAAAAACTAAAAAAAATAAGAAATAATAATTAAAAAAAAAATATTAACTAAAAATAAAAAACTAAGAACTAAAAATAAAAATTAAAAAATAAAAACTAAAAATAGAAGATAAAATAAAAATTAAAAACTAAAAAAAAAATAAAAACTAAAAAATATAAAAAAAATAAGAACTAAAAAATAAAAAACTTAAAAATAAAAACCTAAAAAAAAATAAAAACTAAAAAAAAAAATAAAAACTAAAAAAAAACTATAAAATAAAAATTAAAAACTAAAAAAAAATAAAAATAAAAACTAAAAAATAAAAAAAAATAAGAACTAAAAAATAAAAAATAAGAACTAAAAAATAAAAAATAAAAAACTAAAAAATAATAATAAAAAATAAAAACTAAAAAAAAAAAAACTAAAAAAAAATAAGAACTAAAAAACAAAAAATAAAAACTAAAAAAAATAAAAAACTAGGAACTAAAAATAAAAATTAAAAAATTAAAAACTAAAAAATAAAAACTAAAATAATAAAAACTAAAATAAAAATTAAAAACTAAAAAAAATCTAAAAACTAAAAAAAAATAAAAACTAAAAAAATAAATAAAAACTAAAAAAATATAAAAACTAAAAAAAATAAAAACTAAAAATTAAAATAAAAACTAAAAATTAAAAAATAACAACTAAAAAATAAAAGGTCAAAGTTCAAAGGTCAAAGTTCAAAGGTCAACGATTAAAGTGTAAAGTTCAGGTCAAAGTTCAAAGGGCAACGATTAAAGAGTAAAGTTCAGGTCAAAGGTCGAAGTTCAAAGGTCAAAGGTTAATGTTTGAAGTGTAAATGTCTAAGTTAATTAACCTTTGAACTTTGACCTTTGAACTTTGACCTTTGACCTGAACTTTACACTTTAATCGTTGACCTTTGAACTTTGACCTTTGACCTGAACTTAACACTTTAATCGTTGACCTGTGAACTTTGAACTTTGACCTTTGATCTTTTAACTTTGACCTTTTATTTTTTAGTTTTATTCTTTATTTTTTAGTTGTTATTTTTTAATTTTTAATTTTTATTTTAATTTTTAGTTTTTATTTTTTTTTAGTTTTTATTTTTTTTTTGTAGTTATTATTTTTTTTTTAGTTTTTTTTTTTAGTTTTTAGTTTTTATTTTTTTTTTAGTTTTAAATTTTTTGTTTTATATTTTATTTTTTAGTTTTTATTTTTTAATATTTATTTTTAGTTCTTAGTTTTTTATTTTAGGTATTTATTTTTTAGTTCTTATTTTTTAGTTCTTATTTTTAGTTTTTTGTTTTTTTTTTAGTTGTTATTTTTTTTTAGTTTTTTTTTTGTTTTTTATTTTTTAGTTCTTATTTTTTATTTTTTAATTTTTATTTTTTATTTTTAGTTTTTATTTTTTAGCTTTTAATTTTTTTTTTTAGTTTTTAATTTTTATTTTATCTTTTATTTTGTATTTTTGTTTTAGTTTATATTTTTTAGTTTTTATTTTTTAATTTTTATTTTTTATTTTTAGTTTTTACTTTTTTTTTATTTTTATTTTTTTTTTTTTAGTTTTTATTTTTTTTTTTTAGTATTTTTTTTTTTTTTTTTTTTTTTAGTTTGTAATTTTTATTTTATCTTTTATTTTTTAGTTTTTATTTTTTAATTTTTATTTTTAGTTCTTAGTTTTTTATTTTTAGTTAATATTTTTTTTAAATTTTTATTTTTTATTTTTTTTTAGTTTTTATTTTTTTTTTAGTTGTTATTTTGTTTTAGTTTTTATTTTTTTATTTTTATTTTTTATTTTTAGTTTTTATTTTTTTTTTAGGTTTTTATTTTTTTGTTTTTATTTTAGTTTTTTATTTTTTAGTTCTTATTTTTTATTTTTTAGTTCTTATTTTTTTTATTTTTAAATTCTTATTTTTTTATTTTTAGTTTTTATTTTTTAATTTTTATTTTTTAGTTTTTAGTTTTTATTTTTTTTTTTTAGTTTTTATTTTTTAGTTTTTATTTTTTAATTATTATTTTTTAGTTTTTATTTTTATTTATTTTGTAGTTTTTATTTTTTAGTTTTTTTTTTTTTAGTTTTTATTTTTTAGTTTTTTTTGTTTAGTTTTTATTTTTTAGTTATTATTTTTTTTTTATTTTTTAGTTTTAAAATTTTTTAGTTTTCTATTTTTTTTTTAGTTGTTCTTTTTATTTATTTTTTAGTTTTCATTTTTTTTAGTTTTTGTAATTTTTTTTTATTTTTCATTTTTTAGTTTTCATTTTTTAATTCTTATTTTTTAGTTTTAATTTTTTAGTTTTTATTTTTTAGTTATTATTTTTTTTTTTTTTAGTTTTTATTTTTATTTATTTTTCAGTTTTTAGTTTTATTTTTTATTTTAGTTTTTATTCCCTATTTTTTTTTAGTTTTTATTTTTTATTTTTTAGTTTTCATTTTTTTTTTTAGTTTTAGTTTTTTTTCGTTTTTAATTTTTAGTTTTTATTTTTATTTTTTAGTTTTCATTTTTTCTTTTAGTTTTTATTTTTTCTTTTAATTTTTCTTTTTTTAATTTTTATTTTTTATTTTTTTTGTAGTTTTTATTTGTTATTTTTTTTTTTTTTTTTTTTAATTAAACTTAATATTATTAAATTTAATTTAATAAAATATTAAATTTTAAATAATATTTTAAATTAAATTTTAAATTAAAATTATAAATACATTAAAACTTTGAAAATCTGGAAAATATCCAAATTTCCATTAATAAGAAAATCCAAATTTTTTTCAATTATTGTTCCAAAATTAATGCAAAACAATCAACTTTGCAAACCTCTAACTATGTCAATTTTTGGCCAATTTCAAAATGTCATGTCTTTTTTTGCTGCTCTGAATGTGAGTTATAAATTGGCATTCAAATCTAAAAAACTAATTTCGACCCGATTTTTGAAAAAAATTACAGTGTATACACTGTCAAAATTTTCAAAAATCGGGTCGAAATTTTTTTTCTCCAAAATTCCAAGCTTTTGATTGCAGTTTAAAGTATGTAAAAATGTAATAAGAATTAGATAAAAAATTCTTCAATCTGTTGAAAATTGTCTAAAATACAGCCTAAGGAAAATCGACATTTTGACCAAAATTATAAATTTTTTCGAAAAATTTTCTATAATCTCCAGCTGTGCAATCTTTTAAAGTTTTGATAGCATTTAAAAGTAGATAAAAATTCGATAAAAACTACATCAAAATTTGAAAATCGATAGAAAATTGTCAAAAATAGAGCATTTGGAAAATTTTATTTTTGACATACAAAATTTCAATATCTGTGCCTAAATTTTTGCAAAAACCTCAACTTTGCAAACCTCTAACTATGACAATTTTTGGCCAATTTAAAAATTTCATGTCTTTTTTTGCTGCTCTGAATGTGAGTTATAAATTGGCATTCAAATCTAAAAAACTAATTTCGACCCGATTTTTGAAAAAAATTACAGTGTATAATACACTGTCAAAATTTTCAAAAATCGGATCGAAATTTTTTGTAAAATTCTTCAATCTGTTGAAAATTGTCTAAAATACAGCCTGAGAAAAATCGTCATTTTGACCAAAATTATACAATTTTTCGAAAAATTTTCTAAAATCTCCAGCTGTGCAATCTGTTAAAGTTTTAATGGCATTTAAAAGTAGATAAAAATTCGATAAAAACTACATCAAAACTTTGAAAATCGGTAGAAAATTGCAATAAATATAGCATTAGGAAAATTTCAGTTTTGACAAACAAAATTTCAATATCTGTTGCCTAAGTTTTTGCAAAAACCTCAAGTTTGCAAACCTAAAAACTATGCCAATTTTTGACCAATTTCAAAATATCATGTCCTTTTTTGGTGCTCTGAATGTGAATTATAAATTAGCATTCAAATCTAAAAAAAATAATTTCGACCCGATTTTTGAAAAAAATTACAGTGTATTTATACACTGCCAAAATGTTCAAAAATTATAATTATAATAATTTAATAATCCTCTAACATTGCCATTTTTTGTCTGATTTTAAAAATTCATTCCTCTTTGTTCTGCTCTGAATATCAATTGGTAATTGGCACTTAACTCTGGAAAACTAATTTTGATACATGATACATAAATTTTTGAAATCGGACAAAAATTTACAGAGTTAGAAAATCTCAAAGTTGGTGTTTTTTAAAGAATTTGAAAACCATTATTGAAAAATTGTACGGCCGTGTTAAGGACAATTTTAAACCGATTTCAAATTTTTTAATCTATTTTTTACATTTTTAAAAACTTTTAAATGCTATCAAAAGCTTGGAAATCTTGGAACAAATGAAGAACTACAATCGACACATTTTGCTCAGAATTTAAATCATTTCTGGATTCCCTTAATTCTAATCCTGGCTTCGCCCTTGGGTCCGTGATAAACCAATTCGTTAAACATCCAATGAAGATTACAAAAATGTGTCATCAATTAGAGGTCTTTCATTAGCTTTCAGCCCTCCTTAGTAGAACCTGGATTTGAGCAGTTGCTTGACTAAGAAAATGATTGACTCCCAATGTCTCATATAAGTTTTTAAGATGTGTACTTACTATATACACACACCGAACTGTATTTATGTGTGCTGCTAGATCGTCGATTCCCATCCACTTCCAACACAAAAATTCATTTTGAATCTGATTGCATTTTTGTTTTTATTCACTTTCTCTTTTTAATTTTTGGGTATTGTTTGTTGCGTTTTCAGTGAGATTTATGTTGTTGTTTGTTGGTTTTCCTCATGTTTTTTCTTTCGTTTTTATTTAATGTACTTAATGTTTATGACGACTATGAATGGATGGGCTTAATAAACTATGAAATATTAAACTTGATCGATTTTTCTTCATTTTGCATTTAATAGTTTTCGTTTTTGCTTGTTTTTTTGTTGTTTTATTTTTATTTAATGCTGAGACATTGTAATTAAAACTCGCAATGTTTCGTTTAAAAATCTTTAGGTTTTTTTTTTTAATTTGTTAAATTACATTTAGACACATTTAGCAGAACAATTTGTATTACAATGACATTGTGTGTGTATGTTGGAGGAATTGGGGCAGGTAATAGGAAAGGACGCGTTCGATTATCCCAATTTTAATTACAATTTCGATTTTGTTTTAAATACAACTTAAAACAATCGGCATTAAGGTTTATAATTTAATTTTATTCAGTTTTCATTTCGGTTGCTAACTTAATTTATGCTATTATATGTAGATTTATACATAAAACCTTTATTTGTCTTTGAATAATAACTAGAAAGTGGTGCATGCTTCCAATGGACAGGTATGGAGGGGGTGGCATGGACAAGGAAACGGGACGTGGACATGCAAATAGACACCGAGACGATTATAAATCGTATCATATCTCTGGGGTCATGGAATTTGGCGTTGGCCTGAATAAGTTAAGCACACAACTTGCTTACAGACTACACCTAATACAAGTTTGGTAGTAGTACGTATCGTAGTAGGTGTGTATTAGTGGTGGTATTGAAGTATTAGTTAGTAATTTAATTGGTTTTTCAATTAATACGTCATACATAGAGGACACAATTCTCTGTCTGTCTCTCATTCTCTCTCTGTCTGCTGTCTACACAATTCACAATTCATTTGGATAAAGTTTGTAGTTTTTATTTAATTTAAGATTTTGTTTTGTTTTTAGTTTTGTTTACAAGCTAATCAGACATCTATATATTTAAAACGTGGCACAAATCACAAGTCAGATTTGTCGCAAGATCAAGATACAATTGATACGATTCGTTATGTATAAGATATTACATTTAATTTAATAATTTATAAATGGTTTAAACTAAATTGGCTAAAAATGTGATTTTTGAACTGCTTTTGGTTTGCTTCGTAGTTGTTTGCCATTGTTGTTTGCTACTCATCCTAAATCCCTAAGATCATTTCGAATTTGATGATGCTGAAATACCGAAATACATACCTAAGAGATGTATATCTTTGAATTGAGCACATTAATTAATTTTAATTTCTTTCTCTTTTTTATTTTTTTCTTCTCATTCATTTCTTTTGCTGTTGTAATATCAGAAGAAGCAGTCATTTTGTAAAGCGCTTTAAATTATAGGTAAAATGCTTAGCAGATAGAGAAATTTATCATCCCAAGAAGTATTATTTACAATCTGTTTCACTTTTTGCCTTTAGCAACAATTTGCTGTGTGGCATCATATTACAATTTCTCGGACACATAATACACATACAATTTTAACAAAATTGGCAACACGATTTTGTATGAGGGTGTAAAAACTTAATTAATTATGAATTATATCGTACAACCAATTTTCTTTTTTTGCGCGTTCTATTTGAATAAATTTTCTAAAGTTTTCACTTAGTTGTTATTGTAGCTACATCATTTTTTTTCTTTATATTAGTTTCTCAATTTAGTGGTGGCATTTAATGCCATTCGTCGTTTCATGATCAATTCTCCAAGTTCAATTGCTTATTTATTGTTATAAAATAATCGGGCGTGCGGCAGTATCTCTCATCGTCTGCCGATTGCCACAGTAATTTGCTGTTCCATTTAATTGGTGGTTAAATCGGTTAGTTGGTTTCCCTTTAATCATTTCTGTTTTTCGTTCTGTCTTTATATTGTTTCCTGTTCTTTACAATTTGCCAGCAGCACTTGAAAAATATTGCTTCGTATTGATATTGTACAATCGAGTTTTCATTAAACTAAACAAAAAAAGGTAGACAAACAAGAAATAAAACAATTCATGCTACGGTATTAACTTAGGACTAATAACGTTGTACAGAGCAGGAGGGATTATAAGTATGTAAATGGAACTCATCTTATTTAGTACTGGGTGTGCGGAAATTATGGGATGGGGTGGTAAGGGGGATTAACATCAACTAAAGTGAACTAAAAATAGGTTACTGTACAATTGGCAGTGGCTGCTGCTCATAAGGTGGTTGCATTGAACTCAAGTATCAGACTATTGGGAACACTTTCGGCTGCTGCCGTCACTGACCCAAGTCAAGAGGTCATTATTGACTTGACCGGATCGTCTAGTCCGGCTCCCACGCAACTAAAGTCATTCAACTGACCCATATGCTGAGCCTGCGCTTGGCTTAGGCTCTGCTGCTGGTGGTGATGATGTTGCTGTTGTTGCTGCTGCTGCAGATGTTGCTGCTGCTGGCCAACACTGTGATTTTGTAGCAGCTGGTGATGATGATCCAGCAGAAGATTGCTACCACCGTCGGTCACCGAAGATGCAGCTGAACCAGCGCCGCTTATCAGACAATCACCGATTTCATCGCCCAGCGGACGGCGACGAGTTCCACCCTGCTGCTCCTGCTGCAGTTGCTGCTGTTGGCAACTAGGCAAATTAGCCGCTTGCCGTTGATCATCTAGGATGCTGTCACCCAGGAATGATCCCAGCGAAAACTGTAGCGAATCACCGCTGTTCTGCAAATTCAGTATGCTATCGATGGCACTGGCCACATGGCGACTAATGTCATCGTCATACTCTCCAGTGACTACAGATGTTCCACCCATGTGATTAACATGCATCTGCTGTTGATGATGCTGCTGTTGTTGTTGCTGCATTTGCTGTTGCATGTTGTGTTGGTAATGATGTTCCTGCTGCTGCTGCTGATGTTGTTGTTGTTGCTGTGGATTCATCATATTCGTATAAGCCTGATGATTAGCAAAGCTATGTTGTTGTTGTTGCTGTTGTTGTTGTTGCTGCTGTTGTTGTTGCTGCTGCTGCTGTTGGTCCATCCAGCTAGCGGATCCATTTACAGCCAAACCATCGTGTAATCCAAGCATATCAGCATCAAGCAGTGCATGCTGCGGCACCTGCACATGTTGCTGCGAGGACATGGGTGAGGAGGACGTCGAAGATGCTGTGCATAGACGCTTGCTGCTATTATCATCCTCCAAGTCACTGCTGGAGCCCATTAATTGGCTGTCCCATTGACGTTTGCGCGATTCGCCGTTTACTAACAGATGTGCCTGGGTCTGGCCATCTGCAGTGCTAGTGCTGCTAGTCATAAAATCACTGTAGTGAGCCTCCATGCTTTGCATCCAACGCGGATTGTTATTGCAATTGAGTTCAATGTGATGCTGCTGCTGTGCCGGTGGTTGGGCAGACTGTTGTGTGGCATATTGTTGTTGCTGCTGCTGCTGTGGTTGCTGCTGTTGTTGTTGTTGCGGCTGCTGCATAAATCCTGTATCTGGTACCCACATATTTAACTTAGTTTTATGGTTATTGGTTACCGGCGATTTGGAATCACCAAATATTTCATCCAAATTAGATTCAATATCTTGGGTATCACTACTATTCTTCACATCCAAATGAACTGGGGATTCCCCAAACATTGCCTCCAGTCGCGTCTCCACCGATTTCTGGACATCAGAGTCGCTGTTAAAGAACTCACTAATGGCCGGATGCTGATTTTGCTGCTCTGTTTCCACCATAGCAACTGGTTGTTGTCGCTGCTCACTACACGATGAGTTCTTCCCCGAATTGTTGGTAACCACATTGTGATCACTACTGGCACAGCTGCTGTTGTTGCTGCTGCTGATGCTCTGATTGCTCTTGTCAATGCAGCCATTTGGAAAGAGATCAGTCATGTGATTGGTGTTGTTTATCAAGTTGCTAGAGTTGTTAGTTTCGGCAAAGTGTTGTTGCTGCTGTTGGGGTTGCTGTTGCTGTTGCTGCTGACCCTGTGGGAGTGCTGAATGCTGACCATTCTGTTGGGGCAATGACTCATTGTTCATTAAATTGAGTTCATTTTGTAAGCAATACCAGTTATCCTCCTGAACAACATTCTCTGCATCATTTGTCTTCATATGTGCTTGTTGTTGTTGCATCTGCTGTTGTTCTTGGTGTTGTTGCTGTTGAGTCTGCGATTGGTGTTGCTGGGTCTGCTCCATCAATGCTTTGTCACCATAGCAATTATCATCAGTAGTTACGCCAGCTGCTTCCATTTTATGCTCTACCTTTTTCATGATAAAACTAGGCGTTAGTTCAGATTCAATATCAAAATTGTCAAAATCCTTTTTGATATATTTCGGTTGACCTTTGGTGGAGGTCTCCCTCTCCCTTTTAACTACTGTTTCTTGCGCTTCGGATTTATTCTCCTCTTGCTTCAGTTGCTGTTGCTGCGCGGGCTGCTGCTTGGTATAGGCCGTATTTACATCAGCGCTATTTTTGAGCAGATCAAACTTATCAACAACGCCATCCGATTGAATTGGTCTATCTTCTGGCTCCAATTTGATTTCCTCTTTCACTTTGGCATCTAATGAATTAGTCTCGGAAGATACTGTCGTCGTCTGCACCACTTCCTTCAACTGTTGATTGAAATCCTTGATGTCATTAATTTCCCCTTTTAGATCGTCGATCATTAGTTGTTGCATTTGCAGCAGCTCTGAAGTGCGATGGGGTAACTGTGCAGCATTGGGAGGGGGGAAAGATAAGTTTTATTTAATTAAATTGAAAACTCCAAGCCTTCGAAAGATTTGACTTACCGTTGACTCTTGATAAAGTATCTCTTGGAATTTGCCATTGAGCTGACGGAATTTATCCTGAAAGCCCACAGCCGTGGCCTCAAATAACTCATCCTCGTCAGAGGCCAAGTCCACATCGTTTTCGTGCATGCAATGGTACCTATATGGTATATATATATATAGTATGATTAAAAAAGACTATTCTTTTTAATTTTGAGGTATTCATTGTAAATCTAACCTTATCAAGCGTTTAACAGCCTCATCCTTAGTGCGAAAAGGTTTTACATAGTCGGGCTTGAGGCAGCTCTCCTGATCTACCTCCAGTTGGCGCACAAATCTGTGAAAAAAATTTATGTTAATGTCATTCAACTCAGGGTCAGGAGATTCAACTGGTTAGCAGTTGCTCCACGTCTCTTTTTTGGGTTCTTTAAATGGGCATTTTTCAACCAACTACTCACAAGGAGAGGCGTGCAATTTTTGGCTTCGGTGTGGGCAACTCATCCGACTTGGCCGGCATATATACTATGGGCACCGTTGGCAATGAAGGCATTAAATTGCTCAGTACAGGAAGAGAGGCTGTTGCTGCTGCTGCTGCTGTTGCCGTTGTCACTGCAGTAGCCATCGCTGGTGCTGGTGCCGCTGGTGGTGGTGGCGGCGGCGCCAAAAGCTGTGGTTGTTGTTGCTGATGTTGTATTGGCTGCTGTGTTGTCTGTTGTATTGGCTGTGGTATTGGCTGTGGTAGTGTCTGTTGTTGCGGTTGCAATGGCGGCATGGGCATCATGTTGCCAACAGGCATGATTGTGTTGCTGTTGGAATTGTTGTTGTTGCTGCTGTTGGCCAATAGATTACTAGACGAACTGGCAAATATAAGCGGAGGTGGTCCGCTTTTGTTATTGATAATAGGGGGTTGTTGTTGTTGGTGTTGTTGCTGTGTCACCACTGGCAACAAGTTCATTTTTTGAGGCAATACACTGAGAGCTCCATTGAGTTGTTGTGGAGCTGTTGCCTGCAGATTGGAATTGAGTTTGCTGCGTACGGTCGAGTCCTTGGGCTTCAGTTGCTGTTGTTGTTGTTGTGCTTGCTGTGGCGCTGTCAGCTGTTGTTGTTGGGCAACGCTTGCAGTGTTTGCTTTCTGCTGAACCAGCTTCTGTTTGTTAACCTGCTGCTGCTGATGTTGCATAGGATAAATGTGTATTCGTTGGCCAATATTCTGCTGCTGCTGTATATTGACTGTTGCTACTGCTGCAGTTGCAGCCGATCCAGCGATTGTTGTTGTAGTTGTTGTGGAATGATTATTTGGTTGCACCACATTGGCTGGTATGACAATTGCATTGCCAATTGTTTTCACTGGTTCAGATATTTGCTGTTGTTGCTGTTGCTGGATCATCAGGCTGAAGCTGCCGTTGCCATTTGGTGTGGGAAGGATTCCCTCCGGCGTAGGTACCTCCTTGCCTGAGGCCAAGATACGATGTTGCTCGGCAAAAAGCCGCTGAAGGGCCACATTTATCTCAGCGTCGCTCATCGGTTTGTTGTATGCAGCAATTGCACTCGGATCCATGTCTGGCGATGGGGTGGGTAATGATGGCAGAAATGATTTATTTTGCAACTTGATGGTCAGGAATTGAATCTGCATTTGCACCTGCTTGAGCACCTGTTGCATTTGAGCAGTCACTTGTATTGCTTGGACGCGGGAAACAGTGTTTAGTTGCTGCTGTTGCTTGGGCGGTTGCTGAGGTTGTTGTTGTTGCTGCTGCTGCTGAGCTGGCAACACCTGCAATTGAGTCACAGGAGGAGCCGCCGACACCGCCGCCACAGTAGGAGCAGTGCTAACCACCGCCACGGTGGATCCCGATGCAGTTGTCAGTGTCGTATTAAAATTAATTCGTTGCTGCTGATGATGCAATCCAACCGAAATTGGCTGTTGTTGTTGTTGCATGGGCGCTGTCACCCCGATGAGTTTGGTGCCACTCGTTGTCTGAAAAGGTTGAATAGTGCTGCTCATGGTGGTTGTAGTCGTGGTGGTCGTCTGGCTGGAGCCAGCGCTACCCACAACAATCATATGCTTGCCACTTGCCACATTGGGTTGGACAATTTGCACGGGATTATTGTTGGGCTTTTGTGATAGAGGATCCAATTTGGGCATAGGCTTAACTACACTGGCATTTTTCAGATTGGCCAATTCAGCGGCTGTTGATGTGGCTTTCGGCTTCCGCACTGGTTTCTTTTTGACCACAGTCCCTGTGCTAGAGGCAGCCCCAGCTGCATTCTTTGCCGGCTCTAGCTTTGCTTTGCTCTGATCAATTATGGGCGCCACATTGGCCACCTGCTTGGTCACGGTGGTGGTGGTGCTAGTCGTTGTATTCGAACTGGTGCTGGTGGTCAACGTGGTTGTCGCTGTTGTCGTAATGGCCAGTCCATTACTTATCGGCTGTATGGGATGTACAATCTGTTGTTGTGGTGGCTGTGGACGCAGAGGTAGCGTCAATGTTGTTGTATTTGTGCCCGAGGTAGCAGATGTCTGTGCTGGTGGTGGTAGCGGATTAACATCGTTGAAATGCAACTGGCCCAGTTGTAGGCACTGGGCCAGTTGCTGCGCATTGATACCAGCGGGTGCAATCAGCAGACGTTCGGTGGGTCCAATTGAGGCTGCCGTCTGCCCGGCACTCATGGCGGTTATTTGATTCGTTACGCTATTAAGGCAGAATAGCTGCTGGGTACTCGGATCAATGGGAGGCAGAGCAATATATCGTTGCTGTCCATTGCTGACAATCGGTGCTGTCTGAGTACTCTGTGGCACTGGCGTAGTCTGCTGCTGCTGTTGCTGCTGCTGCTGCTGCTGCAAAAGCACCTGAGACGTCATCGGCAATTGAGGAAAAGACAATGTGGCGTCACTTGCCTTGATAGACATTGCCGGAGCTTTGATAGTGGTGACCCCACCAACTGTTGCAGTGCTCGAAGGATGAACTGATGTTGACATTCTCCTATTGTTTGCAACTGGAAATGAATACAGATGAATTAAAATATATTTTGCAATAATTTTCTGTAAAACTTACCCTTCACTTCGATCTTCGGAGCCGGACTAACTTTGGGCAACTGCTGCAGAACTGGTTGGGCATGTATCACCGGCTGTTGGTGCTGCTGTTGGGGTGGAGCTATCGTTTGAGCTGTTGGCTTATTAGCATCCGCTCGTGTCGGCTCATTGATGATGGTTACATTGGGCAGGGCACCTTTCAGCAGAGCCTGCAGAATCAATTGCGATTGATGATCTTGCGGATTGTTGGGATCATGACGAAGAATCAAACGTTCGCAATGCTCCGACACAGCCAAGGTAAGGCTACCAGTTAGCTGTGGCACCAATGCAGCTGCCGTGGCTGGTGATCCCACAGATATTGATAAATTTCCTGGCATTCCAGTTAGCTGGGGTGGCAACATTGTTGTGGGTGCGGGAGCGGATGCCGGAACTGCTGCCGACAGAGGTGTTGTTGGCGGCGTCGCTTGTGGAATCGTTACCAATTGCATCTGACGACCATCATTTGACAGTTTAATGGCTGTAGTGGATGGCTCTCCACCAGCGGCTGCTTGTGTTGGTTGGAACACCAATTGCGTGGTTTGTTGCGGCTGAGGCTGGGGCGGATTTGTTGTTACTGATGATCCGGGAGCACCGCCCATTACAGTGGCACCCGGTGGCAGGATGGGCATGATTTGAATCTTATTCTCAACGGCACTGCTTATGGGCAACGTTGGCTGGTGATGATTCTGCACTTGGGAGATCTGAATATTGCCTATCTGACTGGGCACTGCGGTTGGAGTGTTGGTTGCCAGGCCGTGGGCCAGCATCAAGGTGGAACTCGTGCTAGTGCTGGTGCTTACTGGAGCAGTCACCGGAGTGGTTAGTGTGATGGTGTTCACGGTATTCCCAGTGCTGGAAATAATGGCGGCGACGGAGGTGTTTATGACACTGTTACTACTACAGCTAGTCATGGGCAGACTGCTGATAGCTTCCGTTTTTTTGGTGTTCCTACGTACGGCGGGTTTTCGACGCGGCTTCACTGCAGCAGTTGTCGACGCAGCCGGCACAACAACTGGGACAGGATTAGCTGTTGTCGTTGACGTGGGCAGAACTTGAATTGGCGGCGGCAGGCTAATGCTTATCGTTGGCGTTCCTCCAGTCGTCTGGAGTGTGCTGCTAGTGGTGATCTTGGCTGCTGCTGCAGCTGCAGCTGCCGCCTGTTGGGCCAAATGTTGTTGCGCCTGTTTCTGAATCTCTTCGGCTGTAGGCAACCGTGGTGTCGATAGGGTATACGGTGGTAAAGATGAAGCCCCTCCCACTGCGGAGGACGTTGCACTCGCATCGCTCGGATCAATCTTAATGAGGATATTTGGTATTTCGGTGGCTTCATTGGGCGGCTGCGTGTTAGTCTGGGTTGCTGGTATGGTCAGTGTGAATGGTAGACCATCGCTGCCATTTTGGTGCGGTATAGAGATCATGATATCATTGGAGCTCGATGCTGCTGCTGTTGTGATTGGGGCTGGTGTAGCAGGCGTTGACGCTACTGTCTCATCTGCTGCCCCCCCACTGGTTGTCATTAGTCCAGTGTTTTCCAGACCATAATCCTCGTCATCATCGTCATCTCCCGTGATGCCGCAAAACTTCATCACATCGCCGAGATCAAGTTTGCCATTGCTAGCACGTTGGATATGCGTTGGCGGTGGTGAGGGTGACTTTGCTTTCTGTTGCAGCATGGACGCGGGCGTAGTAGTGGGCGTGGCCGATATGGCTATCTTTTGCGGCGTCACTATGGACGTCGAGGTAATCGGTGGCTGGATCGTGGCTTGGACTGCAGTGGCCGGTGGCTTTTTCTTACGAGGACGTGGTTTCTTTTTTGCCTCGACGGTCGGCTGTTGCTGCTGTGCCTGTTGCACCTGGGATTGCGTCTGTTGGAGTTGATGTTCCAACTGTTGAATCTGGGCCTGCTGCTGTTGTTGTTGCTGGTGCTGCAACTGGATCGTGGCCATGGCCGCTTGCTGTTGTTGTTGATGCTGCTGCTGCTGCTGTTGCAGGACCGGAACTGGAGTGGATTGTCGCAATGGCTCCGGTGTCACAGCCAGCGGGACATGCGCTGGCGATGATTGGGTGAATAGCTCTGCTGTTGTCGTCCCACCACTGATACCAGTACTTGGAGCCTGCGGCGCTTGGAACGCAGTGGCTATCTGCTGGATGTGGGCTCCATTCAGCTGATTCAGATTAATTGTGGCCCCGCTTAGATTCTGTTGGAGATGAGCCGGCAGCTGGGATATGGCTGTCAACCCATTGGGCATTTGGATCTGGGCTGCTGCCAGCTGCAGATTTTGCAACTGGGCGGCTACACTCTGGCCCAGTAGCTGGGTGTTGATGGTTGCCGTCGTGGCGAACGGCTGAGATCGTGGCGCCTGCGCCTGTGCCAAAGCCGCGTGTAGCCCACTTAGCTGGGTGCCCGTCTTGATGGCGCTCTGGAAATGGCCGGCAGATGCCGTCTGCTGAATGAGGTTCGCCTGCGAGGACACTAGGAAGGTGGGCGCGGCAGCCAGCTGCATAGTAGCCCCATTCGTGCCCACAATTCGTAGCAGCTGTTGCTGTGCCGGCTGTGAGAGTTGTGCCTGGCCCCGAGGATTCTGGATTACCAGCGATGGTGTCGCTGTCAATTGTGGTGTGGGTGGACGCAGGATAAGCTGCACTCCCTGCGGATTCTGTTGGACCAGTACAGGCATCTGGTTCAGTAGCAATTGCTGCGGCTGAGCAGTTGTGGCCGGGAGAAGGATCTGTTGCTGTTGCGTCGCCTGAGCTGGCGCATTGGAGGCCTGGGTGCTGGCATTGGACGTGACAAGCTGAGGCTGTGGCGACTGCGAGATTTGTGATTTCGATTTGACCTGTTGCTGCGTCGTTAGCTCCTGCTGCGGCTTCGGCAGGATCTGTTGCGGCGTTTTGCTGGACTTTGTTGTGCTGGTGGTAGTGGTTGGCAGGGCAATGGTTGCCGCATTGGTGACAAAGCGTTGCTGATGCTGCTGCTGGTGGTGGTGGTGCTGCTGCTGTTGTGGGTGATGTTGATGCTGTGCATGTTGCTGTAGTTGAGGCTGTGGGGCAGTGGCTATGATCTGACCTTGGGGTCCCTGAATAAACTGAAACACTTGCTGTGGCTGCTGATGCTGCTGTTGCTGGTGCAATTGCTGGGTGCTGCCCGTAATTGTGAACTGTTGGGGCAACATCTGCACGGATTGTGGCTGCGGCGTTGGTGGCTTAATAGCTGCTGCTGTTATCGAGCTGCTAGGACTTGGTATTGGGCTATCCGCTATCAGAGGACTACTGCTCTGGTAGTGGTGGAATTGCTGCTGCTGGCTCACCAATGTGGTCTGGGCGGCTTTTTTCGCTTGACCTTTTGGGCTACAAGCCACATTTGCTGTCGCAAACGAAGTGGGCGGGCCCCCATAGCCGCCGGCTACTGTCGATGTGGAGATGGAGGTGGGCGCTGCAGCGTTGCTGCTAAAGATTTGATGCGTTAACTGCTGGGGTTGCAGATGTTGCTGTTGTTGCTGCTGTAACAATTGCTGCTGGCTGTTGTTGGCCCGCTTGTTGTTACCCTTCTGCGAAATTAGATTTCAAATTATTATCATGGATGCAAATGCAAATAAAATAAGTGAACATTAATACCTTGTTTAGCTGGATATTATTCGATCCAACAAGAGTGGCATTCAGCTCACTGCCAACACCGGCACCGACACCAGCATTAGTTGTGGCTATGAGACCACCACCAGTTGTCACGCCAATAACAGTAGTGGCTGCCGCCGGCGATTGAGAGGGACTTGGCTGAAACACCACTGTACCAGCATTTGGACTGCCATTGGTGAACTGATGTATGGATTGTCGCCTGCCAGGCGTCGCCGCCTTGCGCTCCTGCTGGAAGATATCGTTTATAATGGGCGGTTGTGGACGGATGGAATGTGTATGCAACTTACGTGGTCCTGTGGATTGCTGTTGACGTTCAATTGATTGCCACCGGCTACGAGCACCACATCCTGTGGAAACGGTGAGAGCGAGGGCGATGGTTGCAGACGTGGGCTAGCTGAGATCGATGGTGATGGACTGGGCGTCAGAAACGGACCCGGAGGAGACAATATTCCTGCAAAATCAAATAAAATATAAGAAAAGGTTAGTTAGTGCCTACTAGCATGTCAGATGTTTTTTTGCAACTACTATGGACTACAACAACACATAATTTGAAATCGGTCTAGCGGGGAAAATATGGTAGGAAAATAATCCAGATAATAATTTTCACAATTTGAACTTCGTTGTTGACTTATTTGGATGTAAGAGGTGCGAACAGGCAGGGATACCAATACGGGAAAAGACGCTCCTTATTATCAATACCATTTGCATCACTGATTTACTAGCCCTAACCCAAACAGCCGTTGCCATTCAAGCTGCTTATCCTTGGCAACTACTGACAATCCCTAGCAGTTGTTGTCTTGACAATTAATTACCAATTGCTTTCGGTCACAGTTTATTAACTAATCAAATCAAACACGGTAGCTTTAAAACAGTTCTATCATAACTGCTCCTTTAATTAACGTGTGGGTACAGTTAGTCAGCAGAGCAAAGGGAAAACCTCAATCGGAGACAGAAAATTTGAGAGAAAAAAAAAGAACTAAAGCAAAAAGTGACGCTGACGACCGAGGACGAAGTTTCGACAGAGAGGAGGAGGAGGAGGAGCTCACTTTTGGCTGCTGACATGGATACATGTCGACGATGAGATGGTTGCACACAGATGGATGGATGCATGGCTCGGCTCAGCTCAGTTTGGCCTGCTGCCTGCTTGATGGCCATTTACTTGAGTGTCTGGCGCAAAAAAAGCTCTCACACATACACACACACAGAAACAGAGTCAGAGCCAGAGGCAAAGGCAGTTGCAGTGGCGTTGGTGGTGTCAGGAAGGATTCGGGGTGGCAAGAGTGAAGCGCGTGCAGCGTGAAGTAGTAGATCACGTTATTTTGCATTTTGTGCAGAAGCCAAACGCCAGTTGTCCGCGTCGCGAGATGAATCCTATTTACAAGGCACACAACCTCTGAAACTGAGTGTGTACACGCAGCCACTCACACACAAAAACACACAGAGAGAGCGAGAGATGCACTCACAACAGTTCTCAGTACATGTCAAAGTCAGTGGATATTTTGTCGGACCAAGGAAAATTGTGAAGTAGAAAAAGGTAGCGCAAAAAATGTCGATTTTTTCTCTCTTTCTCTCTCCTTTAAAAATTTCTGTAGCCTTCTGTGACCTTCTCTCCTACTGCTACTTCTTCATCATTTGCAGTTGAAGTTGCAGTTCCAGTTGCCTTTGAAGTAAATTTACCTTTGAATTAAGCCAAATCTAGTTGCAGCACTTGGACTAATGGATCAACTCATACTATAATTGAAAGTGGAGTCTCACCAATTAATTTTTACTTTAGGTCTTTTATCGATAAAAAAAAAAAAAACTATAACACCTTTTTTCGATTATAGTTTTTAATTGAGAAGGAAGTGATCCTTCGTATGGGAATAGGAGAACCTACGAAAATGTATAGTTCATACTAAGTAATGTCATATTTTAAGTTGAATATCTCTAGTTTATGTCTCGGTTGCATTCCCATTTATTTAATGATATTTTGATATAAAGAAGAGGAACACACGAGCGTCATAATCATGTCATTTGAGTTGAACACTCAAGTTCCCAGCTTCCAGGCGAGTTAGTCAGTGTTGTTGTTGCCCATCCCACTCTCTTATCTACTAAATTTCATGTCAAAGAGAGAGAAAGAGAGCGAAAAATAATAATATTTATTTATATGCGAACACACATACAGCAGACCAAGGGAAAGGAGGGGGGAGAAAGGCAGAGACTGTGGGCATAGGACACTCTAGAGACAACAGAGCCTCCACATCGTTGCCGTTGGCTACAAAGAGGTGGAGTGGCGGGGGCAAAAGGGAGTCCCACCTTATGCTTTCGCATATTTTATGTATCAGTGTGTGTGTGTGTGTCTCTGTGTCTGTATTGTATCGTTGTTGTGTATGCGTTTGTCTTTGTTGTTTCATTTATTTGGTTGACTGGTATGACCTCAGCCTGGCGTCCCGTCCTGTCGTTTCACATCGCGTTCTGTTCTATTCCTTACACCGTCTGTCTGTCTGTCTGTCTTACTGACTGACTACATGGCGCTGCCAGAGGACTACTTCTCTGCTAAGTAGAAGTTGTGCTAGAAGCGCCGCCGTTTTGAAGTTTTCATCCTGTATATGGCGAGGAGGGACGAAACGAGATGTAGCGGGTGAGTAGTCTGGCTTGGCTGCTGTTCGTTCTATTGTCACATTTTGCAACAATAGCAGCAGCCCGTGCGCGAATCGGACTCCAAAAAGGATCCGAGTAAACGACTAACAACAACAAGGGGTCCTCTCCCTCCTCCTCAATTGCCTGTGCCTTGCATTGGTATATGAACTGTTGATGGTGTTATGGCGATATGTCGGTGCTGCTGCTGTGGCCTCCCGTCTACAGCCTCTTCTTAACCACCACCCCAAAAAAACCGAGTCAACCCACTTTGCCCCCTTCCTGCCCTGTCGCAACGCGTTTATAAGTAGAAGCACATAAAAAAATGTTTGTGCAAAAAAAAATGGAAAAAGAAACAATGCCCAGGCAATGGCAAAGGGAGATGCGGGGCAAAAGCAAACGGGAGGCATATAAGACAGAGCTTGGAGCTTGTGGCTCCTCGTGGAGCGGATAAAAATGAAATAAAAATCGATAAGTAGAGGCACGTTTGTATATGGATGGTGCCATCTTCTCCTCGTATGCATGGCCAGAGTTAAGCTTAAGTATGGTGGGAGAGAGAGAGGAAAGGCGGAGAGATGAGATGAATGGAGAGCGACGAACGACGGTGGCAGGAGTGATTTTGCTAGATGATGGTATGTACACACAAACACACACACAAAGCTATGTCTCTCTGCATGTGTCATATGTATGTTTAGTTGTTAATTTTCTTGGAATCGTGCTCAACATCAAATCAAATTACTAACTGCTGCCCCGACTTTTTTTTTGGATCTTCTATACTTCATTAGAAGAAATTTAAACTTCAAACCGATGAAAGAAAAGTCGATCAATTTTATCAGTACAAAAACTCTAGTAGTTAACCGATATAAATACCTAATAATTATAACCTTAACATAAGCTCTAGTCTAATTTCTCACCCCAATCTCAATGAGTGCTATATAGGAATGATCTGACCGACAGTTCTGTTTGGTTCATACCAACAAATACATTATTCAATTAGTTAATATAGTTTCCTTTAGCAGGTGGAAATGCAATTTCAATAATCGACACATGGTCAATTAGAATAATGCCACTGCACCGCACTAAAATCACCCCGTCACCATGACCGCCACACAACAATCGCACTTCGCACCACTTCGAACAATTACGCTAAACGCAGGTGAATGAAATATTTATTAAGCTGCCATAGAACATGACAGGCGGACAAATAGCTCTATATATACTACATATACATATATTTCAAATTAATCGATCGATATGCTAATGCGTATCACATACCAAACGATTAAGTGCAATTTACAAAGTATGTATACATACATATATTTTACTTTTTGGTAGAATGACCACGTTTTTATTGAGAATCTGGACACATAATCCCCAAATATAAACGAGAGAACAAGGCCTATTTCTTAGCTTGATTACACTTGCTGCATATTGTTTTGAATTTATGTGGCATAATTAATAGTATCATTGAAATGTTAATCTTCCGCGTGGTTCCATTTTTTATAAAATTGTGTGAATCGCTAATAACAATCCAAGGGAATTTGAGAGTGAGGTTCTAAAAGGTTGTGCCTCATTAGCACATACATACATAAGTAATGCGTGGGCTTCAGATTAACAACAAAAACAACTTTATATACATACATACATAGGTACGTTAAGTGATGGGAGGAGTAGCAGTATAAGAAGGACCTAACAACAATTCGAAACTTGTCAGTACAAATTGACTTTTTGTCGCTTTGAGTGTGTGTGTGTGTTGTGTGTGGTTTCTGTGGTTTTTACATAAACTAAAATGTGCGGTTTAGATTTAACCACATTTTAGAATTGGTTTTGCGACGAGCTCTTTATTCAAATGCAATCAACAGGAATTGGGTAAAAGTAAGTAAGTATGAAGCATACATACATATGTGTAGGTGTATGGTAAAAGTTTTCTCATTTTTTTTCTTTTCTTTTGGGCCAAAGGTAAAATGAAACGAAAAATGTATCTATATCTTTATTTGTTTTGCTTTTCCGTTGGTAAAGGAGAGGGAAGGTGGGAGGCAGAGTGGTGGGAGGTGCAAGTTGGTAGCTGGCGGGTCACACGAGCGCGCATTTCTTCACAATTTACGTAGTCATCGTTGTCGATATGCTTGTGTCTGTGTGTGTGTGTGTATCTGACTCTATATTGATGTATCTGTGTGTATGGCCCAAAGACGTGCGCTTTACACTTCTGCGCCCCAAAACGAGCCACAGCTACAAACAACAACAACAACAGCGGCCAAACATCATTTTGCACGCGTGCTCTTTCAGTGTTGTTCTGTAAGGGGGCCACAGAGCATTCGGTGATGCGGGGTAGGTGGAGGTGGTGAGGGAAGTGAGGGGGCGACTCAGAGGCATCTTTTAGATACTCACTAAATATTTGCGGATAAATGGTGAAAATTTTGACTGCGTTTTACAAACTGCTGTATCCGAATACAATGAATTTATGTTGAGTTGTTTCTTGCAGTGATGTCGCACTATAGTGTTGTTATGGCTCATTAGTGGCCAGAGAGAAAACCACAAAGGAGATAGAGATCAAGTTATTGAACTTTTGATTATGACAACTTTTACACACACACAATCTCTCAATAACACACACACACAACGCACGCACAGTAGTTGATTAATTTTTATTCACTGTGATAAAAATGTTGTGTGGCGGAAAGGACTTTGAACAGGACACGAAATTCATTGCGACCCCGGCACGTACATACGTAAGACTAGTCGTCGCGCCTCGAATTGCACTCAACATTTTTATATCCCCTCCATATATATCTATATATACATACATATATATAAACCATACTCGTACTCCAACTCGGCGATGTTCGCGTTCCTTGTTCTCGTTCTCATTCTCATTCTCGTCCTCGTCGTAATCGTCGCTGTGGCTTCGCGCGCCAAGAATGAAACGAAAACAACAGAGCGCGTTGGGAAAAAATATTGCGAGAGCGCGCGAGAGATAGAGAGAGAGGCCCACAAGAAAAAAAAAAGCAAGCCAAACGTCAAAAAAAAATCGAAACCAAGTGGCAAGACAGAGGTGGGCCAGTCCAGAACAGGCTTGGAGACGTGTGCGGTACACCAAACACGTAAAATCACTTAGTCCCCCAAGCAAGAGAGAGAAAGGACATTGGCAGCGTTGCCAGATGCATGTATGACAACGTTGACGATGATGAGAAAATGGAATTGGTCTTGTGCATCAGGATAACAGGTGGTGTTAACTTAACACTTAAGGCTTAATTAAAATGAGCGATTTATCAGTTGTCAGAAGAATTATCATAGACATTCACATTAATCTATGGGGGTAGGGGGGAAGTGTTTTGAAATGTTGAAGAAAATTGCAACGAAAAGACGTAGAGAAGAAGACATACGAGGAGACAACATTTAAACGACGATTTGCTTTGTTAAGCATATTGCGAAATACAAATGTTTTTATCTTCTCTTTTTCTTATCAGTCAGTAATGAATTGAATTGGACGACATTATGACATGTAATATCCTATTGGTTATTTAAATATCTCTTTAACATTTATAAAATTTTACATTATTGGATACAACCACTTACTATTATTATCCTTTTGGCCAGCCAAATTTTAAAACGCCATCTAACGGTTATGATTGACATTTTTTTAAGGTTGCCAACAATAGAAAAAAATAAATGCCTTACTAATCAAAAAATAAAATTCTCTGTCAACCCAAAACACGTGAAAAATTGCAAGATAAGAGAGTAAAACTCTCTCCCTTATGCTCTCACGCTCTCCTTTCTCTCTCTGGAAAATTGTTCTCATGTGCGCATCCACCACCACGAAGTATCCCCTTGTTGTTCTTGTTCTTTCACTTCTACTTCTACTACTACTACTACTAAAATAATAATAATAATAATAATAGCAACAAAAACAACCCTCGAAAATTTGTATACAGAAATAAAAACAACAAGTATGTACAACACAAAAGGCAACTGACAAATCAAAATATGGATATGGATTATTATCCCACAAAAGAAAATCCGTAAAACGAGAAGGAAAAACAAAAATGGGGCAAACACACGCAGACAGAGCTAACGATGTATGGGAAGGGGGGATGTGGGGGGCAAGAAAGACAATGAGATATTTTACTTTGTTCTTTCGATGCGATGGACGAGATGCCGAGAGGAAGAGTAGAAAAGCAAAATTAAGTTGCTGGCTGTTAAAAGCAATTTGCATTCTGTAAACACTTTGAAAAACCTGTTACTAAAGGTCTCTTCACCACCCGTCTCCCTCTTCTCACAAATCTCACCTTTAGTACCTCTTCTTTTTCACACTTGATTTGTGCCTCATTTGCAGTAAAAGAAAATATTGTATTTCTGGTTCTGAAACGTTCCTCCATATGCAGAGTAAATATTTCAACGCCATTCAATCAAAATACAATTAACACACTCACGTGCGTTAGTGTGTGTGTGTGTGTGTGTGTGCGAGTGTGTGTAAGCACACTAATACATGATTATGCATGCCAAGATAAACTATCTCAATAAAGTCAATAAAGACAACAGCATGAAAAGCGAAAAAAAAATACAGCTACATATGTATGTACTTATAAAAAGCATACACACACACAGACACACACCTTGATTACTGTTGTTGATGGTGTTGTGGTGGTTGCTCTGCTAAATGGAGATAAAGATATATGGTATACATATACAAGCAGATATGTGTATCTTATAGATACGTTAAGAGACACAAGCCAGCACAAAATCAAAAGAGACAACAAAATATGTTAGTTGTTGTTGTCGTTGCTGGTGATGACGGTGCACCAAAGTGTTACAAGGAAGATGAGAGAGAGCTTTGAAATTATGACACAACTCTTTCTGGGACAGCAGCAGCCCTCTGCCTTGGTTGTGTGGTTTGATGATAATTTGTAATCAATGCGTATACGCAATATATTTAAATTTAACGTTGCATGAAAAGTTCGATTTCTGCTGAATGGATTATTTGGAGGAAAATGAGAGTCACAACAAGTTGCTCGACTAGTGATACTTTTTCTATAATTAATGAACAAAATTGGGTATATAATTTGTACGGTAATTTATTTAACACAGCCATTGACACATTGTAAAGATACAGAATCATTTAAGTAAATTCGGATTAAGAAGTACTATGATGAGCCTTGCCCAATATTAACTCTTAGCTCCCTCGTTTTAAATGATTTCGTGCATCAAATCACGTTAAAGATTTGCGATAATTTTTTTAACTGCGTTTTCATCTCTCTGAAAATTGCAATGTAATTGAGATTTCCTGCTTAAGTGCAATTAAAAATTAACTTCAAATCAAGTTGTAAAGATTGGCATTAGGGTGAGTCTAGCTGACCATAGAATGTACATATGTAGACATGTGTATGTACATATGTGCATACGTACATACATATGTATAAAAGGGCATCCGATTTGTAGTCGACGACGACGGCGTCGTCGTCATTTAGTTCCAGTTTTTCAGTAAACTGGCGGAGCAATCCATTTGTCGACTAATTGACATACATCAGAACCCAGTGAAGTGTGTGTGTCTGTGTATGTGTGCTTAAATAGCAATGAGAAATTATATTTTTAGCCTGTGACTGGCCTGGCTCGATCTCCCCCGTCTGGCTGTCTGGCAAAACGAATCAAAACGTGAACACTTTATTAAAGTGGCACACACAAAAAGGGGATTGTAAAAAGAGACGATAGGCAGGCAGCGGATAGGGGTAGTGTTGTAGCATTTAAATCGAAAACTCTCTAAAGAAATTGTCAACAGTGGACACTCGCTAAAAAATCAAGCGACTGTTCGAACTATCCTCTACCAATTTCAATTTAACAACTATTTATAGACATCGTTAGAGATGATTTACTCTGATTTTTCAGTGAGCCGCATATCCGAACACTTCCCCTTCTCCATTCATACATAAGTGTTGTCATATGTCAGCGTACATATAGCAGGAGGTACACTGTACAACACATTTCGGTTTCATTTATGACCAGATAAAAGACTGTATACGGTAAAAAACGAAATGTTTATATTTAAAATATTTATTTCAGAAAAACAAATCTGCATATTATATGAAAAAATTTTGAATTTGGAATTTCCGACCCTATAAAGTATATAAAGAATATTTGGTCAGCATGAGAAGTGAAAAAGATATAGCCATGTCCGTCTGTCCGCCCGTCCGTCCGTAAAAGTGCATAGATCTCAGGAACTATAAATGGTAGAGCAATATATATCGTATCTAATAATTTGGCACACTCATACATGTTATGAAGATCTATCAATCTATCATCTATATTTTATATAAAATATATAAAAAATGGCCAAGTTATACGTAGAAACGTTTCCTACTTAAAGCGGTGCACCGGTATTTGGCCGGAGGTGCGTTGAAGTTTAGTTGTATATATTCGAAGTAGTTTTTTTACTTGATGCATTGTATATCTAAGTCGACCCGGCGTCTTACTTTATTTCATTTGGGATAGTGTAATTAGTCGTCTCTTGAGTGACAACAGTGGGACGCCCATTCCCATCCCCTTACCGGCATTCTCCACATCCTATTCCCAAAGCCGTCTTCATCTTGTTTTATTCCACTCACGAGGTGGATACACGGAGGGATGTATGTATTTACAATTGCATATTCCCACCTCCCTCACATCCCCTCGCTTCTTCCTTGCATCCCACTCAATCCGCTGTTCGTCTGTTGCCGTCTGCAGCTGTCTGCATTAATTAATTTCTCTGGATGCATACACAGAGAAGAGTCCCTTACCATTCTCCATCTAAATGGGCAGACATTTCATCTGCGTTGTGTGTGTGTTGTTGTGTAATACGTTTTATGTATATACCTACATACATATGTATGTACGTACAATTATTATGGTATATCAAATTGGAGTAGCAATGTGATGCATTTTATATAAATACAAACAAATACGTAACAAATATTTTCGCATTGACTGACATTGATTGCGGTAAGGGGAAAGGTGTGGGAAATGTGTTTTACTAGAGTTCTCTGTTGCACACGGATTTATGCTAGACATATACATACATACATACATATGTGTACACATATTTGGAAGTAATACTACTTTTTTTTCTTTTTTGTTTTAATCTTTGTGGCATTATAAATGCGTCTATAAACAACACTCACTGGCCATGACTTTGTGTCAAATTAGAGCTATTTTATCAAAGTTGATTTCATTAAAATTATGCATAATTTTTATAAAACAATTTTCAATTTTCAGCATCATCCACATCGCACATAAAAGGTAAAACAAAAAAAAAATAGTCCAGACATTTTCAATGGAGTATACATAATGTTGCCGCTCTCTTTGATAAACAAAGTGAGGAGAGATACCGAGTGAGTGAGGAAGGCAGAAAGTTATGCATTTGTTTGTTTTTCTCATAATTAATTTTGTTATAAAATCCTTTATTCTTTTTTGCGTGTTTTTTTTTTACCATTTGAAAAATTGACTAGTCACAGGAATTGATATATAATATTCACTCCAAATAATCAATAAATGCTTTAAGTAGAGTGATGCAGAGTTTTAAATAAATTAATTTCAATGTTGGTTCCTTTTAGGAGACAGCAATGTCACCTCAAAGTTTTACATATCATTTTTATATTTTAGATACTGTATTTTCTATGCAATAAGCTAACCAAAAAGCTTTCTCCTATTAATTATTATTAATATATGCATAGTTCTAAAGTAAATTGAGAGTTCTAAAGTAGATTGAGAGTTCATGGAAGAAACGTACATACATATGTAGCTAAAGTTGTATTCTCGTATATATGTACATACATATGTATGAATGTATGTATTTATATATCTATGAGTTTGCATTAAATGATTCACATCATGTCATTATAATGCACATAGACAGTTAGGCAGACAAGTGTTCACTTTTTGAACCGAACAACAACAAATTGAATCTGCCACTTTCATTCCTCCACCCACCTACCCTTTATTCTGTTATCCCGCTGCTAAATACAGAATTTGAGACTCAAGAGCCGACAAAATGAACGAATATACATACTTAAACATGTATGTATCTATGTATGTAAATGTAAATGGGTATTTTTTGTGTGTGTGGTGTTGGTGAAAACATTTTTGTGTCGGTTTTGATTATGTTGATTACAACAAATGTTAAATGTTATTGCCGTCGTCGTTTGTTGGTGATGTTCGTTTTGTTGGTGGCGGCTACTCGGCTTGTCAAATGTTACTTTGCCGCACACTTGACATTAGCAAAGTCATAATAAAAATTTCCCGCGAGAGTCACGCACACACACAGCAGCAGCTTTTACAAATTGCAAAACAACAACAGTACGTCTGCTTAAGCACTTCAAGCAAACGGAGGAACACACATACATATAAACAGGAAGAGACAGACAGAGTCTACAAAACGGTAAAATTGTCATTTACGTACAAAACAAGCGCGTACTCCCGCTCTCTTACACACACACACACACACACACACATAAACGGGTACAGGTAAGGTATCCAACCAGGCCGGGAGTTACTCGCTTAAAAAAACCTATGGTTTGCCGCACGTGAAAGTCAACGAACTGGAACACACCGACCGAACGACCCCCCTCCTATCCCCCCTTCCCTTTTTGCATCCATTCATCCTTCACTGACACTGGGCTCGCAACTCTGCAAACTCTTCTTGCCGGCTGATGGCAACAACAAAAATTCAAAGAGAGAGCGAGATACAAAAGGGCCCCCAATGGTTCAATGCATGCACCAACAGGTCTAGTACTCGTATTCGTACTCAATACAAAAACAGAGTTCAGTCCAGCGGTCCACCAACCATTTGCCGTTAATTTGTTATTGTTGTGTGAAGGCTAGGCTTGGTAAAAACCAAAAGTCCAACCATGTAGGATCAATTTCTCAATTGCGCATAGAATGAAGTATAAAAAATAAATAAATAAAAGCCATAAAGAGTCTATTCTATGTATGTATGGCCAATTGATTTTTTTTTGTTTGCCATTGACTCTTGTGGTGGTCCCTGAGCTGTAACTAATGGTGGTGTAATGGGTAGATTGCCTTCGCATCGAAATCAGAATCAGTCGATTGGATTGGGAATTTTATGCCCCCTTGTGATGCATTTTTTATTATCGTCTAAGATTTGGGGGCAGTGCCGTTTAGGGTATACAAATTTAACTCAGAAGATGGAAGAGTCATTATAACTTTTTTCTAGAAATCCATAAAATAATAAAAACATGCAAAAACCGGTAGCATCTGGTCTAAGTTGTTTTTTTAATAACGATAGTTCAGAAAATATCATATTATTAATTCCCTTTAATGTAATTTTATCACAATTGAAGAAAGAGTATATTTAAAATCAAGAAGAAATTTACTAACTACTGTGAATTTCTGTTCATTTCATTTCATTGATGTTTGATTTTAAAGAGTGGAATTTTCGGATCTACGTTTTATGTTCACTACGTGTCTTGAACGACAATGAATCGAATCGAATAGAAACAGAGAATCTACGTGTCTAATAATAGAACGAACAAATGGACACCAATCTGAATCAGCGTCAGGAGTAGCCTTTTTATTTTGTGCCACCCTTCTTTTTTTTTGGGGCTCCATTCATTCCATTTTACTCAATTTCATTCCATGAATTACATTCAAAATGTACTTGAAACATCAAAGGCAGGCAACACACAAAAAGGGGATGGGGGCGGGGGCTCCAAAAATGTGGCAAATTTGTGTGTTCATGGACGTAGGAAGGGATACATTTTACGATAAAAAAGTATTGAAAATAACCTATGTACATATTTGTATGATATTTCTTTATGTTGAGTCTGAACCGATTTTCCTTGGAATTAGCACATTCCCCTTACTTAGTACGCCCATGGTCTGTGTGGGCGTCACTTGCTAAACATGTCAGGCATGTAATTAGATTGTCACACTGGAAAGTAGCCGCCGCCGTTGGTCGTTGATTGTCATTTCATTTGGATGACCATTATGTTTGCTTGACTAAATCTTTGTTCGGAATTGAAATAGATAGATGCATGAATGTCAATTTCAGTTTTAGTGCATAGAACAGCACCCGATAATATATTGTCAGTATCCAATTTCGATTCAGAGAGTGAATGAAAAAGGGGGATTGTCACACACATGTTTGATCTGGTAATTCGAAATGCACCCTTTTTGCAAAGGATATTAATTAAATGCAGGGCAAACAATTTGAATTCCCGGGCCCACCGACATAATTTCTTGTGTCGCCGTCGTCATCGCCATCGAGTCGATGTCATCTCGTCAGTTTTGGTGGTTGCACAACTCGACGTATACGCAACATCAGGCATGTGACCGCAAACAACAGTACAAAAGGATGCCTGCTAGGCAACAACAAAGGACATTATTACATGGCATTTGTGTAAAATGCAATGCGGACAGGACACATGAAAACAAACACGCACATGCACATCCACAGCCGCACACAAAACGCTTCAAGGAGTTTCAGCAGCCAACAATAACAAAACTGTACACATGAGAACTCTATAAGTGAAGGCGAATTTCAACAAATATAAATATCCTTATACATATATATACAAATGTACATATGCATGTGTAACTAAATAAAATGCCTAAAATAAAGTAACTGCATTTGATGTTACAGTTTCTAAAAATATCCATTGACTAACAATAAATCAAGAGAAGGATTTTGCCTTCTTTTGAAAAAAAGAAGTATTTAAATCATTTTACGTAGTTATTTTTTCTTATTTTATATCTAACAATCTTACAATACAACTCACTTTACCTAACACATCTTTATAAAAAACATTTAATTCTGCAAGAACTCATCTATGAGATTTTTGTGACATTTATAAAACAAATTAAGTAAAAAATTCAAAGGACCAATTTTACTTATTCAATTCCATTGGAAAACATCAAAAAAGAGTGCGATATGTTCAATATTACGAGAAAAATCTCCCTTTAACGAAAGTCATTTGCAATTTCCATCCTAGCGACTCTTTAAGTTCTCCTTGCTGGAAGCATACGGCTTCATTTTGTTAATTAAACAACAACATCAACTACCTTACAAAAATTGGAAACAGTTTATTCTGACATATATAAGAATAATATTCATAATAAATGAGAAAACGTCTGCGTTGATACCAAACTAAAGGAAATATAAACGCAGATAGAAAGCCTGGCATAACAAATGCCTTCTCAATAATAAAATCCCAATGGCAAATTGTGGCTAGAAACGCAACAACACAGTTTGGATGGACAGCGATGACTAGATTGTGCAAAAAGACATTCCACAGCAGGAGCTATACAAATATAATATGTTTGCGATGTCAATTATTTCTGATGCTCACATTTCTGATACCAACAATTTGAAATAACATTCTGGTTAACTGATGGAAGGAAGAATAAATGCGAGATATTATTTCTTAAGACATAAACTAAATATAAGGCAATTTTCATGATCCAAGCCCCGGTGTCTCTGCTGAAACTGTGCCAACGCCATCGCCAACAATATGCTGCTGCAGCGTTTACAACATTTAATGGTTTGGCGTAATATTTATACAAACATACATATACATATAAGCAATGAATTAGTACGCACAATACTGCAAGCGTTTGGCAAATAACTCAGAAATTGTATTTGACTAAGCTTAACACCGATTTGAATATACAATTAATTGATGGAATTGATTCTGGGAATCTGACAAAGAGTGGAAAAATATGGTTAACTAACATTAAACCCATTGGATAAGATTCAATATCCTAAGAATCTAACAATATTGAAGCAATAAACAAATACAAGACGTTAGGTATATGTACTTTGTGTGAAGTGTCACAAACATTACAAATAATTGCAAATACCCTTTGCGAAAATGTATGATAAGCACAACAGTTAATTAAATTTATATCGTTGCTTCAGGTCTTTTTCAATGGGTCAGGTGGGTGGTAAAAACAAAAAATTGCTGACAGTCATGAACAAATTTTTTGCAGTTGGCCTAAAAAAAGGCTACCAGCAAGCAAAAATAAATAAATAAAAACACAATACATAAATACTTTATTTTTCGCACAAAAGTTATAAATAAATTTCGATGCGGCTCATTCATGCCGCTGCCTATGCAATTCCCCATTAAGACTCTGTTATAAATGTCATAAACTAAATATTTTTCATTGTATCCGTTAAATGTCCAAGAACCAAAATAAGAAAAAGAAAATTCGATTCATTTTAGACATGAGCCGGTGGTGTTTAGGTAATTGTTTGCCAACCCAAATTAAGAACAAACTGCTGCTACCTCGCACCCACCGATTATCCCCCCAATCGTCATTCCCATCATTCAAGAGTGAGTTCATTGCCATCATCAAACATGCAAAACAGTCATTTCATATATATACATGTTTATATACTTATGTATGTATATATAACGACAAACACAGAAAACGAATCAAAGTGGCGAATCATTTACCTTGGGCCTCATTCAAACAACAATTTATCCAATGATATAAGATTTTTATGAAATCCAAAGTCCGGAAAATCCGTAATTAAAATTAAAATGTAATAGTCTTGTAGAAACTTGCAATAGATATTCTCAATTTTGGTTAACAATTGATTTTTTTATTGACTATTGATTCCAGTTTTGCAAGTGTTTCTTTGTGTTAATGGTATTCTTGTGTATGCGCGGATTTCACGATTCTATGGAAACTGTGACAAATTTTATCACTAGTCTAACTGTTTTATTTTAAGCTTTTTGTGCATATTATTAGCGGGGTAATTATTTAGTTAACCCACAAATGTCAAAGCAAATGTTAATAACATGTACATAAGTACTCAAAGTAATTTCACAGAGCAAGGCAGTGGAATCTTGTTGCCATTGGACCTTCCAAGCCCCTCTTTCCTCCATCCATCTCTCTGGGCCCTCACACCTTATACAATATTTTCATTTTATGGCTGTTTGTTGTTTTGGGTTCTGCTTCGTTGACCAACAGAGCACAGAGCTCAGAGCATACATAGGTGGAAGCGGCGGCGGCGCGACGACAACGAATGAAGTGGAGTGGAGGAGCTGGAAAGTTGGTCGGTTAGACGGTTGGTTCGCCCAGTTGGTTGCGCTTTGATTGCTTTGTGTCGTTCTCTGGGGCCAAAAATGGGCGAGTTGAGTGACTGCCGCAGCCAGTTCTACATACATACATACATATATAAATATATATGTCTATGGATATATATATGTAAGTGTATGTGTGTGCTATGATGCCTCAAAAGCTTTACGTCGGAAATTAGTTTTAATCCACTTCCTCTCCTTTCCTCGGCAGGCAGACATCACATCTTAGATTTTTATGAAGCAAATTTTATGTTTCATCGTGTGTTTGAAGGGCCTTTAACTTGCTGATGCCGTAATAAATAAATAAATAGAAACTCGTCTGTCTACAAAACTCTGGTGGCCAAGTTGTCAATTAGCCTGTCACGTGCGACACTGAAATATCATTTGAAAATCTCTTTGCTACCTCTTCAGAAATTATCTTGAGAGTCGCTCAAATTCAAACTGGGGGCCTCCACCCCCATTCTACAAGCATTCCATTCCATCGTTTCCATCTTTGACCCGAACCCGACCGAACCGACCCTCCTACGTTTTTGTTTGTGTGTTAATGGCATATTTTTTTAGTGTTTTTTTTTTCTAAATAAGGTTTATTACCTTTATAAACGTTAAGAAGTTGTTGGGAACGGGGTCATTAAACCTCGATTTCAGATACTGCCCAGAAATTCAAATCATCTTGAGTAATTCAGTGTCGTATTAACCCGCCAAAAACGAAGAAAAAATAGAAGATGGAAGAAAGATTAACTCAAATATTCAATTCATTGATTTTAATTAAACTAAACATTTGCTAATTTATTCATAGCAAAATGCAGTCACATTGACATTTATAAACATTTTTAGGTTAGGTTAGGATTGTAAAAAAAAATGCTGCACAAGCAGATTGATTACTTAATTCGACTGTATTTTTTAAAAGATTTCACTACTTTTTTACGATTTCCATAATTGAATTCAACAAATTAAATTTAGTATCCGCAAGTGGTAACTCGTTTTAAATCTTTGAACATAAAAAATAATACTGGATTTATTCATACATATGTACATACATAAAATCCTTGTTTGAGTATAGTTTGATTTATAGACTCCAGTATAAGAAATTATTTATATGGTTATTTTTGGCATATTTCTGAAAAACAAGTTGCAAATAAAATGGAAACTATGTATTTTAACACACTAAAAAAAAACATGAATAAGGCAGGTGTCTCATAAAAATGTATTATGTGTGGTCCTATCCTCCATCTCTTTAACTGTTGATTGGCTTTATTCAAATAATTGCCACATTCTTTTGAGCTATCATGATGAATCATAAATAGTGTGTATTATGATATCCCTAAGAAAAGACTTTTGGTGCTTCAAAAAGTGAAGAAAATTACCTTTTTAGTTGAAGTGGTGTCTGACAATTGGCCAAAGTGATGAAAAAGAACTAAACAAAAAAGAGAGGCCAGAGAGCGAGAGCAACAAAGACAAAGAGACGACAAGACAAGTTCAAACTAACCTGTGAAGGTGGTCCAGTGTAAAAACAAAAAAGGTTACTTCAGTTTCACTCTCTTGCTCTCTTTGCCTCCCTCTCTCTCTCTCTTTCTGTATATGTGCCTTTTCCTGTCTCTGTTCCTCTTTTATTCAGGTCTATGCCCACAGTACATAACCAAACACACAATGAGAGGCTAAATGACAGATACACACATATTCACTCACGGCTATTATGGTACAGCTGAAGAAGAAACAGATCCAACGGAATGGACAATGGTTTTAGGTGTATCTGCATGTGTGTGTGTTCTTCGTTTGTGAGTAGATGAAGAAGCAGATGCATAATAACAAGAGCAATAACAACAACAAGCTCCGACTAATGTGAGAAGGAAATGTTTAACAAAATTGAGATTCGAACAGTCAAGACAAACGGATAGCTAATGTGAATAATTGAAAACCAGAGGCGCAACTTTGCGATATACTTTATTTTGCAATAGTCAAGAAATTAAACTTCAAAATTTGTACAGATTATTATTAAAGTTATCAAAGTGATATAAACGTTATACTGTCGGTTTATAAAAGAATTTCATGTAAAGAAATAAGAGTGTCCAACGATCATGACACGCAATGTTAGGGTTATTACATTCAGAATAAAGACTCGTGTAGTATATACGCTGATCAATAAAATTCAATTTATACTCATAGATGGCTATATATTCCCATAGAGTTCTATTAATATATAGAGAAATTTACTTCGATACATATATATATAGAATATTGTTTTTCACTTGGGTTATGGTATATCCAAGTCGGCCTGACGTCATAATTGCTTTTTTTATAAAATAATTAATCATCCAAAATCAAGTAGCTTATCTGTCATTTGTGCTAAATAGAAGTACCAAAGTTACCAAAAGGCCAACTTCAAAAGTAGATAATAATGATGAAAAGACGAATGATGATGATTATCCAATTGATGTGAAGAGGATACAATGAACTGCACACATCGAATGCAGAAGTTATGAATGTGTATGTGCATGTATCTGTTAGATACATACATATGTACATTCTTACAACAGGTAATAGGTTGCTGCCAAATGCCTGAAAATTGGCCAGTTCAAAGGAGGGCTAAGTGCCTGGATCAATTTCGGTTTTTCATCTCATCTCTCTGGGCGATGAATGCAGTTGAACTACCTGTAAGTAACAAAAGACCTTGTGTGTGTGTGTGTGTGTGTATATATTTCCTCCCCCCTTTAGTTGCTACCTGTCCTGCCTTTGGCATTCTCTTTGTCAATAAGCTTCTTTTCGCTTTTTGTGCATTTTTATTTTTGGTTCTCATTGTTCCTTCTTCTTGGCTCAGAGAGACTAGCAACAAACAGCAGCAGCGGTAGCAAGAACACAGACTGGCTTTCGGTTGATGGTCGTATAGCCAGCAGGTATTGTTTAGATTATTTATACATATAAGTATGTATATATATATATATGTAAACTCATGAGTAGAAGAGAGGAAAAAGGGCAGCCATCCACGGCAGATGGTTTTGTTCTTGTTCTCTTCTTTTCTTACCTCAACCTTCGCCCTCATCTAGGCCGTGTTTCTACTTCCTCTCTCACTCTCTCTCTCTCTAACTGTCTGTCAGTCAGTTACGGATTGTGTGTTCCCTCTTATTTAGTCTTTTCTTGTAATCATTATCGACCATTACATGTTCTCGCATGTCCAAGATGGTTAATCCTACATGCATACATATGTATGTATGTACATATGTACTTGTGCAGCTGCAATTGCGTTAAGTTAAATTTTTCTTGGTTTGAACTTTGCAAAATTTTTCACAAAAAATTTATTGATTTTTTGTAGCTGGTTGTCTTTAAACATATATTAAATATAACATACAATAAGTTGAAACCAGACTCTTTTTTATATTTTGTAATGTATGTACATATGTATACATCCATTAGGGCCAGACCCCTAATTAGTAAAGCTGAAAAATTTGATATATTTCAGGCCAAGTTTGTATATAAATAAATTTCATTTCACTCCAAGTTACCTATGTATGTACATACATGTACCACACACGTTTGATCGCAATTTTTATATCTCATTGCCTAGCACACGTAAATCAATGTGGTTAACTGACCTCAAAGATTAATCGGTGAATCGGTTTTATGCATGAATGCGGTCAATCAACAAGTAATTTCTTTATCTCCTACTTAATAAGAAGAAGAGTAAATGCTGCAATAAAAGAGGCCTGTCCGTTCAAAGTCAAAACTTGAACAACCCCATATACATACATATGTATGCAAAAAGTTTAACTTAAAGTTAACTGTGCTACTTCTACGACAGGAGAAATAACTTTGAAATTGGGTCAACTTTGCTGGGTCCAAAAATTTAAGCGGCTGCAGTACAAAAATAGATTTAGTTGGGGCAAAGAATTAACAATTTTGAAATATGTTTAGTCAAACATTAGTCCAAAGGTATAGTAATTACAGTAACAATTAACTATGTCCTAACCTTTGTTAAGTTTCTGCTTAAAGTATAAACTAATGATCCTTGAAATTTACAGATATAATAAAATCTCCCAATTTCTTCTAGTCTAAGTGCCAACATCAAGTCAATGGGAACGAAGGAACAAAAACGCGAGTGAAACTTTCCGTAACCATCAAACCAACGACACTTGTATAAATATTTATTATATGAATTTTTAATGAAGTTTTAAAAAAAAGAAAAAAACAGAGCAAGAAATGCGAGTCAGGTCGCCTAGAGGCGAAGAATTTACCAAGCGTAGCAGAAGTCAAAAACAAACTTTCAAATATAACGAATATTGTTTTATTCCAAATAACTGGAGGCAGACATTTTATGCATGATGTATGTATGTATTTACTTATGTATGTATATGTGTACTGGGTATATGCAACATATAGAAACTGGGATAATTTATGAGTTGGGATTTTAAGCTACTCGATACTGTGTTGAAAAGATTTGTTAATGTGCATATGAATGTCAAGTGCCATTGTCAAAGTCTAGTCTACACTTGACTGATTTCTGGCTAAATTAAGTGTGGTGATGGGGGAAACAAGGGCCAGGAACTGGGGCTGAACACAAAACGGAATCATTCGAGTGTAATAAGATGCTTTTGAAAGCTCGACAGGCGGTAAAATTTTGTTAATAATGCAAATACACACTCAGATATAACATACACAACTTTGTAAAGGAAATGCATGTTCTATTGTGCAAATATTTGTCAAAATAGGAAACACGCTGAGCAAATAGCAAATACGTCTTGTATGTGTAAATAAGCAAGTGTTGAACCTATCACATAAATGTAATCCTTTATTAAATGCCAGTAAGGCCGAAGGAGAGATTCCAAAGGCATAGCAGAAAATTAATTATTGACAATCAGATTATTATACATATTTTAATCAATGTTTTAATAATTTTATATAATCTTTATTATACTAGCATTAGGTAATTCCTCGAAATTGTAGACGACTTCAGAGTAATTTAAAATCATAGGTACCAATTTTGAGAAATATTTGTGATATTTCAGATTACAAAACTTTAGGCTGTACTTCAATTTTATTTCCCCTTTTTTTTAAATTTAAATGATGAATCTGTGCAAAGACTTTTGAGACTAGAAAACAAATATGTGAAAGCATCATTCCAAATTCTACAGTTTCAATTCAATTGATTAATTTAAACAATTTCCAAGATAATATTTAAAATATAATATACTTCAACCATGTTAAATATGCATGTACGTACACATATGTACATATGTATATTATGTTTGTTTCCGTAGGTATAATATAAAACTAAAAGGAAGAAAACTTTACACTCGTTGCCAGACTTTATAAAAAAAATTAATTACGAACGCCCCCACACACACACAAACGGAGTACTACATATACACGGCTACACAGCATCCAGTTATAGGCTAAAAGGAGTCGAGAGTTGAGAGTTTGCGCGGCAACCAAAAAACCTGTACACAAATTATCTATAATAAAAATGCAAAACTTTCCATACATGTGTATATGTACATGTGAATGTGTTTGCAAGAATGTGTGTGTGCGTATCGAGAGAAAAAAGGGTTGAAGTTGGCAAAAACAAAAACCAAAAAACAGAAGCGACATGTCGAAAATCAAAAACTCTGACTCTCCTGAGAGCCAAACAGCAGCCAGAACAAATGACAGATGAAACGAAACGACGAGGCTAAGGACGAGGACGCATCCGAGGAACGAGAGAAGGCACGAAGGTAAAACGAATAGCAAAAGAACAGTTTATATTCGGTATGCCGCGCCGCCTGCTTAAAAAATTGCTCATTGTTCGTTGAATTCAGATCAAACCGGAATAACCCCTAATGAAAACAACAACAGCAATAGCAATAGCTGAGGGAGCAACTGTTACCAAATCGATTAAATGTTATATGTGAGACATACATACACACAAAAACAGAGATAGAAAGAGACAGATGTATGTATATATAACCACTTCCGTTGCCGCCATATTAGACATTCGGGCGGCAAAAATAATTTATGCCCATTGCAATGTGGGGCTGGTGGTCTACATGGACAGACAGCCAAAGGAAATTGGTCGATTAGACGACTTGGAGAGGTATAATGAGACGGATTGTGGTATTAAAATTTGGCTCTCACATTTTAGTGTTGGTAAATAACATTAATATTCGTTGCCTACTTTTCAGAGATGCAAAACCATAATTTTAATTTCCTTTGCTCCTCCAAAAACAAAAACAATTTCCTGAGAGCACGCCGACGACACACGTCGTGAAGTCTCGCGATATCGTCGTCTCGTCATCGTCGTCAACTCGACTCGCTATGTTTTCTGCATTTTTTAATAGATAGATACACATCAGCCGACAATTAACCTCCATCCCCTGCCATCCCCTACGACTTCTACTCCCACACGCTGGTTGCAACAGCTTCTTAGCCACAAAGAGTTGTGTAATTTGAAAGAAACACCCCCGCATCACAATTCGCGCCACATCCCTTGCTTGCAGACGAAAAAGTCCTTTTCTTCTACTAAATGAGAAAACTTTCTCGACTTCTCACTCAAAATCAAAGCAATTTCATTAGAGGCAAAAACAAAAGCAAGAGCAACAACAAAAAAGATTAAGAGAGAGAGAGAGAGGGATAGAAAAAGAGAGGTTAATAGACCGATGCGTTGCGTTGGTAACTTTTTCCCAACTTTTTGCCCTTTTGTATACAAGATTAATGATGTCCTCCTGCCTAGCAGCCTAGAATATGTATTTCTCGGGGACTTTATGCTAAGCCAAAAAATGCCTTATGACCTGACTATATTTTCATTATAAATCATTATTCACCAAAAAAAAAACCAACAAAACAACGCCTAATTAGGCGCAACAATGCATTGATGATAAGCCCCAAAAGACTTGTGCGTAGGTATGTGTATACATATACAAATATACATACAGAATTGAGAGCGTGTATGAGAGAGTAAACATATGGACATTTACAAGAGAGAGAGAGAGAGAGTTAGGTGTCCAGGTCAATTTCGAGAACTTCACTCTCTTTCTCGTTCGTCGGCGTTCAATTGATAAGCAAATAGTGTACACTTAGCACTGTAAAATACCCACAACCCCCCGTCACCATCATCATAATTAATAAATTCTATTTTATTTATTTATTTCTCTTCGCTATAATCTTAAATTTTTTTTATTTTATTTAATGGAGCCAATTCTTTGTAAAATTGTTGATTAGGAAATGTACTTGCATAACTTTATTTAAATTTATATATGAGTTGTGGAAACATTGAAACACTCGCTCGCTATCTAAGCTCCGACAAAAGATAAAAAGAATACAATAAACTGAAAGTACCTATCTTATTAAAGATTTTAATGTAAAACGATTGGCTGAGGATTAAATTAGAAACTGCTAATATTATAATTCATTTCGTGGGACTAATATTATAATTCATGAACGTGGAACGCTTTTTTTCCCTATCTTATCAATTTCCAGTTTTGTCAGGCATATTTTTCATTATCATGTAGTATCCCCATTTCCAAATTCATTTCATTAAAACCTATCAATTACTCTAGCCAAACACTTATCTTAGTTATGTACTTGAAATGTAAGCTAAACATTATCTTATCGGACAATAAGTATTTATATCGTATGCAAATGAAATGTTGCATTAAATATATGAGCTAACTCTTTCCCTATTTCGCTTTGAATTGTAGAATTGTTAACAACAAGTAGATAATTTTTGTTTGTATCTAATGGCATGGAAAATCGATTTGACATTAAAAATTCATAGTTAATGGCACCTTGTCACGCGTTTTATATGTAGATACTTAAGCCCTAACTCTCTTACGCCCAATAAAAATGTATAGCAATACTACAAATTATAACAAAGCTCTCTGTCATAAAGGCAACTTAACAACGAGGATCCGGGTTAGAATCCCAGGGTATGGATGTAGTTATCGTCTAAGCCGATGGCCATAGTTGCTAGTGCTTGTAAAAATTGTTAGGTTGATAGTTTATAAGAATGTATATCCTATACTGAATAAATATAACAAAGCTACAAAAAAAATATTTCTTTTTTTTAAAGGTATCATCTGATAAGACTCTATATAAAGGTAGTATGTATGTCTTTTGTATTTATTTAATCCGGCTGGTACTATCCGTGGCTAGATTGACTATATGGGGAGTCCCCATTGGGTACAAAATTTGACAGAGTTGCCACCTAATCGAGATAAGAATAAAAAGGTAGTTAAAACATAGAATCTGATATGTTTTTGTTGCATTGGTACATATGTGGTCATCTTTTGACTTTGTAATGTTAGTGTTATTGTTGTTGTAAATGCATTACGATAAATGATATAGGCAGGCAGACAGCCAACAGGCGGAGGCATCCACGCGCTTATTCATTCAATTTGCGGGCACAGGCACACGTTTTGCATTACACACGACGCTGGCAACGAACGACAACCCTGACCTACAAAATGGCAAATAAAACAAAACGGCAGCAGCAGCAACAAAAAAAACGCGACTGCTGTTGCCCCTCAAAGTAGTAGTAGTGTTGTTGTTTTTGTTGTTAGTCGGTTTGCATTTTGCCGCTTTAACCGAGTTTACATTGAATTTTATAAATAAATTAAAGGGTTGCCATCATCAGCCAGCGAGTGAATTGAAATGGTGGGAGATATGTGGTGTAGGCAAACGGTAATTTGCTGCCTTGTAATGCTTAAATGCGACTATTTTAGTTGATTAGATAACTTATTTAACATTTTTCACGTGCTATGCCTCTCTTTTTAAATGTTTGGCTCTCTCTCTCTCTCTCTCTGTTTTTCTTGTTTCTTTCTCCTGTCACGGTGGGCTAACGCTTCAATAATTTTGTTAGATGTTATAAGCTAAATTAAATAAACAATTCAGTTGCTTTTGGCTTCTAAAAATGTTTAAGAATTTAGTTTGGAGTTATTTAATGAAACTAACATTTAATGCAATTGTCTTCCTTTTTGATTTATTACACTTTCAAACACTGACCCGACTTGCCAATCTTTTTCTCTTTGTCACTCACACTCAGAAATTTTGGTCTCATTTTGATTAAAGTTTTATCTGCACTTTGCTGCTTTCTTTCTTTATGTTTAAGCCACATTTACATTTCGTTTCCTTTGCTTTGCGTTTCGTTTTATTTCGTTTTTTGAATGTGTTCAACTTTCTCTTTTTGTTTTTTTTTTTTGCTGGACTATAAATAGAACTGAGTGAGCATCAATATCAAATACAAAAATATTCATTCATTTTTCATATATGCTTTTGACATTTTGAATCTTTGTTTCATTTGTTTTAACAGTTGTTGCACCTTCTGAGGCGGCTGCTGCAACTGTTTACAAATTTTGGAGAGCAGCTGCGCAGCATTTTATGAGCGCATGAGAGAGGATTTTTTTATTTTTAGCTCTCTCGCTATCTAACTGTATGTTCGTGCTCTCTTTCTCCCTCTATCACACACATAATAGAATGCAAAACATCAGTTTTTCCGATTCTCGCTTTTTTTTCTTTCTTTCTTTCCTTTTGACTTCTTTCCACTCACCTGGTCGATCCAATGACTGTCTGCGACTCATTGGCAAAATATTTGATGCGCCTTGTGTTGCGTTTCTTGGGGGGTGAGGATGGAATTAGAAGAGACGACAAAATTGTGACTTCAAAGCAAGAATTTAACTAAATTTGATTGCTTCATTTGAGTGTTGCTCCTGTTGATGATGTTGTTGTACACTCAGGCATAAATATTGCATTATTATTATATCTTTTTAATTTTCTTTTGATGTGCTGTGGTGTTTTGTTTGGTGTTGCTGCACACGCACGCACACACTCACACACCCTCACTCACTCACACTCTTTCACACACACACTCACACGCTCGCGCGTCACGTCAATGAACGGAGGAATCACAACTCGTTGTTGTTGCTGTTGCTCTCTTTTTACGCATATTTCCACAATGGTTTCAACACATTTTCACTAGCACTCAGTTTAATTACATTTTTTACAAATTTTTCAGCATATTCCTCTATTTTTTAGTAAATTACAATTCTTGTATTTGTTACGCACGGCCGTGGAAAGTGGAAATTACGAGCACCGCCGCCGACAAACAAAGGGAAAATGGCCGATGCCGATATATAGTTATCGATAACTCGCAGACAAAAAGAGGTAGAGAAAAAAGGGGCAAACAGTGGGGCTGAAACAGATACGTTGAGCACGAACAACAATTCACAAGTACATCACTTTTTATTGGCACTGAGCAAAACGGTCATTACAACGGCTAGTTTTATGAAATTTCACACTTTACGAGACGCGTGTCTCCTTTATTTACACCATTTCGTTCCCGCACTTTTGACGTTGGTGGTGAAATTTGTTGCATTCGAGGATTAATCGCAAGGTTGCTATTTCGCAAGTTATCGATAAACGTTTTTCTCAACACATTACGTTCTCTACTTAAAAATGTAAAAAGTTATGTACATTGTAAGAATTTATCTTCACTGTAAAAAGTTATCTACATTGTTCGACTCTGCCTCAAATGGTTCGAAGAGGTTTGTTGAGGTTGGCGGGATCGATTTAAAATTTAAAAAAAAAGGGAATGCTCGCTACCCTCTCTACACCGTGTGCCAAAACTGTTACACATATGTCGAAAGATTGAATTCAATATAAATATAAAACAATTCAATGCAAAAAATGGTGCATGTCTCCTTCCCTCCCTAGGCAGCAATAAACTTCCCGTGGCGCTCCATCCGGTCACTGTTGACAAAGGTCAGTTGCACTTCCTTACCAGTGACTTCGTATATGTTGTTTAGGACGGCTCTTTACGATTTCACCAAAGTTAACTTATCAACAAAAGAGAAAAATCAAAAATAATACAATTAGCTTTTTACAAATAAGAGTTCAATAGTTTAATTTTTAGCTGTTTTTAACTTTTGGCACAGATAACAGAAAGGGTTACTGTTAGTTTTCCTGAGTATTTTCACCTCCTTTCAATGTAGTGCCATTGTCGAGAGCCATATTTTCCGTTTCTATCACCCGCACCAAGGTCATAGAACGACTGAGGCTTGCCTTGTGCAATTGTGGATCTTGTTTCGCCTCGGACCAAGGCGCAAAGTTGAAATCAAATCCTGGCAAATCATGACAGTTTACATAATGATTTCCATTCAATCTCTGGCGTTCCATCACATGTTCCCGCACTCGGGTAATTCCATCCGAGTTGCGGCAGATGATGGCGGCCAAGCTCGTCTTATAAATTTCCTCCAGTTGGTCTGCAATTAAGAAATATTTTGAAAGAACTCTTTCTATGTCGGGTCCAGTCTTACCTTTTGTAAACCGCTGCGGACCTATTTTGCGTTCATACCAATGGGAATCGCCAAGCTTAATGCGGAGGAACTGATCGGAGACCATACAGCTGAGAAGTGGTCCAAATATTCCACCTTCCGGAGGTTCACTTAGTGCTCCAGTATAGACATCCACATCTTGAGGTGACTCATATATTTGCTTAATGGAATCAAGCGTTGAGTTGTCCACAGCCAGGGCCATCTGTTCCCAAGTATCGACCGGCGGTAGGCCACAGTGATGCCGGAATACCGGATAGCCAGGAATGCCATGATCACGGCCTCGCTGAATGGCAGATTAACCAAAATACTGTTGAGTTGCCGGACTGGTGGTGTTCACACATCTTACCTGGATGTTGAGAGAGACCAAGTCCAGACCACACACGGGAAGCTTGTCTTCGGCATTTCCTTCAAACAATTTCTGGGTGACTTCCAGAGAGAAGAAACGATCGACCTGCATAACTGGAGTGTTGGCTGCCGTAAGGAGGGCGTGATCGATTCCATGTTCTTTCCATAATGAGAATGGATTGAAAAGCATCTTGTGGAGTTCCATGGCTTCGGGAGTACTATTGTCCCGTGAAACATTAAAGAGTCCCGGCAGAAGAGTATGTGCAAAACGAAAAGCAGCTGAAGCAAAGCAATTAGCTATGGTAGGATCCACTTCAGGATCATATGTGTCCGGCTCATTAAGATTATGGCTAGAGGGAAGTAGGCCTTTCGCTTCGGTTACATTACGACCCAGTAGAACTGGCAGGAACTCATTGTAGGTTATGTGCGCTATTTGTGCTCCAAGAATCTTGCGAGCTTCTTGGAAAAGACGTTCATCATCCCAAGTAGGATTTAATTCCTGCAATCCCCTTGCCAGATAGTTGTGATGTCTTGCCCACAGTAAATGCATAGAAGTGAGCAGAAGATTTTCATTGGCCCGATCATCGCCAGACTCAAAGCAATACTTTCCCTGGCGTGTCATCTGTACACGATTGCAACCATCATCAGGGTTCGAGGAGATGGGCAAGAGTTCACGTCCATCATCGGTAAGATACATGCGTAGAGTGCCATTGGAGTAAGTACGCAGCTGGCTCTGACGCTGCTCCAGATTGCCGTACACCACCGAGCCATCCAGGAATGACGTGGCCTGATTCAGCTGCATTCTGGGACCAAATCTGCCAGTGGGCGCTGGAGCTGAACGCACAAAGTTCATGCAACTGAAATTGTATTGCCTGTAGTATGGATCATCGGGTAGGATCTCTACGGAAAAACACTCTGGATGCAGTGCCCGCGTCTTCTCCGCGCAACAGTCAATCGATTCGCCCTCCTGCGATGTGGTCAATGAAGTGGCTGTTATGTCATGATCCATAAATTGACCAAACACCGCCAACATCACAGTGAAATTTGAATCTGTCTCATAGCTAGATCGATGGATATTCAAAGAAACTTGCCGGGCCGGAGGTAACTGACCAAAATGGCTTTTGCGTGGACTGGCAATGCCATCCGCATAGTCCGGAGCCACCATCCGACGATAGGGGACCATTGAAGCACCATATGTGCGTGGATGCTGTTTATTATTACAGACACCAGTGGGCCGTCGATAGCGAGAATTGAAATCACAGTCAAGACGCAGCACAGTCGGATCTGGCAACACAATCCTCGGTCCCCATCCAATATTATTTCTACCAGGGGTTTTGGTGTAATTAAACCGTTTAGCGATATCGAAGGTAGCATGGTTTTCCACATATCCGCGACGTGCCAGTTTGCGGGCCTCAGGATTGGTGCTCAACGAACGGTAGTGGCGAAAAGCTGGTGTATTCACCGCACTCGGCTCTAGACCCTCTTCCAAGATTTCACGATCTCCCAATGCCTTAATTCCAGCGCTCACTGCTTGAGCGCCCTCATGACGACTTAATGTCTCTGATCTGGATTTCAAGGCCCACTCAGCCTCAGGTTCATCTGGCAGCGGTCTCTTGGGTGTCAGCTCCAATGTCTCATTTGTGGTAACGAAAAAGAAACTGGGTCCCAGTCCATCTGCATTGCCAAGGGAACTGCTAAAAGCCAGGGCCAAGCACAAGGCGGCAATAACCATTACACTGTGTGGGGGGCAGGAAAGAGAAATCGTTTTGTGGTTACAGATGACAAAACGTTTTCAAAGAAACACTTACACAATTGTTATACCCATGCAACATTGCAACTGCTTCATTTTACTACGACGTGAACGTGACGAGACTCCGCCGGGAAAGACATAATCAGGTCCCGGTCCCTGATACGGAGGCAATAATACGTATCCCGAACTTCCAGCGCTGGCGGCGGCCGCATTGGCCAAAGGTGTTGTTTCATCCGTCATGATTAAAGCACAACTGATTCGTCCGAACCAAGTCTGCTAGCAGACTTGCTCTAAATGGTAGCACTTGATGGGTTTCCACTCCCTCACCTCACTAGTCGCCGCCGCCACACATGAGATACTTTCCCCAGCTGAGCTCGTACAAAGCTGACACAACTTAGCAACTTAACTTTATAATATCTTATAATGCCAGGCAACTGAATATTTAACTTCTGACTTTAATAAAATGGAAATATATAAAAACAATTTATTATTGAATTTCCATATCTTCTTCAGGACTCTTAAACATATTGGCCGCATATTCGTATGTAAGCTTCAAGAGATATTGAAACGATTTCTGTTGTGGCAAATCGCCCAATTCCATGCTATCTAGAAATTCTTCCATGGGTGGCAGATAGTTCTCGCCCTCTTCCCCTATCAATTGCGAGATTTCAATGATACGAAAGAATAACATCTTTTGCATATACTCGACGGCATTGTTTGGGTCATAATCCGACCAGTTGTCGCGACGTATTGCAGCACACCAGATTTTGCGGCGCATCTCGTAAGGATGCTCCACATAGTTCAATAATTCTAGAGCCTTACGGAATTCAGCTTCACTGGCGGTGTCATTCTCTTCGGCAATATATAACTAAAAAAAAACGAAAAAAAAAAGAAAAATCGAACATTTTTTCAAAGTTAATTTTTTTATATACTCACATTGATAATCTCATCCACTTTGAGCACCTTCTGGTCCGTGGAATCGAAACCAAAGTTTTGTAATATATCATGACCCAAATGCGATTGATACTCAACAATTGTAAGATCGGTGTTTATCTTCTCCACTTGCACCGACAAGTCCGAATCGTTGGCAGCCAAGGCGGCCAGTTTGGCCAGCGATAACATCGATTTCTTGCGTGACACGAACTCTGTTTCATTTTGGGCCAGCTCGTCGAGAACCTTGGCTGTTCTCTCGAAATCACCGTTCAATACAAGTTGAATCCAACCCAGAGACGGATGGTCGCGCATGAATTGCGCCAACGCTGTCTGGTTGCCCTTAAAACGTTCAAACACCTCGCCATGTCGATTCTGACGCATATGCCAATTGATTGCGAACTGCGAGAAATCATATTCCTCATACTTGCGGGTGTAGTCATCCAAGCGATCCTTATCCTTGGTCTCATCGCAGATTATTACGAGACTCTGGAAATCCAGAAACTTTTCAGCCAGCTTAGCAGCATATTCGTACTGACGATCTTTGACTGAAAAAAAAATATAGTAATATCATCTTGGAAAAAAATTAAAACTAGGTTTTTTGAACCCTTACTTAACATAGAGATGAGCTCCCTGCGCTGCGCCTCAAACTGCTGCTGCAAGACATTAAACTTCTCTGTTTCTCGCACACTCTCTAGATAGTTTTTGCGTCCCTCCAGCACAATATCGACAAGTTCGCTTATCTGTTGATATAGCTGCTGTTTTAGTTCAGTTTCACTGACGCAGTGCGTCCCGTAGCGTACAGCTAGGTCGATGAGGCGGGTTAAAGTATCACGTACTCCGGCACTTCCTGACATGGCTGTCCAGGGTAGATTCTCATAGGAGGCCAATTTGTCATTGTGCAGCTGGAAATTATTGGAATGCTGCTCCCGATATCTAAAGACCATATCGAGGGTTTCCAAGACAATTACATTAATATCGCATATGGAATGGGCCACTGACAAGGTTGTCTGGTGCTGGGCAGCAATTCTCTCATCTGCAATGTCTGCCAATGTTTCAAATATGCATTGAATATTGCAGATTTTCACGTAGAATATATCCTGAGTGGTTAAACTTCCGTAGGGTTTCTCCTCCCACAATGCGACAGTAGAATCGATGGCCTCTTCAATCAATTTAGGCATTTTACTCTGCAGCGAACGTAGGGCGAGAGCAGCAATGATTTTCTCACTGATATCAGACATAATATAGCCGGTTGGTTTGAGTACATTACTACCACAGGGAATGGCATTGAGCTGTAAGGGTTTACAAGTGATTAAATACATACAGTTGTGATAAATTCAAATTATTCAAAAACCTTATCCCAAACGCCACTGGAATGAAGAAACTCGATGAAATGTTGAATAGCAACGACTTTGTCGCGCAGTTGATTGATAATTTGCATGGAACGTGAACTACCCAGGCCATGACGAGTGGTTTCTTGCTGCTCCTCAATAGTGTCTTCCCAGCGTGGATCGGCAATCGGAAGATCTTCGGCTAAATCTTCCGCAATTGTAATTACAATTCTAAATTAAAGGAAATTAATTAGTCGGCTTGAGGAATTAATTTACGTGGATTACCTATCCAGTTTGTAGGCATCCAAGGGTGCTCCATTGGGATCAGCTTCGGCCACACTGCGCAGCAGTTCCCCCACAATGGTCTTAACCATATTGTGATTGCCCTTAACGCTATATAAAAAGGCAGCCTTTAGCTGGCCAACTTCATCATTTAGTTCACTGTACATATCATCCGGATCCAGGTCGAACATATGGAGATTATTAGAGCTGGATAACTGAATAGATTGCTCCGCATTTGCACTAAAGCTCCCATTGAACGATGTGGGTGCAAAGAGATCCGGAGTATGGCATGAGCTAACATTTAGCATATCGGTGCTATCGAAGTCACCTGGAGTAATGCAGACCAGGCCATGGGTGCGACTAAAGAACAGCGGCAAGCGGTTACATACAGCGGCACTCAAAATGCGATCGTCATGAAGATGAAATTCAATCTTCTCAGCCTCCACCTCTGCTGTGGGCACTGCTTGGGACAAATGCAAGGGATACACCGTTTTGGGTGTGTACAAATAGAAATGGGTGCTAGCCACAATGAACCGAAGGCAAAGACAATCCTGTACGGTCTTCGCACTATAGAACTTGTTAAGTTTTAATGGTGTAAATGAATCCATATGCATGGAATCCACTTGGGGGCTGGCCACCACTGAAAAAAAAGATTGGATTAAAATATAATCCTGCTAAATTTTTCATGCTCCTTTACTTACCCACACCATAGCACATCTGAGGTGCATGTGATGGATTCACAGCTCCAGCAAGGATATATGCTTTTCCCTTGGTTACATAGTAGTCCAGTAGATGTAAATCAATATCTGTATTATCTGCCGGCAGTCTCACATTCCAGAATTTTTGTTGGAATTCCTCACGTATTTTTCGAACTAGTTCTGCATCCTCGTATATTAGATTTTCGGAATTACCTTTCTTTGACAAACTCCATCGTTGGATAGAGCGATCTGTTAGGACAGAGACAATAGTTTCGCCATCAGGGGAATTGCTCTCACAGCACATGCCCACCAGATACTGTAAAAAATATAGAAATTATAAGACTCGGAAATACGGTGACAAACATCTCTCTTTCACCTGATCTTTTTCGCCACCAGTATTCATTCCAATTAATATTGATGCAAATTTCTTGCCAAAGCCCCCCAAGAGGCTTGTGGCCGGCTTGATGATCTTATGATGCAATGTGTAGCGCCCCTTTGCCAATGCAACGCGCAGAAACACCAAATTGCTGGTAGAAGTAACAGCCAGGAAGCCTTGCTGAGTGGGTAAATTCAGGAGTTGCACGAACTCTTGACCCGCCAGAATGGAGAGGTCTACGGAATTACCATCATGAGCAATTGAAGACCAATAACGTACATCTCCAGTGGAGGACACAGCAATGCAGGAAGCCGTCTGTTGGCCCTCTGTCTGAAAGACGCTTATTAATCCACTTTTATGGGCCAGATCACTATAGGGCAGGGTGAGTTCACGACATTGAGCCAATGTGCCACCACGTCTATGATGTTTGATTGTCCGAGTCGGCGATCCGGGCTTTGTTGAATCTTTGTACTGCCAAATCAACAATCGACGTCCTTGCACCACCTGCCAAAAAAATTAATTACCGTAAAAGTTGGAAAAAATCTTCAGCAATACTCACCCAAGCCCAACCATTTTGTGATACTTTTGCAGAAACAGTGCCCGGCATTGCCCCAGCGAAAGTCAGAGCTTCATTCACAACCACCGGCAAGGGGCAGCCATAACTCTCCACGGCATTGTAGTCTGAGCGTATCCCGGGAATAGACTGGGTCGAGCGCACCGACAGACTTAGGCGACTAAGTAAGAAAGTTTAAACATGTGTTACAGAGCAGAATGTGAATGACACTCACCTATTATGTAGACTCTTCCTCAATCCTCCCGCAAGAGGACTCGGTGCGTAACTAGCGTTGCCGCCAAAAACTGATTTACCAACCGCCGAAGCAGCCGGCATACTGCGTCGCCCTGCCGTAGGCGAATCGCGGGAACGCTGTAAACCGTATAATTGCTTTTGAATGCTGCGTTCCATTTTTGTGAATAAATAAATGAACAATAAATTCTTCAATTAAACATGTGTTTATCCTGTTTAAAAAAAAAAACAATTTTGTCGGCACAGTTAATACGATTGTCTAGATAATGTCGCATACGGATACTTTGCTTGGACCGCGGAGAACGAAACAATAAAAGTGCCTTGGTTGTTGTGCAACACTTGAGCAGTGCTCGCTTTCACATTGTCCAACACTGCAGGAACAAAGAGAAAGAGAGAATCAGCGAGCAACAACAAATAGAACACTCAAAATGCTGCGGGTAAATGAACTAAATCAAAAAGAATTGTTACGGAAACTCTATCTATTTTTCTTACATACATTCTTATTGTTTAATTAATTCAATCTTGCAGGCCATTAAACGCGACAAAGAGATTTTCGATGAGGTTTGGCCGGATAAGAGGAAAATTGTGTTGAAACTGCTGCGACAGGACACAGTTTCGCAGCGTGAATGGCAGGATCTGTTCTTTGGCGTCCACTTCGTTTGCCTCTGGGACGAAAAGGGGGCTGCAAAAATCTATGATTGCTTGCAACAGGATATAGTTGAGTTCATTGTTCAGGCCCAGAGTCAGGTGCAAGCGCAGAGAGGAGAGCAGGCACTATTGGCCACCTACATAGTGGAATGGCGAAAATTCTTTACACAGTCAAATTATCTGCCGCTACCTTTCCGCCAGCTGGAGCAATCGCCTCAAGTGAAACCCTCATCCACATCCTCCTCGAACAACAGTTCATCCACCTCTGCTGCAGCTGCCGCCTCCTCCGCATCCACCTCCTCGAACAATCAGCAAGCAGCATCTTCAAGTAGTTCCTCGGCCAAAGCCTCAACTTCAGCAGCAGCCGCTGCGGCCGCTGCTAGTAGCAATACTGCCTCTGCATCTGCTTCGGGGTCAAAAAAGAGCCCCACCGAAGACAGTCCGGTGCGTAAACTTATGCTCGACTCGTGGAACAAGCACATCTTCCACGACATTAAGGATCGCCTGCAAGAATCGGCCATGAAGATCGTTCATGCTGAACGCAATGGCGACGCCTATGATGCCCAATTGGTAGTGGGGGTTCGCGAAAGCTATGTAAATCTCTCATCCAATGCGGAGGACAAGCTGGAGATATACCGTGAACATTTCGAGATGGCTTACCTAAAGGCTACGGCGGATTTCTATCGTCTTAAGTCCACCGAGCAGCAGCAGGAGAACGGAGTTCTCGCCTACATGAAGTATGCCGATGCCAAGTTGCGCGAAGAGGAAATCAGAGCCAAGCGCTACCTTGAACCGAGCAGCTTCAGCATACTCACCTATACACTGGTCAAAGTTCTAATTGTCGATCACCTCAACTCGATCATTGCCGAGTGTCCGGCCCTTATACGCGACTACGAGACGGAACGTCTCAATCTGATGTTTCGTCTGATGGATCGTGTGCTGCATGGTGTTGGTGTCGAAGCTATGATGGGAGATCTTCAGCGTCACATTATGTCAGCGGGGCTGGCCGATATGCTCTCCGCCTCAGAAATCATTACCCAGGACTCTGAAAAGTATGTGGAGCGGCTGCTAGAGCTGTTCAACAAATTCAGCGATCTGGTGCGCAATGCCTTCAATGATGATCCGCGCTTCCTGACTGCCCGAGACATTGCCTTCAAGACGGTGGTTAACGATACCAGTGTGTTCAAAATGGAGCTGCCCACAAGCATGGCCAATCGCGGTGTCAAATACACCGCGCCAGAGAGCAAATGCCCCGAGCTTCTGGCCAACTATTGCGATATGTTGCTGCGTCGAACGCCACTTAGCAAGCGACTGACCAGCGAGCAGATCGATGCCCGTCTACGGGATGTTCTGCTTGTCCTTAAATATGTCAATAACAAGGATGTGTTCATGCGCTACCACAAAGTGCACTTAACCCGGCGGTGAGATGGTTAACAATAGAAATTGCAGGTAAACATTTAACGCTTTTCTCTTTCAATAGGCTGATCTTGGGTACCAGTGCCGACAGTGAAAAGGAGGAGGATATTGTGGAATGGCTGCGCGAGGTGGGAATGCCGGCGGACTATGTCAATCGTCTAGCTCGCATGTTCCAGGACATTAAAGTGAGTGGCATTAGCAGTTGTAAATTGTAGACAGGACGCATCACAACTCTCGATCTTTTCCAGGTCAGCGAGGATTTAAATACTCAATTCCGCAATTCGATAAGTCGCCACGATGCCATCAATATTAAAATTCTTAATGCTGGCGCCTGGGCACGTTGCTCGGAGCGTGTCTCAGTGTCGCTGCCGATCGAACTGGAGGACTATATCCCGGATGTTGAGGAGTTCTATAAAAAGAAACATTCCGGCCGCAAATTGCAATGGTATCATCACATGAGCAATGGCACTATCACATTTGTCAATAACTTTGGTCGCTACGATTTGGACGTGACCACCTTCCAAATGGCCGTCCTATTTGCCTGGAATCAGCGGCAGCACGATAAGATTTCCTATGAGAATCTCCGCTTGGCCACCGAGCTGCCGGGTAAGTAAAGTTGAATCCACTCCTACTCCCATGTAATTTTTATTGATCTCTCTCTCCTCCCCTCGTCGTTAGATCCCGAACTGAGACGTACGTTGTGGTCATTGGTGGCTTTTCCGAAAATCAAAAAGCAAATTTTGCTCATGGAACCGGCGGCTATTAATTCGCCAAAAGATTTTGCCGAGAACACATTGTTTTATATTAATCAGGAGTTTGCCATAGTCAAGAATGGCAAATCGCAGCGTCGCGGCAAGGTAACTAATGCTAATGTATTGGCAGACTCATACAACACTCACCCATACGCATCTGCAACCCCATTTACAGCTCAATCTGATAGGTCGTCTGCAGTTAAGCACCGAGCGCTCACAGCAGGAGGATAACCAATCAATAGTCCAGCTGCGCATTTTGCGCACGCAAGAGGCCATCATCAAGATTATGAAAGTGCGCAAACGAATGAACAATGCTGCCTTACAGGTTAGTTGAAGTTTCGACATTACCGTCAGATCCGGCATGGGAGACTTATCTTGTGGTTATCAGGGTGAACTTAGACCTAAGAGATTTGTCTTCTTTCTAAATCGTTCCAATTCGATTTCGTTTACGAGCAAATATGTATTATTTTTGCCTTAGAAGTGATTTATTCGCCTACTGTAATAGCAGCTTATAGAGCTTCACAATCAATAAGGAATCGATCTGTATTTTGTGTGCTCTATTAAATTTAATTGTATTATGAATCTTGTGTTATAAAATTGACAATTTATTTTTTATTCCACTGACTAAAAAGCAAACAAGCACAGTGGCTAAGTATCGCAAACGAGAACATGTGTCACTCTTCACAAGAATTGTCAATAATTTTACAACATAAACTGCTCATAACATGTTATATAAAAGGTCTCCAGATAGAAAATTTGAGAATATAAATTAGAAGGATTAGATATATCTTAAGGTAGTTAAGGTAATCTTATACCATAACTAATGCTTCTCTTAATTTTCTTTCTTTACTACAGGGTGAACTTATTGATATACTAAAGAACATGTTCCTGCCGTCCAAGAAGATGATCAAGGAACAATTGGAGTGGCTCATCGAGCACAAGTATATGAGGCGAGATGATGATGATATTAATATGTTTATCTACGTGGCCTAATTGGCATTTGGCATGCGTGTCCTAGTCCTTTGACATTCCTCCACTCTACATCCACCACCAACAAACAAAAAAATAAATTATAAAACAAGCAAGTTCTCTCTATCGTCTCCTCTCGCATCCCTCCACCACACATAATCACATGGCCACAAGCAATTTTATAATCTCAATAATGACGAAGTGCTCTAAGCAATATCGTTAAAATATCTCACTGGATTTTGGATCTATCGAAAAATTTCTTATTGCGTCCTTACAGCATTTCGAACTACACAAGAAAAAAAAAGCAAACACACACATTCAACAAGAAGTAACAACAACAACAACAAATTCGCTTTGCTTATATGTACTATTATGTGTGAAAAGAATGAAAAATCTTTGTATTTTTATATTTATTGCCTATTGGCTAATCGGCATAGTTTTAGGTATTATGTTATTTATTATTTTGTAATATGTGGTGCCACCCTTTTCATATCCCTACATCCCCCACACCCTGCCCCCATAAGTAATAATAATATCGAATAGATCTAATGTACAATTATTGCTGTGTTCCCCACACATATAGTTTCACCTCTATCTATTAGCCTGTTTCCGTTGTGCGATTTCTTTATGTTATCTTTATCATAAAAAATATATATTTTGTAAATTTTCATGTGAGATACCTACTCAGACAGTGTGCTACACTCTGGGCACACAGGGATTGTAACCTCGTGGATGTTGAACTACCTTAAAAACAAACACTCACACACACACCACACACATACAAAATGATGGCAAAACTAAAACTAGATTAGCAATACTTTATTATGTTTAAGTTAATGAATAAACTTGGTTCTACAAAAGACAGAATTTGTTGTTTAATAATGGTTCTGTTTAAAAAAAAAATACTTCGACATAAATGAATATACACATGTACATACATGTACATAGCAGTCAATCGACTAAATCAGAAAAGCACAAATTTCATTTTAGATTGATCTTACTGAATCTACCTTTAGCCAATATACTAGAATCTTTTTTGAATTGAACTGCATTAAGTTGAATAAACTGCTCTGTTAGCTACATCCTGTTCAGATATGTAAAACAATTATTAAACATTTGGTTTAAACTTTTGAGCTTTCTGAAATTTATAGAATTGTTGAAATGGTTAAAAACAAAACTGGAGTACAAATTTTTAAAAAATTTCAAAATATGATTTCAATATTTTAAAAGGATTTTTTTGAACTTGATTTGAAATCGATTTAGATTTCAAATATAAAAGTCTTTTTTTTTAAGCAATTCCCATTTCGATTCCAGAAAAATGAATAAAGCTTTGATTTTTTGTTTATTTTAAACTTATCTTCACTTAAACATTAAACTTAGTTTAAATAAGGGCGGAAATGGGCACATGTAGTTCTGGAATTGTGACCAAATTGGTCTTAAGAGACCTGTTAAAAAAGGATAAAATGTGTGTAATGAACTATAATAAATGCACAAATCAGATCGGACATACAGTAAACAACAAAAGGTGTAAATAATTTAAAATTTTACAAAAAAATGGAAAAATGATTGACTTGGACATTTTAGACAGCAAAAAATCGATAAATTAAATGCAAATACTAGAATACATATTAGGATACATTAGTTAGAGACTATAATCTAATTGGGTTCATATTGTTTAATCCTATAATTAAAAATACTATTGAAGTGACGACTCTTTTCGGTTAGTTCTTGTTGACTTTTCTATTCTATCGACGCTTTCGACCCTTCTTATAGCCTTTGCCGTACCAGCCAGCTTGGGTGCGGGCCAGCTTGCGTGGAAAACTGGTGGTAAGCTGTTGACGGCGCTTGGCCGTCTCAGCGGCAGCAATATGGGCCAATGAGACATTCTCATCGTAGTCATCATCATCATCGTCAGTGGTTGGGCAGCATTCGCAGACAACAAAACGACCGCTGCGTGCTCGCTTCTTGTGTTTGCGTTGATTAAGGTTCCATTGGCGATAGAACTGGCATTCGAGTTCGGCATAGCGATCGAAGCAGAACTCGCAGCCAGCGGCTGAACGATTCATGGCGAAATTGGGGACCACCAGCGAGTTCCAAATATTGAGATCAGCTGGCGGCGGTATAAGGATGCTGTGCAGTCCTGAATACGCATATTTGGCATCATACCAACTGGGCAACTGGCGAAGCAACTCACGATCATTGTGTAGACGCAATAAATCCATTTGGGCCAACTCGTGATCATCGTTGAAATCATCATCGTCATTTTCGGTGGTCGAACCCGCTGACAAGGTATTGACGCCATTGTTGCATTTGGTTATACTTAGCGTTCGCACTTGCTGAGGCTCTATAAAAGGTGTGGAAAGTGGCGCTCCAATAGGCACCAGAGGCGGCAGTTGGACAGGTTCTAACCTGAGCTCAATGGGCAGAGGGCAGGGCAGATTGGTAAAATTACAAGCTGAAACAGATTTTTCTATTGCCACTAGCTTGGGTAGGCCATTCGTAGGCGACGGTGGTTGTGGGATTTCCGTTTCCTCCTTGATTGTCAACGGCTCCAGCTTCGGGAGCAAGTGAAGCAACTTCATCTCCTGCTTCATAATGGTTAGCAGTTTTTCATCCTGCTCCTCCTCTTCATCTTCAGCTTTGATAATATCCTTTTCTTCTTTTACCTCCTCTTCCTTGATGATGTCCTCTTGCTTAACGGGAGACATTTCCACCGGCTGTTTCAGTTTGCTCCTCACATATTTCTGTCTAAGTTCCAGATTTGTTTTAATACGTCGTCCATTTTTGATGGGCGTTCGGATTCTCGGACCCTTGCCAATGGGTAAATCACTTAAAGTATAGCTCTCAGTTGAAATGGTTGAATCCTGCGTCTCCTCCGTGGTGGTGGTAAAGGCCTCCTCTTCGTCAGCATTCTTGAGCAGTGGTTGGGTAAGTGTGTGGAGCTCCTCGGGCATTAAAAGCGTGGCATGGGCAAATATGGGATCTTTTTCCTTTGTATAGACGGGAACGGGAATATTGAGCAACTGCATCAATTGGGCCATCACCCGATCACATTTGCCATTGATCTTAATGCTGGCCATTCCATCCTTGGGTGTCCACTGCAGATTAACTACACAAATTTTGGCCCGCTGACGAGCCGGCTTATCCATCTGCCAAAGCCATGTATATTTCTTTAAGACTTTTAAACTAGAGCCTAGACAAAGTATGACATCAGCACGTTCTGCATGCTGAGTGGCCCCCGACCAGTTAAGAGGCCATTTAAGATTCCCCCGCTCGCCAAAATGTACAATCGTATCGTATAGAGGCTCCGAGCATCGATGACATAGCCGATGTGTCTTATGGCAATAACGCGCCGTCATTTCTGTGGTATCGAATTGACGCCAGTAGACGCCATTGCAGTGCTTGCACACCTCAATGTACATGTTGCCATGGATTTCGGATAGCGATTGACGCGGCAGGCCTGATCTTAGATGCAGGCCATCACAGTTCTGGGAGACAACATGACGTAGAAGTCGTCGCCGATGCAGTTCGTAGAGGGCCATATGTGTATAGGTGGGATTGGCGCTGGAAAGGTCGTGTTCTCCGATATCCTCTCCCTTTTGCAGCAAAGTCCAAATGCCTTTGCTACCACGATAGTCGGGTATCAGAGCTGCCGTGCTAATTCCAGCGCCTGTATAGCAGATCAAATGTTTCGCCTGTGAAATTATATTGGCCAATTGCTCTACCTTCGCCTCAATCACATGCGAGGCGTCCTCCTTTTCGGCCACCCGCTCTTTGTATATCTCTACACGCTCGCGACGCTTCTTGGTGGCCTTCACCAAATCCGGATGCTTGTCCAAAAATTGCCTATCATCGGTTGTCCGCAGTGAATCGCACTTTCGCAGGATCAGCGAGACCTAAAATTGAAGACAAAGCATTAACCATTCATATCATTATCTTTCTCAAGCACATGTAAACGTAGTGTGCGTATCAGTGTATGTGTGTGTTTGTCTGCGTATAATTACCCTTCGCATTGCATCCTTGCGCCGTCGCTTCTCATTGTCCTTTTTAGCCGGATTTTTTTGCAACTTCGCTCGCGTTATATAAGATTGTACATCCTGCTGCTGCTGTTGTTGCTGCTGTGACGGCGACGGCAACTGCACTTCATCCTGTTCCATCATTGGGCCGTCGTCTTCGATTTCGATTTTTGTGGCCGCCAATTCAATTGATATGCATCGACGCTGCAGCTGCGGCGGTTGCGGTGGTTTCGTCAAAAACGCTGCTCAACTCATCGATTAACAATTATCACGCTATATATATATATACGCCACTTGTTTATAAATATAAATTAAACAATTAAACATAAAAAGTTTTGCATTCTCTTTTCTTTTAACACAAAAAAAGGTAAACAACAGTATGACCATTTGCAGTTGGTGCTGCCACATGCGTTGATCAGTCGCGTTGCCACACTACCAAATAGAGTGTTGCCAGATGTGCAAAGAATAAATCCATTGCCTGGCCTTAATTTTGAACTTTGCCGCCTATAACAAACTATTTTGCTTAGTGTTGTAAAATGTCAAAGTAAATTTATTCAGGATGTGGTGTCATTATTTTTGAAACATTTTAATTCTTTGATATAATGTTTTCGATCCAATCGAGGTAATAATAAACGCGCGTATAAATGCTGGGAATTTTTGGGGTGCCACAAGATATGCCAGCTGAAGTAATTCCCATAACATGGTACATACAAGGATAATTTGTGTGATAGCTTAATACTGGTCCGCCGGAGTCACCTGTGCAGGTATCCATCGGCTTTTCCGACCCAATACACATCTGACTGACACCCTCGAAGCCACGAGGATAGTCGTCCCTTACACCCACAACCTGATTGCAAATCTAAATGGGGCAGAGATTACAAAGAAATGGGATGCAAAATGGTCTAATCTTTACTTACCCCGTCTCTATAACGTTCTAGCTTGACCTTTAGAAGCTTTGGCGAGGGTTTCATGGCTAAACTGGTGCTGCCCCATCCAACGGCTACGAAGGTGGCAAAGTTTCTACCATCGGAAAAGGGCAGGCAGGCAGGATGCTTGTACAGATCGAATTTCACAGACTCTGCTAGCTTGATTAACCCAATGTCATTGTACAACTCTGGATCTGTATAATTTGGATGAACTATATAATCGGCAACATCGTAGTCCTTCGGATCTGCATCATCGGCATCCGTATCGAAGTCCAATTCTCCCAAACGTACTATATTCACCTCACCCCTGGAAAACAGGTCATTTTAATTATTTGTAACCAAAATTGGTGACTGAGTCTACTTACTGTTCCGCTTCCAGGCAATGCGCAGCGGTTAGCACATAACGATCACTAATTAGTGTACCGCCACAGAACCAGTTGATGTGATTACGACTTGCGTTCGCTCGGATTCCCAATCGTGCCACATGTGGAAATTCCTTGGGTTCAGCAGGAGTACCGCCCACGATGAGCGGTGTGTAACTGTGGCAATTATCAATTGTCTTATGTTCAAGTGGTGCACCCGGAAATAAAAAGCTGTAGGCGACTTGCTGCTCAAATATGTCCTTCTTGTATTTCGTGCAAGCTGTTGCGTTATAGTTAAATTAGTGATTAATTTATTGCTTAACTATAGGACTTACAATTTATAATATCTGCAAGATCAGCAGCTCCCAGGGCAAGTAGGGCTAGAAGAAACACAGACACCAATGACATCTTCACCGCTAATATAAATATGTTCGCTCTTATAAGATGGAGGAAAAAGAAACGAAATTTGGTACAACTAGAACGAGTTTTCATTCAAGACTGACACTAAGGCCGCCCCATGGAGAAGAAGTTCGCCCGGTTAAGCTTGGCTTTCTAGTTGAGATGTGAGAGATGAGAGCCAAACTCTATTTGAAGCTTCGTTTCTGAGTAAGTCAGTGTGTGTGTGTGTGCTTGTTTACTATTTACTTAAGTTTAAAGTCTTTATTAAATTTTGACGAAAACTTTGAACATCTCTTGAATAAATATTTATCTCAAATACGTAAATAGTATCTTGTTAATTAAATATAATTAACCAATACCAAATCCTTATTACCACTGTTCTCCATTGATTTTGTAATCTCTAAAAAAGTTGATCGTTTGAATGTTTCTTTCGTGTATCGATCAATTCCTGTTTCAGCCATTTCAAATAATGATGAACTCGTGTGTACATAGCTGGCACATCTGGTGTATCGCAGCTAATTCCTGCTGAAGTAATTCCCATTACGTGGTACATACAGGGATAATCTTTGTGATAGGTCAGCACTGGGCCGCCAGAATCGCCATTACACGTATCCTTGTGCGCACTGGAGCCAATGCAGAGTTGTGTTGTGGCATTATAGCCGTTTGGCAATTCTTCTGTTATTTCTGCAGTCTCAACACATTTTTGGCCAAAATTATTCAATTTGACTTTCATCAATTTATTTGAGTTTTTTCCGACAAGTTTCATTTGACCCCAGCCTACTGCAATAAATGTCGGATGACTCTCGCCGTCGTCAAAGGGCAAGCAGGCCGGATGTTTATACGTATCGAAGTGAACAGATCGATTCAATTCAATCACGGCGATATCATTATATAGCATTGGATGCTTGTAATCAATATGTTCTCTACTGTCAGTCACATTGAAATCTTCAGGATCGGCATTATCACTCTCGCTGGCAAAGTCCAGTTCGCCCAAGCGGACCACATTCACAGCTCCGCTAAAAAGACAAAAGAATTAAATAAATGTACATCGTTATAAATTATGAAGACTTGAAAGGAAAAATGTTTTCAAACTAACATAGTTGAATATAGACAGTGGGCCGCTGTCAAGACCAAGCGATCGCTTATCAAAGTGCCCCCACAAAGCCAGTTTATATTGTTATTATCAGTATCACTGCGATGACCTAAGCGAGCCGCATGTGGGAATTCCTTAGGATCAGCCGGTGCACCACCAATGATAAGTGGTGTGTAGCTACGACATTTGTCCAGTGTTTTATATGTGATCGGTTCTCCCGGAAGCAAGAAACTATATCCATCCTTCTGCTCAAATACAGTCTTCTTGTAACTAGTGCAGGCTGTTACAAGCATCGAAATTAAGTTTATTGCCTTTTTTCCGTTATATAATGTTCTCACTTACCGCTCACCAAATCCCAATTCTGGGCTGAGATCAACTGCAATGTGTAAAATGCAATAATTATTGTATAAAAAAGTAGCATATTGTTAATGATACACACAACGCGGCGATTGTTGAGCAACTAATCCGCAATCAACGCGATTCAAGCTTCTCGAATACGAGTTTCATTTTATTTTGCACAGATTGTTGAACACCGAGATTGAGACATTGAGATAGACATCTACACCGTCAACCATCGTTGGGAATGTATTACTCATCTTTAGTAAATCGTAGTAGCTTAGCGAGCAACCGAACTCTTGTAAAGCTAAACATAGACTAGTCAATCCGTTCCACACGTTCATTAATTATCTAAAAAACAATATCCAGAACTCATCTTATTAACATAGGCACTGAAAAAAATGCATAATCTTTTAAATATTTATACATGTATGTATATGTTACTGCCCAATTATCTCTAGGCAAATCATTTGATAGGACGATTAATCGAGATTAAGTGAAAAGCTCGAAGCAATTATATTTTTCCAAATCCCCTCCTTTCACTGACGCCTCTGCCAACATACATACATATGTATATTAATACTATAGACAAATCATCTGGAATCGGCATAAAAACAGCTATTAATTTAATTAATAAACTTCTATTTATATGCAAATTCATTTCTTATTTATTTATGTACGATTTTGAATGCGATTCTTCGAATTTTTACATTGTCTTAGCGATTTCCTGCTTAATCCAGTCCAGAAAGTAGTGGACCCGTGTGTAAATAGATGGTACATTTGGTGTATCGCAGCTAATGCCAGCTGAAGTAATTCCCATAACATGGTACATGCAGGGATAATCTTTGTGATAGGTCAGCACTGGGCCTCCAGAATCGCCATTACAGGTATCCTTGGAATCATTGGAACCAATGCAGAGTTGTGTACTGGCATTATAGCCGCTGGTTAACTGCATATTTGGCTCGAGATCTGTAAGGCATCTGTTCCCATATCCTTTAAGTGTGACCTTTAGCAATTCATTTGACGATTTTCCGCCTAGTTTTTGTTGGCCCCAGCCAATGGCAATGAATGTTTCTTGGCGTTCGCCATCGTCGAAAGGCAAACAGGCAGGGTGCTTGTAAACATTAAAGGTTACTGCTCGGCCTAATCGAAGCAGGGCAATGTCATTATATAGAAACTCATAGTTGTAGTCTGGATGTTCTGTACTATTAGCGACATCAAAGTCTTCAGGATCGGCATCATCCTTATCGCTGTCGAAATCCAGTTCGCCCAATCGCACAACATTCACCGGACCACTACGAATAAATAATATAATTAATGCATATTTGCAAAATGCGTTTTGCACTAGGTACATACATACCTGAGTACAAGCAATGTGCTGCTGTGAGCACCAATCGATTGGTGATCAATGTGCCACCACAAAACCATTTTGTTGTATTGTCAGCCTTATTCCGGTAACCTAAGCGAGCGGCACTGGCAAATTCCTTGGGATGCGCCATCGTTCCGTCTACTACTACTATCAGTGGCAGAGAGCGAACGCAAGAGCCAACAGTATCCCAAGCAATTGGAGCATTTGGAAAGAAACTGGTTGCCACACGCTGCTCGAAAACTGTGCGCTTAAAAAGATTGCACGACTCAATGGCTGCTTTATCTGGCTGTTGACCGCGCACAGTTGCGCTGATTAATATAAAACCAATCAGTAATTTTGCCCACATTTTTTTCTGGCAAGCACTGCCCTGGAGTTCAATCAGACTGCAACTGATTGCTTTATTTATTGGAGCTTTTTAAATAACTAGTATAAGAATTACGCAGTTCGCCACTTGGAACCCCTATTATTCTCAGTCACTGTCTGAGATCGGTGTCAAGAATGACAGAACAGCTAATAGTCGGTAGACCGCAGTTAATCAAGCCGGTATACCGGTTTAATTCAATTCGCAAAACGAAATGTTTCTTTTGGGAAAGACAAGATTCTTTTGGTAGTTGGTCTTTAAGGTTGATTTTCAGAATAACTCTTAAAAAGTCATTACACTTCTTTATCGTAGAAACTGAAGAATTTTTTAAAGAAGCAATATGATTTAGTAATTTCAATGAATGCAAGATAGAGGATAGGTCCCGACGTGTACCAATCGTCACGATTTGGGAACAGAAGGGTAATCAAACCAATAAATCTTTCTTAAAAAATGAGTTGAAATTTAAAAGCGTTTTTTGTAATGAACATAAACAATTCCTAACTAATATGCCGTCAACCATCGTTGGGAATGTATTACTCATCTTTAGTACAAATCGTAGTAGCTTAGCGAGCAACCGAACTCTTGTAAAGCTAAACATAGACTAGTCAATCCGTTCCACACGTTCGTTAATTATCTAAAAAACAATATCCGGAACTCATCTTATTAACATAGGCACTAAAAAAAATGCATTATCTTTTAAATATTTATGCATGTATAGATTAAGTGAAATTCTGGAAAAGCCCGAAAGCAATTATATTTTTTGAATTCCCCCTCCTTTTACTGACACCTCTAACACCCTACATATATCAATAATATAGACAGACTCCAGATGCACAGCGGATTCGGCGTAAAAGCAGCTATTAATGGAATAAATAAACTCTTATTTACATATGTATATGCAAATTCATTTCTTATTGATTGATGTACAATATTGAATGCGATTCTTCGAATTTTTACATTGTCTTAGCGATTTCCTGTTTAAGCCAGTCCAGAAAGTAGTGGACCCGTGTATAAATAGATGGTACATTTGGTGTATCGCAGCTAATGCCAGCTGAAGTAATTCCCATAACATGGTACATGCAGGGATGATCTTTGTGATAGGTCAGCACTGGGCCTCCAGAATCGCCATTACAGGTATCCTTGGAATCATTGGAACCAATGCAGAGTTGTGTTGTGGCATTATAGCCCCTGGTTAACTGCATATTTGGCTCGAGATCTGTAAGGCATCTGTTGCCATATCCTTTAAGTGTGACCTTTAGCAATTTATTTGACGGTTTTCCGGCTAGTTTCTGTTGGCCCCAGCCAATGGCAATGAATGTTTCTTGGCGTTCGCCATCGTCGAAAGGCAAACAGGCAGGGTGCTTGTACACATTAAAGGTTACTGCTCGCTCTAACCGAAGCAAGGCAATGTCATTATATAGAAGCTCATATTTATAGTCTGGATGTTCTGTTCTATTAGCGACATCAAAGTCTTCAGGATCGGCATCATCCTTATCGCTGTCGAAATCCAGTTCGCCCAATCGCACAACATTCACCGGACCACTACGAATAAATAATATAATTAATGCATATTTGCAAAATGCTTTTTGCACTAGGTACATACATATCCGAGTACAAGCAATGTGCTGCTGTGAGCACCAATCGATTGGTGATCAATGTGCCACCACAAAACCATTTTGTTGTATTGTCAGCCTTATTCCGATAACCTAAGCGAGCGGCACTTGGAAATTCCTTGGGATCCGCAGGCGTTCCGTCTACTATCAGTGGCCGAGAGCCAACGCAAGAATCAACAGTATCCCAAACAATTGGAGCATTTGGAAAGAAGAAACTGGTTGCCACGCGCTGCTCGAAAACTGTGCGCTTGAAAAGATTGCACGACTCAATAGCTGCTTTATCTGGCTGTTGACCGCGCACAGTTGCGCTGATTAATATAAAACCAATCAGTAATTTTGCCCACATTTTTTTCTGGCAAGCACTGCCCTGGAGTTCAATCAGAATGCAACTGATTGCTTTATTTATTGGAGCTTTTTAAATAACTAGTATAAGAATTACGCAGTTCGCCACTTGGAACCCCTATTATTCTCAGTCACTGTCTGAGATCGGTGTCAAGAATGACAGAACAGCTGATAGTCGGTAGACCGCAGTTAATCAAGCCGGAATACCGGCTTAATTCAATTCGCAAAACGAAATGTTTCTTTTGGGAAAGACAAGATTCTTTTGGTAGTTGGTCTTTAAGTTGGTCTTTTTAAAAATAACTCTTAAAATGTCATTACACTTCTTTATCGTAGAAAGAATTTTTTAAAGAAGCAATATGATTTAGTAATTTTAATGAATGCAAGATAGAGGATAGGTCCCGACGTGTACCAATCGTCACGATTTGGGAACAGAAGGGTAATCGAACCAATAAATCTTTCTTAAAGAATTAGTTGAAATTTAAAAGCGCATACAAATATACTATGTTTTTTTGTAATTATCATAAACAATGCCTAACTAATATGCTTTTACGTTAAATTATACGAAAACTATTTTTGATTAGTTAAAATGTATACCCGCTGAATTGAAGGCCAGCAGTAAACGCATAAAATCATCAATGTCCAGTGATCTGGCGCGTTTTGTGGCCATGTCTAGTATCTCTAGTATGCCAATGACTTTCGCTTGCATATTAAAGTTTTCCTCAAGTTGCTAAAATAGGTTAATAGGTAATATTAATGCCCTGATCGGTATATAAATATAATGCTTAATTCTTACTTCGTTCCGAAGAGATCGGTACAATTTGTAATTCTTCTCGAGCATCTCAATCACAGAATTCACTTTGAAGGTAGCCGCCAGGGTTTTGTTCTTACGAAGAAATGCAATGCGGGTGAGGCCATCCCATTCGGTAAAATTAACCGGTGGCGGGGGATTTTTTGGCTCCAAACGCACCACACTCGACTCCACCTTAGGCGGTGGTCTGAAGTTATTCTTGCCTACCTTCATTAGCATATCGACGCGGGCTAGCAGTTGGGTATTGATACTCAAACGGCAATAAAGCTTATCGCCCGGCTTGGCCACCAGACGCTGGGCGAATTCCTGCTGGAACATCAGCACAGCACAGCGGAATAGCGGACGATGCAGTAAGAGCTTAAATATCAGTGGCGAACTAATTTGATATGGCACATTGGCAATGCATAGATCAAAGAATGGCAGATCGGCTTTGAGGAAGTCACCAATGAGCACTTGCAACTTGGGCTGCAAGGGTGTTGCCTGGACACGCTTCTGCAGCTCAGCAGCGAGACGGGTATCAATTTCACAGGCTATTACCTTTTTGCACTTCTCCAGAATGCGAACGGTCATGTTGCCCGTGCCAGGACCGATTTCCAAAACAACATCCGTTGGCCGGAGTGCCGACTTTTCCAGCATGGCGGTAATGATCAGGGGATTTTTAAGGATATGTTGGCCAAAATCCTTGTTGAAAACAATGCCTAAAAGTTCAAACAAAATATTCCGGGCTTAAAATGATAACATTAAAAACTTAAAACTGCCCTTACCCTGTTTTTGCACTTCATTGTGTACTCTTGATTTCTTCTCTGTTTTCACCTTTGGCATGCTTATTGCTTGGACTATAAATATTCAATTCAATTTAGGATTTAAAGATTCTCAAAAAACCACGTGAAAACCCAAAACATTGAACACATCCATTAATTTACAGAGTCCGACAGCTGTTATGTTAAGTTTACTTTTTGAGTCTGTCAAATAACATCAACTGTTAAGTCCCCTTCACAAAATTCAAAAAACTTCCCGCCTTACATTTTAAATAGGTTTTGCATCACCTCTCTTTATTTATTAATTAGTTTTTCACTTAATTTAATGAATCAATTTACTTTGTTTTTCCTTTTTTTTGTTTCTTTGGTTATCTTTCCACACTTTCAACTCTCGTACATTTTCTTTTTACCATTTATATTTAGTACTTTCAAATAACATTCACTTTTTCTTTTCATAGTTTTCCTTTTTGTTTGTTTCTTTGTTCTTTTTCTCTGTATTTTACAACATATCAACTGTTGACTTTTGACTTTACTTGTTTTTTGTTCATTTTTTTTATTTTATTACTTTGTTTAAACATAACTTATATATTATTTATGCTTTTCTCATCTCAAATTTGAATTGGTTTTTGTGTGTGTGTGTTTTGTTTTGAATACTTTTATTTTGCTTTTTGCTGCTTATAACATTTTCAAATATTCTGATTCAGATATACATATATATTCTCTTAGTAGTTTTACTTAAGATCAGGTTAACAATTACTTTGGCTAACCATTTTTGTTACTTTATGTATTTTCTCTTATGTATCTAGATGAAAAAGGTACATGAAAAAGTTGCACAGGTGTATTTTTATTGTATGTGTGAGTGTACTTGTTTATTTAGGTATATATATGCATGTTTTTAAGCGTGTGTCTTGTACAATATAGATTTGTTGATCACTTAAAAAAAATGTTGTCGAATAGTAAGCGAAACTTTTTGCTTTAATCCTTCTCAAATTCTTCTGCGGAGATTAGGTAAGTGGGAGCCACCGAGGATGGTATTTTACACATATACATATATGTACAATACATAGCAACATATATAAATATGTATATATATATATATATATATATCCCCTTACTGATAGTTTGGTTAAGTGTACGGCGAGTTTGTAGTTTTGGGCCAGGCAAAAGATTGAGATACATACATTAAGCTTTCAGCTTAAAGCTAGCACGTATATATATATATATATATATATATGTTTATAGTTTGTGTTATGCTTGTTTCATTCAGGTTCCGGTTACGCGTTACAATGTTTTTATTTTTGTTTCCTTTTTAAATTTTCTTATGTTCTTATTTTGTTACAGTTTTCTTTTCTTTTTTCTTTTAAAACAACCAACAATTTGTGTGTGGGTGTGTGTATGTTTCCATTTTGCTTGTTTATTCCCTGATTTAAAGGAGATTAATTAATATAATTATTTTATGTTGCACATATGATGGCTGGATGCTTATGGTTTTATGCATATACATATGTAGGTAATGTACACTCGAATACTCTTTTTAAGTAACGATCGTCTTTCCACGTAAGAAATAGTGTATTTGAAATTATTACAAGGTATTCCAAACATAAGCCAGCTGCTGGTGGGGATAATCTTCAATTTAGTTACAATATTATAAATTGAAATCGGCTTAAAATTTAAATGATGTCAACAAAACAGCGCTACAGAAGAACATGATTGCTCTCGGTACAATTTAAAGTGCAGTAGATTCGTCTAAAGTTTTCCAATTATGAAACAAATTTAAATTGATAAAAATAAACATTGATTAGAGTAGAAAATTCTTAACTTAAGTGCAAACGTTAGGAACGTGTGAGGCGATCGTACTTAAAAGACATTTAAAAAACATTTCATTCTGAGTGTATTTGTGTGAGTTTGTTAAAATTGTTTAACATTTTGCTTTTTGGTAAAATGCTTTTTTGAGAATACTTTAGGTTAACATTTAATTTGTGTTTGTTCTTTCAATTCTTCTTCAATTGGGGAGTTTAGCGTTTACGCTGGGCTTTTACTATTTCTCATATACTCGATTTAGTATATATACATATATATATATAGTTAGACACTGGGCGTTTTGTGACTTCTTTACTATTACATAGAAAGTTTCAGTTTTGTGGTTGTTGCTGTTGTTCATTAAGTTGTTTGCTTTCATTTCTTCAAAGTTTTCCTTAGTTAACAATGCTGCTTATAGTTAATATAATCTTCTAAGTTTTCTTTTAAATTTGTGTGTGTGGCTCTGTGTGTTTGTTTGTATTAATTTTTAACCCTTTCTGCAGCGCAAAATTGTTTAAATGAATAACAATAACAAAACAATTTCTCTTTTCAAATCAAACGTTGATGAAAAAACTAACAAATTTCGATGCTTTTTAATTTGGTTTTTCTTTTCTTTTTTTGCGCTGCATTTATAGAATTAATTTTTTCTTGTTTGTTTTTGAGTCTTTGGTTTTAAAATCAACACATAATTAGTGAATATATAGTTAAATAAATATATATGTATGTATATACATAAGCATATAATGTTTTCTGTTCTTCTATATGCTATATGTATATATATATATATATATATTGCATCTATATATATATATGTAAGTGTGAATGTATATCCGAGTAGAAATCTGTGAAGCTTTTCAAAATCATATATTTCCTGATCACTTCAAAAACACCTACTCATAGTTAATTTCACAATTTAATATAAGTTATTTTATATTATTATTATATTATATATATGTATATTATTTGTTGTGGGCTTTATGTTTCTCAACTTACAGACTAAACACTTTTTTTTTTGTGTTTAACATAAAATAATATGAATTAGACAGTTTTCTGTGTTGCTGCTTTTTTATTACTATGATTAGTTTATGTTTAATGCTTTTTTGTTGTATTTTTAGCTGTGATTTAATTAGTTTTTGGCTTCATTTTGTGTTTTTCTTCTTTTTTTATATATAAATATGATTCATAACAATATATATATTTAAACAAAATAATATCGCTTTAATACTTGAGAAGGAAGTTGTGCAAGTTTAAATCATATAACTAAATCATAATTTGTGTGTTTGTATGTATAGTTGGGTGGGTGTTGGCTATTGTATTAGATATTCCCTTGAGATTCGCTTGGAGCAAGTGCCTAGATTTGCGAAACTTGAGATTCGACGGCACAACATCATCATCATTATTAACATTAAAAATTAATAAAAAACTAATAACAAAATGCATTGTGCACTTCAATTGCAGCTAACATTTGACATTTTGACTAGAATGGAGGGGGGAGGGGCGGGGTTGGTCGTGTTAGAAAATATATATATACATATGTATATATATGGCAAAACACATTCAGAATGCTATTGTTCGTGAGGTGGGCTACTGTTAGGATAGTTGATATATCGTATGCAAATAAATCGGCTTTAAGAATTATCATATTGTTCGCTTAAATGAAATCGAAATGATTAAATTTAATAACACTCCACACGATTGTTGGCATTCATTTAAGCGTTTGGAAGGGAAATTTAGATTGAATAGCTTTTAAAAGTCGAACAATTTGTGTTATGAAAAACATTTCATACATTTTTATGACTTTAATTTCCCCCATGAATGAATGATGGCGATAATATCTTATAGCTTTGAAAACAATATCAACTAGACTAGGGATGTTTTAAGCATAGAATTGTGGACATTCCCAATCTATGATTTAACCAAAACAAAAGCAATATAAATTGAAATTAAAATTTGTGCTGCTTTCGCATGGGTTTTAGGCGCAGCATTTTAAAAGCAGAATGTATGTATGTTGTAATGTGGTATTCACAAATTGGCACTATATAGAACTAACTTCCACCTGGATACTCGCATTGTTAAATGGTTTAACAAACAAAACTTATAAATGAAATAAAGACACAACTGGAAACAGACAACAATAAAGCGCTTCATAGAGTTGTTTAACGAAAACATTTTAGTGCTATGGGACATTGGGAGGGGGAGGGGAGGGGAGTCGAGGGTAGGAATACAAATACAAATAACCTAACAGATAATTAGCATAGGTCATCATCATATACATATATAGGTCTGTGTGTTTATAATCATCGTCATCATCTCTCTTTCTCTCTCAACCTAACTTCAAAACTGACGGCATCAAAAACTGCCGCGGTCCGCTAATATGCGGGAACCGCCTATAGTGAAAATGTTCTCCACATCTCTAATCCCTACGGATTTAGTAGACTTTACGCTCTGGTCCAAATTTGGGGTTGACAAACGAGAAGCCAGCAAATTCATCCTGATTAATGCATCGTATGACCTCATTACCAATTGGTGTTAGTATCGGATCCTCTTTGGTGAATTCGGCATCAAAATTGTTGGCATCGCGTGGATTTTTCTGTGGGGAAGGCAGAAACATATGTGGTTCAATCTTATAGATTTCATGTTAGTGATATTTACCATTTTCGGTCGGAATGGTGGCTTAATGTTGCGCTTCTCCAGCTCTTTCCAATCCAGTTTATTGAAAAATGGATGCTTTCGTATTTCATTCTCATCGCCAGTGCATCCCAAACGCTGCTCCGGATTCTTGGTTAGAAAGCCTGGTAAACGAAATGTTCAAATAATGATCCTTTTTACTTATATATATATGGTTTAATTACCTTTTAATATGGACACGGCTTCACGGGACAGCCACACCGGATACAGGACATCATCGTGCATAATCGAATCAAAAAGCTCATCTTCATTATCAGCCTCAAATGGCGGTTGGCCAGCCATCATTTCATACATAAGCACGCCCAGTGCCCACCAATCGACCGAAGCGCCATACTCCTGTTCCTTGAGTATTTCCGGGGCTATGTAGTCTGGTGTTCCACAGAATGTTGTGGTCAGCATGCCATTCATGATGCCCTCCTTGCACATCCCAAAATCAGCCAATTTGCAATGGCCCTCTTGATCTAACAGTATGTTGTCCAGCTTCAGATCGCGATAGATTACACCGTGAGTGTGAAGGAACTGCAGTGCCAATGTCACCTCCGCTGCGTAGAAGGCGGCGCGAGCCGCCTCAAAACGACGGGCTTTCTGAATTTGGAACATCAAATCGCCACCATTCACATACTCCATGACAAAGAACAGGCGATCCGGTGTTTGAAAACAGGAATGTAACGCAGTGAGGAAGGGATGATTGGCAGCTAAGGCCAGGATGCGCTTCTCGGTCATAGTACAATCGACATCATCGTCCTGTATGATGGCATCTTTCTTGAGCACCTTGATGGCATAGATCTCATCAGTGCCCTTCTTCTCTGCCAGCATCACTTTGCCAAAGGAGCCTTTACCCAGCACTTTAATGAAATTGAAGTCCAGCAGCGAGCATTTTCCGGGACGAGTATCGCCCGCCCCTCCAGCTCCGACGGCCAAACTCATGCAGCTGCTGCTATTGTAGCCGCTGGTTAGCGTGGTAGTGGATGTGGCCAAACTATCGCCCGACAGATTACTACTGCGAAACGAGGCGCCAGCCACATTGTCGCCATCGGCCCCTAATGACGCTCCATAGTTATCCTCGCCGCCCTGTTGATTCAAATATTTGGAGCGACGCGGTTGCTGGCCCTGCTTGTCCGGCGAGATGCCCAGCGAGCTGAGTATCTCGGCCATCTGCTTGGTATTGATGCCGCACGTATTGGCCACATTCTTCTGGCATCTCTTATGGACGTTCATGTAACAGGTCTCACATTGCAGTCCTTGCTTAATGAGCCCATACAGCAGTGATCCACAATGGTCACAGAAGGTGAATCGCTTATAGCTGTGAACCACAAAGCGATGCGGCACATTCACATTAAACCGCTGTCCGGCCGGCACTTCCTCCACTTTGGGTTGCTTCTACATTTTTTGAGTTGGTTTAGCATGCGATTAATACATATATGTAGACAAATTCTATCAATCAAATAACAACTTACCTCATCTCGCATCCCTGGACATTTGGACACCACCGACAGATGACATTTCTTATGTACAACTAAGGTGCAGACTAGAAATGATCAAATCGAAAATATAGTTATAAGCTTTGATATTAACTGATTGTCGGATCGAATTGAATTAAGTTGGATTTGTTTTTTATATTGAAGACAAACTACATACATAAATATGTATTTATGTACATTGTGGGTGGTGCTCTTTCTCAATAAGAGAGAGGAGTATGTGTTTTTTTTTTTTTTTCGTTCAACATTCAGGTTAGACACTCATATATTTGATATTTCTATATATATATAATTCGAACAAAAAGTTTTATAAACAACAAAACTTAGTCCCACTTAAAGGTTTATCCATTACTGCCTGGATTTCGGATTCAAATTGATCCAGGAAACAAATCCAGGAAACATTGGAAACATTTTTGCATAGTTCAATATCACTTTTAGTTTATGTTTAGGTCTGCATATTAAATAATGTCAAATACAATTAGTATAACCCATTAAGGAACACATTGAAGTTTGATTTTTCGGTGCAAAAATATACACTGTGATATTTAGTAATTCATAGAAAAACATGTTTTTTAATCACAACACATGTAACGTGCAAGTTTTTCAGTGTCTGAGTGTGGAGGTGAGTAAAATGTGTGTGAAATTCGAATATACTAAAATCGTCTAGAACACAACATATATCCAGAAAACTAATGACTTATTTGGATGGGATAATTTCATATTAAAATGATACGACTTTAAATGATATTAATATATGTAGTATAATCATATGTGGAAAAATTATTATAAGAGTTTCACGAAACGATTACTACCCCGAATAATGATTTTTTAAAGATTCTATCTGTATTTCTAAGTAATAAATATTTATTTGTAGTTCTCAAAATAATGACATTATTTAGCTAACATTATTAAATAATGATTTTTTAAAGATTCTATCTGTATTTCTAAGCAATAAATATTTATTTGTAGTTCTCAAAACAATGACATTATTTAGCTAACATTTAATATATTCGATTAGCTATAACCACATAATAAAAGATCTGTTGGAAGACCATATTTTTATTTGAAAGATGTCTACACGATCAACCTATTTTAGTTTCCTGTTTTTATTGTTCTGTTCGCGGTTTTAAAGCACAACTTTGGTTATCCCAAATTTTCAATATTTGAGAGGAAAATATTTAAAATAACTATAGCAGATAAGATGCAAACTCTATTTGATTAGGGAATCCTAGAGAGAGATTAGTATGTAGTCAACTTTGTTTAGTGATGATTCATGGTGCAAGGACAACATAAAGAGAGAGAGAGAAAGATGTAGAGATAACTTTTTAGAAACAATGATCGATGCGATGCGATTAAAAAATTGGCGTTTTGACGACAAGAGGCACGCTAATTAAAATATAAATGAAGGAAAATAAGATTTAATTTTTGTTGATGTCATTCCTGGCCGGAATAGAACGCAAATGCAGCTAGACAAACGAACAAATGTAGCAAATGTAGTTCTTCTTTAGTTTACCCCTCACGAATCGAGAGACTAATTTGAACCAACAGCAAACAGCAAACAAACGAACGTACAAACAACAAACCAAAACAAGCAAAGTTTCATGGTTTTTTTTAAATTTTTTTTGTATGCAAAGTGATGTTTGGGTTGGGGGATCTATTCGGTCCTTTTGGTAAATTTGTAAGCAAAACACATACCTTGACATTGATAGCCTTGTTTACCAATTCCCCTGCAAAAAGGCAAGAAATTCCATGGCTATTTGTATGTATACATAGATATAATTTTCTTTGTGGTGAGAAGTGTGTGTATGTGTGTGTTTTGGGTGTATGTTAAATATGAATCGATGCATAATGAACCCGCAGCTTTCAACCCAAAAAGTATACTTGTTTGTATGGATGAATGAAAAACCAAGCAATACCCATGAAAATCAATTATGATATCCCGACGATAGTAAGAGAAGACCCAAAGTAAATCGAATATAATTGAGAGAAACCCGTATGAAAGATCAGTCTACTTAACTTTGGCTCTGCCAAATATTATATTTTCCTTGCAAAGTGTCGTATTTACTTATTATTATATTTTGGATACGTTTCAATTATTAAGTTTTTCGTGTTAGTAAGACTATTTTTTCAAAGTTCAAAAATTCGTGTTCAAGTGTGAGTTTTTAAAGACTTGGTATTTCAATATTTTAAGAAACTGAAACAGGTCATTTATTCCTTGAACACTTCTTATAGGCATGAGTAAATTTATTTAATTTCATTATTAGAATCAGACAATATCGGACATGGCTAAAATATACTTGGGTCCCAAAAAGTTAATAAACGCATTTTGCAAGGATCTAAAACAAAAACCAAAAAGAAACTATAAATAGATAGATGGTAGAACTTGCCATATATGGATTGATGATGATGATACAATTACGAGTTACATAAAACATAAAAATTATGCAAAAATAATAGATCGATAAAATAATAAAAATAAAGAAAGTCTTAAAGTCGAGATATGTATGAGAGATAATTGAAGTCAATTCCCAAAAGAAAAAAAAGAAAGGTAGATATAAAAAGTATTAATCACTGCATAAAAATACAACTTAATAAAAATAATGTAGGTTGGTAGGTAAGATTTGGGTAGATACTGTTGATGTTCCAGAATAATGTGTGCGCTGGTCAATATATATTATATATATATTTATGTCTGATTCGTTGTTTCACTTACCATATAAATTCGCGACAATGCGAACAGAAGGTGGGCTGACGCAAAAATGTTGCCATGAACTTGTGCCCATTGACCTTTTAGTGGACAATAAGAGAAAAGGATTGTTTTAACTAATCATTTACGATTATGTAAGTATGTGTGGTAATTACCTGATGAACACGACGCCGCATGGCACCTCGACGACGATTGAATCCGGCACGTTCTTTGAACTCCTTATTGACGGCCACAGTGTGTTCGACTTCGGCTTCGGCTTTGGCTTGATCTATAAGAAAAAAAACAATGTTATAAATAGAATCTAGGAATATTTTCATGGTTTGCTCACCATTGCGATTCTTTAGCTCGATAATCACATGAATTTGGCCCTGCGGCTCCAAATTGACCTTGAATATTAAATAATACTAATTACAAATTCATTATTAATTAAATTGAAACTTACCCATAGATCCAGTACACTAGCCTCATTCTGCATCAGATCCTCAAATGGTATCACACAATTGGCTACAAAGTCATCTGGCGGCAGGGCCGCATCGTGAAACACAGTCAAATTGATGTTATGTGCATTGGTCACATCGTGGACGAACTGCTCGTTCCATACCGGGTCGAATGTTTTTGCCCGTGTAGTAGAGCGATCTAAAATGGAATATCCGAGTTTAGTACGATTGTGCAATTATTTGTTCAAATCTAGAGGACTCACCGAAATGACTCTCATCAACATCTATAGACACATACGGATCGATCAACTGCTCATCGGCCAATTTACCAAATGTTAAATTGTGACGCTTCTGGAAATCTGTGGGACGCAGGCCAGTTGCCTCGCATACCTTAATTTGCAGTTTACCCGTAAACATATTGCCGTAGTTCCCCTCAGCAGATATTTCAATCGCTCCGCTCTGTATGTGTGTGTGTCTTGATGTATATGTGTGTGTGTGTATTGTGTATGTGTGTGTGAGTGTGTGGGTGTAGGTGTGATTGAAAGTGAAAGCAGCGGGCTGCACCTTGCGAGTCAGCAGCTGCGGTGATTAGAAAATATTCACCACTATGTGGCCGGGCCTGTTGCAGCTGTTCTGGAAAACAAATTTTAAATTCTAGTGTGAAGATTATTAGTATCAAAAAATTGGAGTCATTAGATTTGTTCGAATTCCAATGAGCTCTTGGGTAGAGAGAATTAATCGGCTGTAAATAGTACGACATGACAGAAAATAGCAGTTATGGTATATCGAATAATCAATTACGAATACTTAATTGTTTAAGAGGTTTTCTCTAAACAATGTGAATTTCTTAAACAACAGTCCAAAATAGATTAGTCAATCAATTGGAAGCCCATCAATAGGAGTAAGAATAATTTTCATAGGCTTGGGAACACTTGGTTCACATAGGGGACTTTGCATATATTATCTTTTATACTTATTGTTTTATGGAAAGCTGCGACAAGTAAAAAAGTAAACGTGTTTTGATCAAAAATATCTATCGTAAATGTATGAGTATCCAACCAACGATAATTCAAATCTATCATGTTTAATGTAAATTCAGAGACCAAATCATAATTTTTAAATGATGTTATTTAAAAAAATGTACTCCCTTGAATCTATGTTCATGGCCTCAAGCCCCCTCAGTTTTCTCATAAAGATACTCTTTACTCTCAATGGAGCCTACATGACGTATACGTAATTTGTTGAAAAGAAAATTAAATCAGCCTGTGTACATATATGCAGCAACCTACAGATCGGGAGCCATGGAAAGCGAAAATTGTAAATGGGTTTGACTTTGAAAAGTATATGCACGTACATACATATATACTCTTTTGTATATTAGAGTGGTTTCTTTGCATTAGAAGAATATTATTATTTGCATCTGTAAAGCAAGCGTAAGGAAATTTTATAAAATTACCACGAGTATAGAGGTTTTAACTTTTTATTACATAGAAACAAAAACAAAGTTGCGCCTTTTTTTATTTGTCGTTTTATCAAAAGAAGCACGGCAATATTGGACATCTTGATCAGAAGATATAAGATAAGGGCTCTTCGAAGTGAAAATATGTGCGAAATCTCCGACTTCTGCATGGTTATGCCTACACATTTTTTAGAGTTAAACAATTTTTTCAGAGTTTTAATCTAATCGAGCGTATTAGTTTTATGTATTTTGAAGTCTTCGATTCTCATTTTCAAACAGTCCAGTCTAATTTACACACAACGACATATATTTACATACATATGCATGTATTCAAATGTATGTATGCATATACTAGCACATATTTATTGTCTATTGAAGGTAGAAAGTTTGTTAGTTTTGTCATATTGTTGCTATTGCACATGGGCAGATTATCCATTCAATTGGACTTTATCAGTAAAAACACTTGTATGGATGTTTGCAGATACATACATACATATACATATCTATATTATAGATTTATGCCATCGCCTATTTCTTTTCTTAATGTTCACCCTAGAAAAGTTACCTTGTTTCAACAATGTTGTTGTTGCTTTTGTCGTTTAACTTTGATTAGCTATTAGATATTATGACGAGAGCGAGAGGAAAGGAGTTGATGATTCTGATTCTTCTTCCTCCCATACAGTGCAATATTTATGCATGTAGATACATACATACATGCACACGCTCACTCTCACATTTACAGAAACACACACACACACACGCGAACACAACCACACACATACACAATGTGTGTACGGTATGTACTATGTAGATGGAAGGCTATTTATTCAGAAATAAAATAACAAAGAATCAGCGAATAAGAATTATGCAGCCCACATTCCAGCACAGAAACACACACACATCAAATTTATAGGGCAAATATATTGGTACTCTTTGGCACTTGTATCAATAAATTGTCAACATTTTCACAGAATTCGTTCGGTTTGATACTGGAAAATACACAGAAATTGGCAAAAGAAAAGTCTCCACTGTGTGAAAAAAACAACAACAGTAAAGTCTCCACTGAGGTAGAGACACACATATGGAGAACAACTGGAACTGGAACTTGCTCTTCAATTTCGTCATCAGGGAAAACAATTTTTCACACACTCGCACTCACACGCACACACAACCACTTGGGCAAATATATTACCTTCAATTATCTCGGCTTTTATTTCCTCTTTTCCAACTGATTTTAAGCTTATTCTTTTTTATTTAAATTTTATTTAACCATGACATACGAAAGGAACACTAACAACTCTTAAATTTGCTCTGCCAGTTGCCCTTACGATTCGCTTCGCCTAATTGGCAAATTTAAGTAATTCGCTCCTCTTAGAAGCTGCTGCTGCGATTTTCTACAAAAATAAACAGCATCATTTGCGAGTTCTGTTAATGTAACAGCATCATTTGCGAGTTCTGTTAATATAACAGCATCATTTGCGAGTTCTGTTAATGTAACAGCATCATTTGCGAGCTCTGTTAATGTAACAGCATCATTTGAGAGTTCTGTTAATTTAACAGGATCGTTTGCGAGTCGTTCATTAAATGTTGTTTTATTATTTACAAGAATAACAATAATTTCACGAATATGAGCTCTGGAGCAGTGCGTACGCCTGTGTCACAGATTATCAACAACAAAGATGATCAGGATGCCGAGGAGGAACCGAAAAAGAAGTCCCGTGAGGATTGGCGAAAGGCCAAGGAGTTGGAGGAGGCCCGGAAGGCGGGCACAGCACCAGCCGCAGTGGACGAGGAGGGACGAGATATTAATCCACACATACCGCAATATATTTCAAATGCACCGTGGTACTATGGGTCGCAAGGGCCCACACTTAAGCACCAGCGGCCTCAGCACGAGGATGAGCGTGGCCAGCTAGACAAACGGGCACCTAAAGGCTTAGACACCAGCCGAATAGTGACGAAATTTCGAAAGGGTGCTTGCGAAAATTGTGGCGCCATGTCGCATAAGAAAAAAGATTGCCTGGAGAGGCCGCGCAAGGTGCAGGCTAAGTTTGCGGAGTCTATAGTTGTCCATGACGAGCACATTGTGAACGAGGCTTCGGTAAATTATGACGAGAAACGAGATCGTTGGAGTTCTTACGATCCGGCCAATCACCGGGAGATTATCGAGGAGTATGAGAAAGTAGAAGAAGCAAAGCGACAACTGAAAGCAGAGAAACTTAAGAATGGTAAGTATAGTATGAAAATGTTATTAATAGATCATTTTTGAAATATCTTTTCTCGATGCAGATCCCGATGCGGAAATTTCAGATGAGGATGGCAATGAGGACAAATATGTGGATGAGGTAGACATGCCAGGTACCAAAGTAGACTCAAAGCAGCGCATCACAGTGCGAAATTTGCGTATTCGCGAAGATACTGCCAAATATCTGCGTAATCTGGACCCCAATTCGGCCTACTATGACCCAAAAACTCGATCTATGCGTGATAATCCCAATCCCAATGTACCTTCCGAAGAGTAAGTTCTCTATTAGATACTATTTTAGTGAATGTTTTACAATGAATCTTTGTTCTTTCAGAGCTGAATTTGCGGGAGAGAACTTTGTGCGTTTCTCTGGTGACACCACAGCACAAGCCACTGCCCAATTGTTTGCCTGGGAGGCACATGGAAAAGGCGTTGATGTCCATTTGCTTGCTGAACCCACCAAGTTGGAGCTGCTGCAAAAGGAGTACGAACAAAAGAAGGAACAATTCAAGTCAAGTGTAAGACCATATGCTTATTTTATTACTTTGGAAACTTAATGGACCTTTCAAAACAATTTCATTGCAGACCAAGACGCACATTGTTGAAAAATATGGCGGCGAGGAGCACCTCCAGGCTCCACCCAAGTCACTTTTGTTGGCCCAGACCGAGGAATATATTGAATACTCGCGTAGCGGCAAAATAATCAAAGGTGTCGAGAAACCCAAGGCAAGGAGCATATATGAGGAAGATGTATATATCAATAATCACACAACGGTGTGGGGAAGCTTTTGGAATGCTGGTCGATGGGGCTACAAATGCTGCAAATCATTCATTAAGAACTCATATTGTGTTGGCATGCAGGAGCCTGAAGGATACTCAGAGCCAACATCCTCTGCCACCAACACCGTCGCCGCCATCGTTGTACCTGTTGAAGACCAGTTGGAGGTAACTGAACAGGCTGTTGCCTCAGAAGTCGATTCAGCACCAAGTTCGGATTCCTCTTCAGAAGAGGAGCAAGAAGCGCATCGGCCCAGCAAGAAATCCAAGAAAAAATCAAAAAAAAGGGAAAAGAAAAAGAAGGCCAAGGAGCAACGCAAAAACAAATCCAAGAACAAAGAGAAGGAAAAGCAGATGAAGCATAAACCGATGCTAGATGAGGACGTCGACGATCGGAAACGTCCCTACAACAGCATGTATGATATTAAGGCACCCACTGAGGACGAAATCGAAGAATGGAAAAAGAAACGTCCACGTGCCGAGGATCCTATGCTACAATTTATGTAATGCAACTTAAAACAGAAGTCGATTCAGCAGTTTTAAGTTTCTATATATTTTAGACATATGTATGAATAAGTAAAAAATGTTAGTATCAGGTAAAATACATATTTTGACTTTGAAAATCAAGGAAGAGGAAAGCAAGAATCCCAAACTACACAAATTCAACTATAATTGGTAAAAATTGATAATATTCTTTATTGTCTGGTTAAACGATAGCGTATTGCTCATATAGCAATTCGCGTATTTTGTAATAATCTTCCGATAGACAACCCTCCATGGCCACCTTTCCGGCATCGATGCGACGCAACGCCAATGAGCCGTTGCTGCACCACAGTACGCCACCGGAGAATTCAGAATTAATGTTGTTGCGCATGAGGATCTGTTTAAAGTCAGAGAGTTTCAGTTCATTGATTAGCACTGAATTGTGAACAGGTATCTCGTCCTCCTCGAGCGTCTCCAGTGTGAGGGTTTGACCCTCTTGAATTGATACTTCCTGCTCCGTGGGATTTGTGGAACCATCGATGGCTTTCAGGCGCATGCCCAATCGTCCATCTACCCAGGCCACTTCAGCGTTCTTGGCCTTCTGGAATTGCAGCTGCGAGACTAGACCCTCAGTGAGACGGACCTGATAAATGTGAATCTCGGTCGTTACATCAATAATTTCACCCTTGTTTGGGGTAAAGACACGAGCGCCCACATTCTGTTCACAATGCCGGGCCACAGCCTTGGTGCCTTCAACTGTGCCATGTACGACGATCACACGACGCGGTCTGAGCTGAGAGAGAATTTTTAGCATTGATTCTCCATCAGAACGACCCTCGAAATCGATGCGCTGGATTTGTGCATTAACCTCAATGGTTTTGCGCTGATTGATCAACTTGGTGGGCTTCTCTAACAGTTGGACATCGGTGTCCATCTCACCATTAGCATGCTGCTGCTGGTCCTGCTGACTACCAGGTTCCTCCTTTTTAACATTCTCTTTGTTTTGCTCTTCCATAGGCATGTAATCATAGCCACCAGGATCGGCAATGCGATAATCGTCCAAATTGATAATCTCCCCATACTCATCATATTTGATCTTCTCCTCGTGATAGGGAAACATTACATGGTGGCGTTTATTGGATTTGAAGAAACCCGAAGTATGACGACCTTCTGGTCGAACGACAATATCGTGCTTGCCCGTAATCACGCTCATCTCGATATCATCCTCGGACTCAGAGCTACTCTCCTCTTCCACATCTGGTTTAACTATCAGGGGATTGAGCTTCTCGCCCTGTGTGCGTAGATATTCATCCAGCTCGGGACCTTCTAGCTCTACACGTCGGCGGACATCAAGTTCGATTTTCCTGCCAGGCACCGCATTCTCTACCAGCTCGGTGGCCAGAGATCCAGGTGATGTGCGTGTAGTAAATATAACACTATTATTGGCATTGGCAGCCCACTGCACAAACAGATCTCGTGTAAAACCGCTCTCCATATCTGGGGTGCTGGCAAGAACTACCTTGGGACCGGCCGGTAGCTTAAATACATCTGCCAGTGAGTGGCACAGATTGATGTGCTTGAACTGGAACGGATTATTGCGGGCACCTTCGAAAGCCTTCGTCAGCTTATCGCTCATCCATTCGATTTGCGATTTTGCAAACTCAATCACATTATAGCTGACGTTGTTCAGCAAGGCAAGCGAGTAGGCCATTAAGCCAGATTCTTTGTTTTTCCACAGCTGGTCTAGCATGTGGGCCAGCTCCAGGACGCGTCCGGCCGTGTCCACTGCAATCAAAACGTTGCCATTATTCCTCACTGTCTGTAGTATATTGGTCATCAGTTTCTCATCGCGGGCACGTCGTCTGGCCTGTTGATATAGAGCATTATAGGCATCGGTGATAAGAAGCGATGGACGCTGCAGGCGTTCCAATTCGCAGCCGCTCAGATGACGTTCCTTCTTGTGATTAAAGTCCGTGGCGTAGACGATATCTTCTTCTCCGACCTTGACAATTTTCCAAATTGTACCTCCAATCATGTGGCCAGCATTCAGCGGCGTTATTGAAATGCCGTAACCCTTGCCTTTGAGAGAAACCGTTTGGTTGTACTTCAGTTGGGTGATTTTCTCAAATGCGGTGTCCACATCATCCAGCGAGAAGAGGTCAAAATCGCCCATATTAAAATGTGACATGTACAGATCGTACATGAACATTTGGCCCATTTTGAAGACAGGTATCGTTGCATAGATGGGACAATTGAGCCCCAGCTTACCCACTAGGTACGGCAGCGCCCCCAGATGATAGGCATCCGGATGGGAGAGTAGAACGGCATCTAAGGTGTGTACTTGTCTGCAAAAGAATCAAATCAATTCATGATATTGTTATTCAGGTGGGTATTAATACCAACCTTTTCAAATCCCTGATGAAATTTGCATCAAACTTTTCATCCCAGCCGCAGTCCAGCAGTATTCGCACATCGTCTATCTGGAGTATGTAGCATGGCGGCGATTCGTCCATGGCCCCTGATATGGTGTGTAGCTTAATAATCGAGGTCATTTTTCAATTATTTTGATTTCCTTCGTTTATTTAACGCTTCGACCAAGACGAAGCTAAGAATTTGCCGCCTCCAGTGTTGCCGTTTTGGCTTTTTTTATGAATAAACAACGGCGGGAACCTTTCAAAAATGCCGGAAAGCGGATATCTGGCAAGAATAATACTTTTGTACAAGTTTCCAGATTCCACCCAGGTATATTTCAGTTATCAAGAAGCACAGCAGTCCAATTAGTAAGTCACCACTAAAAAATCATTTAGCCCCTCATATCTGCAAACATAAATGGACTAGAGCATGCTTTTTTACAACATATTCAGCTTTTTTTTTTTGTAAAAGAAAGTCCCATCACTGGTTGGGTAAAAGCGTTAATCAGCTGTAGGTGCGACTACTGCAAAAATCTGCGATAAAACCAGACCTCCATGGAACTACAGACGCCGCTATTTGTATAACAATGGTGTTGAATCGGTTGTGCCACCGACACTTCTACATTTTCGATTTACTAATACTCATTGGATCGGTCACGCTCATTGTTTATTTGGCTCTGCCGTTTCGCTTTGCCTCCCACTATCCATATATCAACGGGGAGAGGATTGAGGACGCATTGATAGCGCAGGTTACGGCTAATGTGTCCTTGCAGCAATCTTTTGACTGCAGCTATAAGGAGATTATCGAGAGCAATCGATTTGTCTATGACAATGCGCTGTACCACGAGGGCATTCTGCGTGGAGAAGAGATCCGGCCTGGAGGGGAATATCAGCCCGAGCATTGTAGAGCCAAATACAGCACTGCAATCATAATCCCTTATCGTCAGCGTGAGGAGCAACTGCATGCCTTCCTTACTTACATGCATAACTATTTGAGGCAACAATTAATCCACTATCGCATCTTCCTCGTGGAACAATCTGATCAGAAACCTTTCAATCGCGCCACTTTGTTTAATATTGGGGCTAAAATTGCTGCGGAATATGGATTTCCTTGCCTGATTTTACACGATGTCGATCTCTTTCCATTGAACTCAGGTGAGGAATATACTACACATACATATATGGGAAACTATTTATTTTTAAATCATTTTATTTCTTCCTTCAAACTCAGGACAGATGTACGCGTGTGTAGAGAAACCACGGCACATGTGCTCCGCTCTTGATCACTGGCGCTTTCATTTGCCTTATCGGGGTCTGTTCGGAGGAGTTGTGGCCATTAGCACATTTCAGTTTCAGCTAATCAATGGCATGTCTAATCTTTATCATGGATGGGGTGGTGAGGATGACGATCTATATGAGCGGCTGCGTGCCCTGGGCATTAGCATTTGTCGCTTTGCCCCCGAATACAGCGAGTACACCATGTTAAAACATAAGCCGGAGCATCCGAATGAGAATCGGAGAGCACTACTTCGAGCCGCAACACTGCGCCAACACACAGATGGACTCAACTCGTTGGTCTACAAGGAAGTAGAGCGGCGTATGCACAGCCTCTTTACCCACATTATGGTGGAGACATGAGCACCAAACACAGCCAGCCATCCAGCACACACTATTGTTATCTAGCTTTAAAGACACATTGATGTATTAGCTACCCAGTAGGATAGCTTGCTAGAATCGTAAATACTCTGCAATTGGATAGAGGATATTGAATTGGCTTAGATTTAGAAATAGCTTAACAATTATTTACCTCGATTAAAATGTGATTCTCAATACAATATCAATTAAGTTAAAATAAATGAAGTCCAAATAAATAGTCGTAGGAAAATATTTCAACATTTTACAATCATGTTTGCATCAATTGGAAATTAATTTATTGTTTATGGATACTAATATTATTATTAACGCGTGCCCCTTTAAAAAAATCCTAAAGGTTAGATTGCACAATACAAGTGTAATTATAGTTAGTTGGCTTTTTTTGTCTAGACTACATAAATAATTTAAGGATTATCTAAATACACATTCGTTTCGCATTTGATATTAGTGAAATGTTGTATATAGTATAATATATATATAACATTTAAATAAAATTTTAAGAGTACTTTAAAACACTTTAACAAAACCATTCACGCACGCACACAGACAGACAATATACCTAGTGGAGTATAACATTCTCACATTAAAATACATAAAGTACACATAAATACATAAAGTACACATAAGATATAGATATAAGTAGTAGATATATAGGATTTACAATATTGGATATTTAGAATATTCTGTCTTAGGAATGTGCTTTAATTCAAAAAGTTGAGAATGTCCTGCTGCGATAGAGCATTAAAGTTTTGGTTATCAGTAGATTGTTGCTGTTGTTGTTGGGTTTGCGGCTGGAGCGTTGGTGTAGCCATCTTATTCATGCTTAAGCCCTGGCCATGTCCCATGGGATAAATATAGTTGACATTGGGCTGTTGCAGTGTGTACAAATTGGCACCATTCAAATTGTTTTGCTTGGATTTCGCAAAGGGATCCAAATCATCCAAAGAGGAGAAATTATTGTTGCTACTAGCCTGCTGGGGAGAGGCCAATTGATGATTCATAACCAAAGGATTGGCACTATGCCAGCCGTTGTTAGACGTGCTGGTCTGTGTTAGAGCTGCAACTGGAGGGGCACCCAAGCTGCTCAGATTACTTTGCATTAGAGTGCTTAAAATGTCTGGCTTAGAGGCTGCAGCTGATGCTGTTGGTGTAGAAAGCGGTACAGGAGTCATTGATGTGTGCGTTATTCTGTAATATATATAATAATTATTTTCTTGAATGTCCAGCTGATTATGGCCAGTAAATGTCTCCTACTTGAGCTGCTCCTTTGGCCGTACAGGCGCCAGTGTTGGAGTAGGAGTGGGAGTAGGATTAAAGCCAGAGAACATATCGTTGTCCATCTTATTTCCATTGTTGGATGATATTGAAGAGTTGCACTCAAGCTCGTTGGCCAATATTTCGGAAGCATCTTTAGGTCTGTTGATTAAGGAACAAAAATATTAGTAATGTATACATAACAATCCATACAATGCAAATTTATACTTATTATCTCGTTGAATGGTTGACAGTTGTTGCAATTTTTCGCGTTGCTCTTGCTCGACGCGACTAAGCATATCCTTGATCAGGGCCACAATTGTATTGAATTGAGCAATAGTCAGGCCATTTTCCACGCTAAGCGGCACTAGGAATGGTATACATTTATGGGCCATTACATCCTTGGTTATGCCCAGTTTAGTGTTAGTCATGGCGATTTTATAAATACCTTTCAAATACAATTTATAACAATGTATCGATGATAAGAGACAACATAAAAATCTCTCACCTATAATGGCCATAACAATGGCGGGTTCGCGGCTTTGAATTTGCTGCAAAAAGGGCAATATCTCATCCAGAACTAACCACTTGTCTAGATTCTCCAATAGCTTGCCAATCGATATTAGACAATTGACTTTAACCGACACATTACTACTTTGCAGGCAGAGTTTTTTAATTCGCGGCAGCACCGAGTTCTTCATAGCGTTGTAATCGATCAGTGTCGAAAATGTGGGCAACACAGCCAGGCAGAGTTCCTGGATTTGAGGCATGTCGCATTCCAGGGAACGATAGAGCAGAGGAAGGACACTTAACTTCACTTCTTCGGCAGGTGTTAGCTTTAGCAACAAGTCCATTTTTTGCATAAAAATCAAGAGAATCTGTATAGGATCGGTGAGCTTAAAGATTGGTTTGAGATGCGGCAATATGTGATCACAATACTCCCGCTGGCTACTCATCTCGGCTATGAGCAGAACATTGGGCAACACAAATGGAATCATGGGCGAGTTGACGAATTCCTTGACCAAATATGGAAGAATTGAATGGAGATTTACACGATGCGGCAGCGTAGGTATGATTTGGGGTAATCCCTTGTAGAATTTTGATTTCTGCAAATTATCCCACTGATAGAGAGAATCCAGATAGCTCAATGTCTTAACTCCCACATCCTGGAAATAGACAATCTGCTTAAGTTCATGCAGCTTGGGCCGCAAACTGGCACTTGGGTGAAGCAGAGACTTAAGGCTTTCGGTTAACTCATTGGGTATGGTATTCATAGGTGGATATTTCCGTTGATTCAACTCGTTAGCATAGCGCCGGAAGCCACTGTAATCACTACCAAACATTTTCAGCGGTTTTCCCGTAAAAATGGTGAAGATGAGCACACCTGCAAAAAGGTATGCCAATTTATTGTTAATAAATTTGCATTTGGCGGCTCACTCTCGAAACTTACCTAGGGAGAATAGATCACTATCTGGAGTGTTCACACCGTTGAGGGCTAATTCTGGAGCCGTGTATTCTAAGCTAGGTTGGGCCAGCACATGCAACGATGTTGAGTGTTCTCGGCATGGCCAATGAGCAGTGCCATCAGTACTGGGCTGATTAGCTATGCTGAAATCAAAACCAAACAGCTTCCAGCTTCGGTTCTTATTGATCACAATTGTCTCGGCACAAATGTTACGATGGACGATTTTGGCATCATTGTGCAGAAACTGCAGACCATCGAATAGCTGAAGCAGACCATGACGTATCTCCACATCATAAAGTTTCTTATCCGATCGCACCGAATCGCCAACGACATTGGCCAAAGAGGCGAATACAGGTTCCGTGGCAAAGGCCAATGAATCGCGACTTTCTTCTAGTGGATGTTGCACTGTAAGGACATGAGGATGACGAATTTTTGTTAACTGTTGAACACCACGGCGCAATGTCTCCAACATTGTTTCTCTGTCATCTCGGGACCACCGCTCCAGGGATTTCTTTTCGAAGACAAAAACGGAAACCTCCTGCTTTGTGCTCTTCTTGTATCCATTGTAAACTTTCCACATGAGACCTGAAAAGCCCCAATTCATATTATATGGATATTTCGGTCTCCGTATGTTTCCCCATTACTTACCAACTCCTGCAGTACTGGTCAAGTCCAGTACCTCGTATTCTCGTGTTACATTATTGCCGGGCAGCACTCCAGATAGTGTAGACACTGTCTGCACAGCTGTGGAGTAAAATTTGTTTATCATATCCATGGCTATATATTTTATATACAATATTTTTTGGTCTTTGTTAGTAATCAATATCAGTGTGACCAAATTCGCCTAGTTAAAAATTGCTATGTTGTTGATAACCACTAGTGTTGGTAAACGAATGTTAAGCTTATACAATTCTTTTCGCTTTTTAATTCAGCATCATAAAATCCTCCAAATACGTTAAGCAAATATTATAAAAACCATTTATTTATACTTATACTTTGTCGTGCTGATTTTCAAAGCTTGACAATCAGTAGTTCGCAAAATATTCACAATATTGTTGTTGCGCTATGCAACACTTCAATTTGAAATTTAGCCGTTAATTTGTTTTTTTTTTTTTTATTAAATATTACATTTATATTATATTCGGCTAAAAATTAAGCGATAAGTAACCAAGTCGTGTTTTCGGAATTTGCATCATTCGTGATACGTAAATCTTTAAACGAAAGTATATTTTAAGGGGTAATTATTAGTTAAAAGGGTGCCAATGTGATATTTCGAATTTACTTACATACCAATCCTTGTCTTTTTCCTGCTTTTATTGCCAAATTAAAAAAATATTTCACATATTTTATGCATTAGATTAATATTGCAGATAAACAAACGAATACATATATTGTATGCTTAAATAACTTCAATTGAAATACATATACATCTCTACTTCCCATTGGCCACTAATTGTCGGAATATGTTGTAGTTGTTGGTTTTCTTTTGCTTTTCGTTAATATTTTCGATTCTAAATATATATTTTTTAGTTGTGGAATTGTTTGCTGCTTCTATTTGCGATGGCGAATGGTGCGATCCATGATGTTATTAATGCGTGTCTCAGAATAGCCCGGGACTAACATGTGGATTAATTCCTTCATGAACAGATCACTAACGCCAGGGCTGGAACGCTCTGCCAGCTCGAAGACGGATTTAAGGTCACCAATGTCTCCCAAGTTCTTGTTATTGCCGATGCCACCGCCACCGCTGCTGTTGTTGCTAGAATACTTTCTCTGAATGTCGGTCAGGACGGGGAAAAGGAAGTTGTTTAGGCAAGCACTATTGGTCTGCATAAGACGCTGGCCAGATGACGGCTGCTGCTTCACATGATTTGACTCCTCGTTGACAGCATGGAATGATTCACGTTGGCTGCTACGACGCTGCTGTTGCTGCTGCTGATCGATTGTATTCAGATTCAGACCCAGAGAGGAGCGTCTCTCCTCTACCTGATCTAGGAACGCGCCAGTGGAACGACTCTGACGCAGTTCTGGCTTAGAGCTAGAACGCTTTTGCATGAGCTCGCTGGCGGAGGATGAAGTGCTGACCACTGAACCAGCTGTGGATGAAGAGGCAGCTGCTAAAGATGAAGCCGGAGTTGCAACTGGTACAGGAGTGGCATTTAACATGGTTGTAGTGGCATGTTTGTTGTTTAAATTATTATTATTGTTGTTGCTGTTGCTGGTACTAGGAGGGGCGGCGGCGGTGCTGCTGCTGTTGTTGTGATGATTACTCCCTTCATTCGAGCTGGCTGTGGTCACAGATACGCCACCTCCTCCACCGCCGCCTGGCGAGTGTGTGGTCTGCATTAGCTTTTGCATGGTAAGCTCATGCTCCTGCAGCTGGAAGCTGTTCACTCCAGCTCGAGGAGCACTATTGATATGTAGCCCCTTGACGGTCATAATCCAGGGTTCATCCTGGCTGCTGCCTCCCTGCTTGGCATCTGAATCGGAGTCAGAGTTTTCCGACTCGGTTTCGCTCTCGTCGCCCTTGGACACTTTCCATTTCTTGAAACGATCGATAAGATCAATTAAATATGCATTCTTTTTGGCCTTTTTAATGAAAGGATATTTAAGCAGCTCCCTGGCAGTTGGACGATTCTCGGGGTCCTTGTTGAGGCAAGCCTCGACAAAGTCCTTAAAGGACTTCGTATAGTTGCCTGTTAGCTGGGGAGGATTGTTCTTGGGTATAAGGAAAAGCACTCGCATTGGATGCAGTTCCGAATTGGGCGGCTCGCCCTTAGCCAGCTCAATAGCTGTAATGCCCAGCGACCAAATGTCTGCCTTGGAGTCATACTGCGACTGCTTGATCACCTCAGGGGCCATCCAAAAGGGAGTGCCAACAAACGTATTCCGCTTTGAAGTGGTGTTGGTCAACTGACCCGCCACACCAAAATCCGCCAGCTTCACATCGCCCAGCTCGCTAAGCAGCACATTAGCTGCCTTAATGTCACGATGCAATTTGCGCTCAGAGTGCAAATAGTCCAGGCCTTTCAGTACTTCACGTAAAATGATGCCAATGTGCATCTCCTCGAAGGAGCCAGCCTTCATCAAATCCAAAGCGGAACCACCGCCCAGATACTCCATAATAATCCATAGCTTGGTGCCCTTGAGAAAGGAACCATAATACTTGGTGACATAAGGCGAATCGCATTGCGATAGCACCATGATTTCCTGCTGGATGTCATCGATCTCGTCCTCAGCTTCCTCAAGATCGATTATCTTGATGGCGACTACCTGCTGGGTGCGATTATCAATGCCCTTGAAGACCTCACCGAACGAGCCCTTGCCAATACGCTCCTGTTTGGTGAAGATCAACTCAGGATCGACTTTCTCTGTCCATGACATAGACATGGTTGCGTTTCCCGTTCCCGTTCACCTTGCCAATTTCTCTTTTCTTTGCTCTGGGTAGGGCTCACTATGGTTGGATTTGGGTCGATTCTTTCCTGCTCTTCTGCAAATTGATAATCTTTTTCGTGGGGGTGGGGGGCGCTGACACTGGCACTTGGCTAAATATTTTCTTTTGACTTGACTAATAATTTTTCAGTGTTGCCAGTGTTGTTGAATTGCTTCATCAGCGGTGTTACCAAACATTTAGGATGAATTCGATTTTTTTTTTTGGAAGACAAAATCGGTTACACTCTCCAACATAAAGTTTTTTACATTTCTTACCTGTCTCATTAATTGATGATTTAATCATAGCTATCTTAACTCAAAAAGACCAAAACATAATTGCAAGTCAATGTTAAAGGTAAATCAAAACATCTTAAAGATTTTGAGGCCAAAATGTCGTTTTCAAAATGTGCTACCAAATATATAATTTTTATCGATAGCAATTGGTGTTTGTATTTTAGTATTTTGAACCAAAGTTTAATACTTAAAAATACCGTATAAAGTTGCCTTGTAAAATAACTCAGTTGCTTTTCGAATAAATTGCGAGCTGATGAATGAAACTGAGCACCGACTCTGGATCCGACGCCAGTGAGCGATGCCCCAACAGCTGGTCAGCTTCCAGAAATCCTCCTAAAGCAAGTAAACAGAAGCCACCTGTTTTAATCCTTTTCGATTCCCACTCTGCATTCCTGTACCTGCCTCCAAATGATGTTGTACCTGCGTCGCCTTTTTAGCCAGGAACTGGCCCCGACCACGCCGAACGATTTCCTTGGTTGCCTTCAACAGGCACCGCATCTGCTGTCTAATAGCTTTGCAGGAGCACCCTCACTGGAGAGTCTCTCATGGTTACACAATCTGGCGCCATGTTTCCCTCTAAGCGGCGATCAGATTCAGGTGATCCAAGAGCCGCAGAGCTTTTACGAAACACTGGTGCAACGCATAACCCGGGCAAAGCGACGCATAGTTTTGGCCAGTTTGTATCTGGGCACAGGGCAGCTGGAGAACGCGTTTGTCCAAACGTTGCGTCACCGCTTACAGAGTGAATCCAATCTAAGGCTGAATGTTCTGCTGGACTTTACACGTGGAACACGTGGTGCCCTTAATTCAAAGACTATGCTAGTGCCCCTAGTAAGAGATTTCTCTGACCAAGTGCAGTTTTCTCTTTACCATACGCCCGACTTAAGAGGACTCACTAAGCGCCTGATTCCGCCCCGTTGGAATGAACTTTTGGGTCTGCAGCATATGAAGGTCTATCTAATGGACGACACAGTGATCATATCGGGAGCCAATTTGTCCAATGATTATTTTACCAATCGCCAGGATCGTTATATCGTGATTGAAGACAAAGCGCTAGCGGATTTCTATGCCCAGTTCATAGAACGAGTGCAGGAGTTCAGCCTGGCCGTGGGTCCAGATGCCACTGAGGGACTGCATCGCAATTGGGCTATTTTACCCTATGAGGGCACCAAAGAGCAGTTTATCAGACTGGCCAGAAAACGCATAACTGACTTAATCCAAGAGACATACCAGCGCCAGGCTCAGCTTGCAAATAAGCAAGCTAAGGCGGATACTTGGGTATTTCCGTTAGTGGAAATGGGGCAAATTGGCATACATCATGATAGTGTGGTGACCAAGAGGCTTCTATCTAACTGCATAGATGGTTCCCGACTTAAATTGGCCACTGGCTACTTTAACCTTACACAGGAATACATGGATACCATTACCCACAAGTGCCTGGCACAGTGCAGTATACTGATGGCCCATCCTAATGTGAGTGAGATTTTACTGAACTAAATGAATTAAGGAATATTTTAATAATGCTACACTTTCACAGGCGAATGGTTTCCAAGGAGCAAAAGGACCGGCAGGAGGAATACCAGCCGCCTATACCCTCATTGCCAAAAGTTTCTACGAAAGTCTCGTGCGAGGCCGACAAAATCATCGTGTTAACTTTTTCGAATATGAAAAACCCGGCTGGACCTATCATGCAAAGGGACTGTGGTACTATCTCCCCGAAACCACACTACCAAATCTCACTCTAATCGGCTCTTCCAACTTTGGTGAGCGCTCCGTGAATCGTGATCTGGAGACGCAGGTGTGCCTGGTGACGTCCAATAAGGATCTTAAACAACGCTTACAGGCAGAAGCGGATCGTTTGTACGACTACTCTCAGACAGCGGAAAATCAGATTGTTCAGCGCCCAGTGCCCCGTTGGGTTCAAGCGGTGGTCCGCATATTCAGGAATTTTTTTTAGCCAAATCAAAGGAAATTGTAGTTCAATTCTAGTTTTTTTTTTTGTTTTTGTAGCTAATTATTAGGCGTTTATTTGTGAGTGCGCGTGTTTTTTAAATGTATTTTGTTAAAATTTAAAAATAATAAATTTTTAATGGTATTTAAGCGAAGTTAGATTGTTATATTCTTTAATTGTAACGTTCAACAATTTTGACGGAAACCAAACTTATTTTTCTCAGTGTTTTTTGTTCGCTGCTGGCATTAAATACTAGTTTTTATAATTTTATTGACATTTTCGAGAGCTGGTAACACTGTCTAATATATCACTCTTTTTCTGACTTTCGAGATTGGTCACACTTTAGTGTTGTTTTCGTTTTCTGTGTGAGAGGGTGCGCGATCGGTTGTCCGTCGAAAATTTCGTTGAGAATCTGAAATTTTGAATTCAAATACTTATCGAGATAACTTCTACAATACTCGAATGATTGATTTCGTAGCTTTTTAACAAATATAAAAAGTGCTCGTTTGAGTTTGTCTCTGTTATTGCCGTGTGCGAATTCGGTGATCGAAAATTTACCGCTATTCGAAAGCAGCAGTTCAGTAGTAATCTTAACTCTACGCGGCAGTTTTAAAATTGATTGGAACAAAATAAAAAGTGCTTTAATTAAACCAAGATTCAATCTAGAGACAAATACTCGGAAAATAAAAGGTACACAACTAAAACACGTATTTCACAAAAACAAACAAGCAAAGTCTGACAAATTGCACTTGCTTTGTTTGTTTCATTTTTGCTTTGTTGACCGGATATTAATTCAATTTGTTTGTTTGTTTTGCTGATGGCAAAAATTTGGTTAAAACTCGTTTTGGTGTTGTTTCAGTTTGGTTATTGTTGCTTTTAAGTCGAATTAAAAATATCTTCTGAGTAGGACTTTCAGGCATTTCCCCCGTCTCGGCTCCACTATAAGAAGCAAACGGGACCGAAGATTGAACATGTGTGCGACAACACATAACAGCATTTGCATTGACATTTATGAGCGGCGCTAACGGCGCATCATTGAGCACATGCGAGGGCGGGGTGGATTTTTTTCTCGTATATTTTCATTGTTGTTCTTTTCGGTTTCCCTTTCAATTGTGGAAATTTGTTGAGCCTTGTGCGCATGCCCAGCGGCTTGTGTGGGAGATTCTGTAAGGGAAATTATCGTTTATAGGTTTTAATTGAAATTTTAATATTCATACCAGCTGTTGGAAATATATCTTTGTCACATAGGGACGGAGCAAAAGTGAGAAAGAGGGTTTGCCGTTTATAATATGAGTTGAAAATGTTAGTGAAAAGTATAATAGATACTTCAGGTTTTTGAATCCTCATTTTTATATACATACGTACTTAAACATAAGTATGTACATATGTATGTATGTATATACATTCATGATCATGATCAACTGATCTGACAAATTTTTATATTTTGACTTAATAATAATAAGTTTTCGAACACTGGGGCTAGACTTTCAGAATAATTCGAAAAGTTGAGTAGTCACAGATGTGTAATTTTCCTGTCTTCATTTTTTTAAAGGGAATTTCGTGTTAAAGAGTGCAATAACTCTTTTCATACGACCTAAAAATGTATTTAGTTGATCTACTTTCATTGTGTGGATGTATAAATGTATAACTGTAGAAATAACATAGTAATCGTAAATATCTCTCCCCTGATATACCAAAATTCCTTGAGGGACGATTTCCCTGACTTTTCCTTACGTATACGGCAACCAAATTTAGGTCTAATTAGATTCCGTCGACATTTTAAACATCTGGTAAACTTTAAAAAAGTCTTTGTTAGAAATCGTGTCTGCAAAGTGGAAACCCCAAGCTCGAACTCCACGCAATAAGTTAGTTTTATTATTGTTTTCAACATTTTTCTTTCAACTCTGATTTTGGAATTCTTAGGGAAACCCTACATATTAATACATATGAATATCATATTATCTGACTGTTTTTTACCTTTTCTCTTATCTTTTCAGTGCGACAATTTGCTGATCTGCTGACACATATTTGCATATATGTACATATACTATATGAATTGACTCGGCGTCATCTTGATTCTAATTGCTGACATATATAATTTCTTAACTGGGCAAAAAAGCCGACATCTAATTGAGTTTACGCGGCGATCTCAACCCCGCAACGACTTTAACTAATTAAATAAAACGATAGTTAAATAGTTTTTGCGCATTGTGTTTAATTGAAAGTGTCACACATCGTCTGAATTATAATTTGTCGAATCGAATTTGTTTTTTCTTGTTTGTCGTATTTTGTAAGTGTGCGAATTGTGTAAATGTGAATGTAAAAGTCACAAAACATGTGGCCAAGAAAAGCGGCTCAAAGTGAAATGTGCAAATTAAGTTTGATGGTTTTTATGCTTTTGGGGGCGGCACAAGGTGCCACATCATTTGCCAAAGAGTATCGAAGTGCGGGTCTCTTCAAGGGTAATACTCTAGTGGATTTGGATGTATCAACCACTCTGGATATGACTGCAGAAAAGTTAACAAGCACCAGCACTAGCAGCAGTAACAACAATGGATTTCCCGATAATTCCATGGCCTTCAAATCTGAATCATCAGTTGTTCTGCCAGGGGTGCAATTAAATGCAGGTAATTACAAAATTTAATAAATCTTAAAATTATGGTCATCAAGTGTTTAAGGAAGTACATTAAAATTGTTTATCCACATTTTTTTTATATAATGTATTATACAATATGTAAGATTTGCAAAAAGGTTGTAATTAGATTATTTGTCTTGACATACAGATTCCGTAGGGCCTTGCCACATTTTTAAAAAACAACTTAAATAACATAATTCAGAAAATATATATCAAAGGATATACACCAACAATTAGTTAGTTTGATACTTTGACTTTTAATATATACGATGCGTTACAACATTCCTTACTTCACCTTTTCTCCTTGCCAACTTCTTTCATTCATGCATTTTTTATGCTTATCAATCGAAAAGCATGAAAAAGGAAATGTTCCCGCAGGTATAAATATACACACATTTTTATTACATGTAGAATACCGGCGCTTATCTAACCTTATCTTGCAACACTTTTCCTGTCTTGTACATTGCGTTCTGTTGCCTTTCTTTCGGGGTTTCGTTTTTATTTATGACCTGAGCGCCTTGGCGGCATCATATTTCAAAAAATTTAAGCGAACAAGTGCCTGTTGTAGTAGTCACGAGCGTAGGTGATCTCAGGAGGGGTGTTGTATTAGCTTCAGTAATTGAGGACAAATTTGATGTACATAGGTAAAACTTAAACAACAATGCAAATTCGTACCAAATGGAACATCATTTGCAAATAATTTTCACTTAACCATCTATGATTCATAATAGAAGGTTATTTATTCTGATTTAAATTACTTACATATTTAAGGAACAGTATCCCCCTTTTTGACGCCAATGCATTTTAGTATTTTTGGCTGTTTGTCTTACTCTTTGTCTCTTTTGTATGGTAATTCAATCGCTGCACTTAAGAAAGGTAGCAAGCGATGAACAGAATGAGGGAGAATGAAAAAGAGATATATGAATGATGATGCCTTACAGCTGGCAACCAGGATGTCACCACAGGAGCGTTAGTCGTCTCCAGTGGATTGCGATTTGGGCACGCTCAACACATCCGCTGGAGTAATTTTCTGGCCTCATTATAACAAGATTAAAGTGTAATCGTAGTGTGTCTTGAACCTGATTGTCTGCACTCCTGGGGGTTTCTTGTCTCTTTTGGGGTTCTTCGAAGCGCCAAAGTGCGAACTTCCTGTGTCTGCTGCACTCTTCAGTCGACGACTTCAGCTCTCAAACAGTGAAAGGAATTAGTCGGCATGGGCCTAGAGGTTATATTTACCTTTCTATATTTGTTTTTGTATACTTAAGTTCTCTCTCTCTCTGGTTCTCTTGTTTTTGCTTTTCTCTTCTTTTTTGTTTTATTTAAATGTCATTTAAGCCGCTTAAAACTGATGTCTTTTGCTACATTCTCTGATTTGGTTGTTGTTCATTTTTGTTTTTTTTTATGACATTTTGGAGGTTTATGCGAGCCCCATTTTATGAGCGTGAAAACGAAAGTACTTTCGTTATGTCTGTCTGCTGCTCTCTTGATTTGCTGTCGGCCTTTTCCTTTGGACTTTTTCTTTTATTTTTTGTGTTTAAAACCGAAATTAAAAATGTATGACTCTGCAGCATTTCGTAAATGTGTCATAATTAAAGGGTACAAGGCACAGGCTTGACATTTTTTTTAATGAGTAAGCGATTATATGTACATATGCCATATGTACGTATGTACATACATAATAATTTTCAAGGTAATAGATATTCTTCTCTCTTAGGTGCAACATCCTTGTACAACAGCAATCTTTATAAATATGGCTCCTAGTTTTGGTTCGCAACTTCTTGTGGGACCATTATATGACTCAAAATTGTAGGCTTTGACCTGTATAAATTGAGTAAGAGGTTTAATATTGGAAACCAACATCAACTTCTATTAGTTCATCAAATGACACGACTAAAAAGAATCTAATTTAGAAAAAATAACCGTTAAATGAGTGGCATGTTTTCATGGTTTGATCATTATACATATACTCGCATTTATTTGCCAATTCCTGGACTTCACTCTGATTTCAACTTTGCGCCACTAAGCTCCTTTAGCATGGCTACCTGCGATCCATTGGTTGCTGTTTGCTTCTTTCTTTTTTTTTTTGACAGATATAAAAGGCTTTAGGCAATGACCATAAAATTTTCTGCAAAGCACGCAAACTTTGGCCCAAGCAGAGACCAGTTTTGGGTTGCTCTTTTTTTTATTTTTTGGTAGCATTTAAGTTGGATTCGTAGTCGACAGGCTGCAGTACAGTACGCAGATCTTAGCAGGAGGTGGCAACTCTTCAGCTTGTATCTCTTTTTTTCCCTCTGCCTCTGGTCGTCTCCCCATCTCACTTTGGTGGAGTCAAACAAAGATAGCCGACGATCGTAAAAACCTAAACGACGAAAGAATTTATGAGACTGAGACTCTCAGGCTCCCAGTGGTCTTTCTTTCTCTCGCTCTCTATCTCGTTTCATTCAGTGTCTCTGTGTGTCGTTTCGTTTAGATCAAGTACCAGAGACAGACAAGAGTATTCTTTGCGTTAGATAACAGGCAAGGTTCCTGTCAGTTGTCTACCATGCAAATTTCCCCCTCGTCCCAGAATCAATGCAGTTTTTGTAGCACAGAGAAATAAATCAAAGTCAGGTAGAAGAAGTATGTACATATATATGTACATGCACATGTTGGTACAAACTAGAGAAATACGAACTCACAACTGAAATGTAGCGCAAAGTGCGAAATATCCCACAGTGCATTGAAGCGGCAATGAACTCCCTTATAGGTGCATCTGCTCTTCGTAGTCTTCGTAGTTGCAGTCTTCATCGTTAACGCTGGCCCGCTAATTTGACGAAAGCCTATTTCATGCACATTTCAATTCGGCATGCCTCAGTGCCGGACCAAGAAACCATCCGAATTATGTATCTAACAGGTAGTTTTTAACACTTTAACCCAAGGATTTCTAAAACTCCCCGCTGCGTTTTGTCCATTCTTGTTTGTTGTTTACACCTTTGCGAAAAGTCAAAAAAATAAAATAGGGAACAGTTTTCACCTTATGTAGTTGCACCTTCATATCTTAGTTTTTCCCAATTTTATGATAACCCCTCCCTCCTAGACGTCGAAGTTTCAGTTGTTTTTGTTTATTTTAGCAGCCGTTTGTTGTTGTTGCTATTTATTTGTTTTTATTTTTTTTTTCATTGTGCAAGAGATTTGCTTATTTCGTTCTTCATCATCTTAACTTCGGGATTATTTGTTTCTCTTTGTTTATCAATTTGAATTTGTTATGAACTTTGGGCCAAAGTCATTGATTTTTACCCCCTTCAATGGAATGGCAAAAAGAAGATCACATTTCTTGGGAATGATTTTTTGGATGTTTATCTCAAAAGTTGTATAAACATTGAAATCCTAATAAATCGTAGTTCGCTAAATCGATAATCTCCATAAAAATCCTTGAAAAAGCTTAATCACTTATTATGAGGATTCCATTGTAATTCCAGTGTCTTTAGATAAACAATATTAATATTCAAACACTAAGTTTTATTTGTTAATTTGAAAGAAGAGAGAGAGTATACAACAGATTTATTGCCAACCACATGAAAAACAATTAAAATCAAAAATATTTTAAATAAAGCCGCCCAAAATGGAACAAACTATTGTCCTTCAGTATTTATTTATTTAGTCGACCATTTACTGCCTATTATCCTCATTGCTTGAATTTTACTTCAGGCAATCATAACCCATTGACTGTTCAAAATCAAATTTGACTTTCTATATATAGTCGATATATTGTGAAGTTAACCGAATAGGTAAATTTACAGATTCTTATCAAGCGAAAAACAAAGCATTGTGTGTGTACACAAAAAGCTAACAAACAATGGGCAAGTGCAACAATTTGAGGCTACAATACGAAGCAAGCAAGCCAGGCAGTCAGCTAGCCACCTACGTCGAGGCAGTAGTGAATGGCGCAGAAGATGAAGGCAAAAAGAGACATGGCCATAAACAGGTGTCTGTCTTTGGGTAGTGCATTCAAAAGAGTAACTAACTGTCTGCATCTGCATTTGTCTGAACGTCTTTCGACTTCTTCGCACTTGAACCACCCACGAATAACACGCAGTTAAAAAAAAAAAACAATCCTCAAGACAAAAGCCAACTTTCGATTAGAAAGAAAGTCTTAAGTATGAAAAAGTGAATGTGAACAACAGCAAAACCAACAAAAATTAGAAATCTTGTTATAGGCTGTAAAAAATTATGACCATAAAAATCTAAAATTAACAAAACCAAAATCAATTTTTATTTCTCTCGCCAGAATTCCGACAAACTTCAAGAAAATAAATATTACTGTATTAGGTGGGCGTCGATTTCTTGTCCATTGTGTCAGGTCTCTGTGTCTCTTAAGGCTAAAAACTGAAATATCTCGACATGATTTCTGAGTTTTATTTTTGTTTTGGAATTGTAATTTGATTTTGCCATAAACATAAATTGAATAGCGACACATTTGAATTTTGAATTCAAAACTTGTTCTCGATGCGGGCAGCAACAGCAACAGATGCAGATGCATATAAGAATATAATTAACATTATTGTAGCGTTGATTTCATTCTAACATCCCACATATAAGTATTGTATATACGATGGATCACAAAATGCATCCATCGTTGCCTAATTGAAGTAGAATTATCACAACATGGGCGTAGCATTTGCGTCTAGGGTCATCTAATTTGGGATTTAATTAGATTAAATATATTTAAATTGGTTACACTCAAAATTCTATGCATAAAATCTTTGGTAAGTGATTAAGCTTAACTGAAGTAAAAACAAAGTATTCACTGCCCTTTTAGGCCCGAAATCATTTAATTTGCCGAAAAATCAAGAAAAGCTTAAAAAATAATTGAAAGATAAAATTGAAAATTCTGGCAACTCAGCCTATAAAAAATATTCTGCCTTTACCAACACGCGTTTTAAAAACTAGCCGTATTCCAAAATTTGGAATTTGTCATCATCAAATTAACAATTACTAAATATTTACCACTATTTTGCAAACTTAACTACCACTTTCTATAATGCGTTGTTTAAATGCTGGAATATCTCTTTTGACTCACCTGTTACTAGACACACCACTCTTCCGTAGCTTCTTCTATTTGCCGCACTATTAGAGCCTTAAACTATCCTAAGAGGGCTACTCCCCCTGGCTACGTCCATGGATAGCTGCATAATTCTGCTGAGTTGCAGACAGATGTTTTATTTCATGATTTGAGTTATGCTCCGTCTTGCTTTATATCTTTTCTTTTCTTTTGAAGGAGGCGAGAGGAGGAGGTGGTGCTGGAGTTGAAGTTTGGAATGGGAATGGGGAATAGGAGACGAGGGAATGGCTGACATTTGAACTTCAGGCGCGCAACCGCAAAATGTTTAAAAAAGTTTTTGGGGGGAACAAACACACACACACATTAATACATGTTGAATAAATAACTTTTTTCCTTTCATTATTTTCCCAGTGAAACAACAACTTGTAGGTGTCCGGGTGTGTGAGTGTATGTTTTCTTTATACAATGACCTAGAAATTTGGCTTTCTTTTTGGCCAAAGGGGTCTTTTGTGTGTCTTATCTTGTATGCACATGTTCAACAGCATCATAAATTAATGGAGTTTCGGTTAGACCGAAAACCTCAAGATGTGTTCAATAAATTTACAATACAAAATTGAAAATACGCAGTTCTTGGAAAACTTTCATCTGTGTAATGTAGAATCTATTTTGAGATTTATGTAATCTTAAGTAAATATATAATGACTTTTTTTGTAATAAGCGAAAGGGAAAAAGGGGTATTTACATTTGTAGAATAATAATTTGTTTTTTTAGACAAATATAAAAATATTTTTATCGTCAAATATAATAGTTGTGTGTTTGGTAATTTTCTAAATAACTATATCAAATTTGAGTGAATTAAATCAAACGCAAAGTGCTTGCAATAACCCCCAAATTAATTCAGAAAATATCTTATGGATTTTAAGAATTGGTATTTTTAAGTCATTTCTGAATATATTTCAACTAAATGTTAGCCAAATTTTCGCGATTTATAGTTAAATCTTTGTAAAATTGGGTCCAAATTTTTATATTGCCTGTTTTAATTTCAAGTATATTGTGTGCTTTGCGAGTATCCTATAGTTTGTTGATTTATTTATTATTGCAAACCTTCTGAAATGCAAAAAAAAAATTGAAAAAACGCGGAAGTCAAAGTCAAATCCATAATTAGCGGCTATAAGAAAAAACTAAAACGAAAGCTTTACCCAATTGCTTCCGCACTGAGCAATTTGTCATGGCATCACCCTGAGGCGATCTTCCTCCATCTTTCTTCGACACCTTCTGCTGCAATCGGAGGTGCCATATGACATACTAAGCAACAAGGGGAATTATTAACTTCAGCAAGCTAAATCGATCATTCAGATGAAAAGGCTTATGCCGACGACTACGACGACGTTGCCAATAAACAGTCAATTATTGCAGACGGGCCAGAGACAAGTGCATAAAATAGTATTTTATTTTGTTTTTGCTTGAAGCTTGAGGCGCTCCATTCATCAAGCAGTCAATTCATCAGTTACGAATTACGCAAATGTGGCCAACAGCAAAAAAAAAATCGAAATTTGCATTTTTGCTTTTGTTGTAAAGCAGTCGGCAGAGGGGGAGGGGGAGATCTATCTTTCACCTTGTTCGTCTAATGCAAACGGCGTTGTCTGTTAATTTATGGCAATTTAATGAAAATTACCTGTTTGCCTTTGCCTGAGATACCGCACATGAGGAGGAGGAACAGAAAGAGGGAAAGAAGGTGTTCCCATCACCTGTATTTTTTGCTGCTTATCATCCCAACATCATCATGCATGACAACGATCGTTTAGTGGCTGCTACTACTGAATATCTTTTCTTTTTTTTTTTTTTGTTAAACATCTTCACTAAGCCGCTTACAAGGCAGTTTTCCAAAATGATTTCCTTTATTTTTTTTTCTTTTCTCTCTGCATGTTTTTTTTTGATTGTCGCAATATTTTGAATGCAGCAGAAGAAGAAAAATAACCAAAATATTTTGGGTGATTTCACATGTAAAATGTTTTTTCTTTCAATAAAAAATATATGGCAATATATTTATGTATGTATGTATGAATGGTACGTATGTATATTTTTAAAAGGGCTTAGCGTGTTTTGTTTGGCGCCAATGAACATTTCAACATTGAAAGATATTTTTGTATAACTTGTTTGGTCATAAAATTGTTAAGTTTATTTGCAGCCTAGAAAATTGTTTTAAAAAATTAAATGTTTTAAAATTATTGTTGGTACACATTTTGCATTGCTATACTTAAAATCTATGTTGTTAAAAACATCTAATTAATATATTACTGATACTGAAAACAACTTTATTTGAAGTAATGTATTTGTTTGCTTTCAGGAGTGACTAATCTAAATGACATTTAATAATATTAAAGTTTCTCCGTCTTAGTATTTCGATGTTTCTTTCTTTATGAGGGGATTTATATGAGTCATTGATGATTGAGTTTGGTTGAAATATCTCATAAAGATATTCACAAAAACATAATGTATTGTTTCGATTATTTAAATCAATAGGTCGTATTTTGAATGAGTTAATATACATATCGGAGTCAAATGTAAGCAAGTGGATGCTATTTGAAGTCCAATTAACGAGATGCCAAGATGTTGAATAAACATTTTTGGTAATTTAAAAACGTCCTTAAAAATTTTTAAGTCACACTAAAAATACTAACATTAAATGTACTTACATATGTGCAGTAGTAATTACAAATAGAGATTTTTTGTACGATCTTTGCAAGAAACCCTAAAGAGGAGACAAATTAAGAAGGTAGATACGAGTATTTACTTATTTGTAACTATGTACATTTGCCATCAGTCTGGGCCTATAAAAATTAACTTCATTAGAGAGGTAAAAAAAATAAGCATTATGTTTAATGATCTTTTTCATTGATATTTGTTTTTTTTTTTTAATTGCCAATTAGTCACCATTTTCTGTTGCCGATTCTATAAACAGGTTTCTTATTTGTTTTCTATATTCCCATGTCTCGGACTTTGTCTCAATTGATATGCAAATCTTATATCCAGCTTATCAACATAAATTCAATCCAATATCAAATTCGATTGCTATCAGAATCTGATCGCGTGCTCAAAATGTTGGTAGGAGTTTTTTTTTTTGGATATTGGATTGTTGTGTGAGTGTGACTCGGATTTTCTATGTTTTGTCATAATTTCTTGTAGGGTTTTCTGCATAAATATACATTTTTCCACATCAAAAAAAAAACAAATATAGAATGTACCGTTATCCCGCGTCTAACATCTAACGGCACTTGATGGGTAGCCCCTTTGTGTGTTTGCATACGATTAACGTTTTGAACGGGACAGGGGACAGGGCAGGTGAACGAACCGAACCACTTCACCATGGATGACTCTTCGGAATGATCAAATTTGATTGTTTTTTTCTTCTTTGGCGACCCTTTTTCTTGCTTAATTTGTCTGTCTTGTTGGGTTGTCTATAATCAAATGCTATTTATGATGTATTATATAATTTATGCACAATAAATTGTTAAACTAATGAGGCAAATTATTGAGTTGAAAGACCATCAAAGTTCTCGAAGTCAGAAATAAATATAGAACTTTCACCATTTGACTTTTCCATGATCCTCTATCGATGGAGAAGAGTAGGGACACGCCCACACTCACCAACAGAGTGAAAAGTGTTAAAAGAAAATATGTTCACATTCACAGGCTACAACTTAATTAGCCACAGAAATAGACAGACAAAAAAAAACATGAAGCGAGGGAAAAGAACATCAGCATGAACATGAACATGAACATGAAAAAAGTAGTACCTAAGTATTGGTTGTGGCAACGATTTTCAGATACCCTATACTAATAACGGACAAGTTTGAAATATTTCAGTATAAGGTTAGATAGATATTTGTGTTAAATCAAAAATATTGATGAAGATTTTCTAAACTTTATATTTATAAAGAAATCGCATGACAAATATTAAAATTATTTTATTATAGTTGTTGTTTCTTTTATATTTCGTGTTGATTAAGTCGCGAATCCTTTCTTATCATACTTCTATGCATTTTGTCGATTTTAATATACCCTTTGCACTCTTCGAGGGTATAAAAAGAAAGCCATGTAGACATGTGGTTGGGTCTCGAGCTTGTTTAGATAGCCCCCGACTTCTCCACCATGTCTCATGAAGAAAAAAAAGTTCAACACGGTTGATCGCCCATTAAAAATTGTTGTGTCGGTGTTTGTGTGTGTGTTGGCATGATCTTTAAATGAATTTCATGTTTCATTAAGCAATTGAAAAGAACTCACTCACTCGATCACACGACAGAGATCTTTCAATCGTTTCGATCGCTCTCTCTCTGTCTCTCCTTCTTATAGATCTGTCACACACATATCGGGCTAAAAGTGTGAAGAAGTATTTTTTGGCTCATAAATCTTTCAACATTAATGATGTCGATCTGCTGCTGATGATCTATTTTTTGCGTCCAATAACTGTCAGTTCCTGCCAAAAAGCTTAACATATTCAGGTCAAAGAATTGGAATATTTACCCGCATCCCATTTAAAATGTTCACTTCATAGACGTATAACGTAATTTTTACCGACACTATTGCTGTAATTGAAGTTACACCAAAGATATGAGGGAAAGACAGGGCCAACAGCATTTTGGCCACATTTTGACCACCAACACAACCTCCACGACGATGATGATTGATCGTTCGTGTGCCACTCGAAACAACAAAAACAAAAAAAAAAACCATCCGACAGTTCCACTTCAGTTTTACTTCTGTGTTTTGTGTAAAGTTAGCTTTTTAATGTCTTTTCAGTGCATTGACATTCAGGTTTTTGTTTTTGTTTTTTTTTTTTTGACCATGGCAAAGCGATTGATATATATCTACCATATCGATATCGGTGTATACGTATATGTATTAAGATCTAAATATAGTCGCTTCACAATAAACAAGATGAGCTGGGAGGCGGGCCACGAGCAATTAAATGTTTTCTATAACTTGAAATCAGTCGGGTCAAGTTGATAGTTTGGTGATGGAAGTCAGCAGAGATAGATCCAATGTCAATTGAGACATTATGACGTTTTAAAAATATTCAACATATTCTTCAGAAAATAGTCACTTAAATCTTTGTATCTCAATTTCTATAAGCTGTGGGGGATGACCTTCAATTTAGCGAAAATTGTGACTCCGTTTTAGTTTCACAGTTACTAAAAATCAGTTCAGCTATATGTACATATAGTAAGTTGAGTCTTATCGAATCGGCTTGGCTTTGAGTTGCCGCCTAAAGAGAGGAGGAGGGCATAAATAACATTTTCCAGTCATATCAAGTTTCGTGTCTCTTGTTTGGTGTTTGGCCAAGTTAATTGATTGGTTGCCGGGGCTTGGCTCAAAGTCAAAGCCGATGCCGAAGCTAAAGCTGAAGCTGAAGTTGAAGTTGAAGCCGCACTCCCGCAAGTGCTGACATTTGTTCAGTGTCACGACTTCGCAAACAGCAGACAAACTATCCAAGCCAAGAGCAACAGCAAACAGCCGTTTGTTCTATGTTAGAGTCACTACGTCTGGCAGTTAGTCAGTCAGTCAGTCAGTCAACCAACCAACCATTCACGACCAACAAGCAACTTTCTTTCGTGCCGCACAATGACAGCAACAGCAGCAGCAGCGCAGCAGCATGCAGCATCGTCTAAGGACGGTGGCAGCATCCACATCCACCCAATGATCATCATGGTGTCATTGATCTTTGGGAACTGCAACAGGCCAACTGCATTGTTCTGAAAGGAGCTGCTGCTGCTTCAGCTTCAGCTTTATCGCCTTCTGCTGATCTCCACAGTTTGCGGTACTTGGTTCAAGAGTCAGCACATCACGACATAGGCAGTGTGTGGCAGATGCAACACAAGCAACTTGCAACAGTTTTTTTTTTGGAATTTATTTTATTTTTTTTTGGTTTTCTCTCTCGAAATTAATTTAACATGAGCTGACAACTAATTTGGCAAGTTTTTATTTTTTATTTTTTATTTTTTGGCATCTCTTCCCCTGACCCCTTCTTGCAGTTGATTATAGAATTATTTTTTGTCTTGGACATTTTCTTTTTATGGCTTCATATGGCCGCCAGACAGCTGCAAGTTGGCGGCTTTGCTCTTTAATAGCCCCCAACTTGACTCTTTCTTTCTGTTTTTTTTCTTTTTCGTTAAGTGTTGTTTTTCAGTTTGCCAAAAAAAAAAAACTTGTTTTGGCCACAAAACTGGTTCTACGACTGAAGAAGTTCAGTTCTGTGGCCACAAGAATTTATTTCTAACTTAAGCAAATGCGACTTTATTGGAAAAAAAAAGAACCCAGGCCCAGAACACAAACACTAAAAATTTTTAAAAGATATTAACTAAATGATAAAACTCTTGCAACCCAACCAGGTAAGGGTTAACTTTTTATGTGCTCACCTTCGGTTAGTTCATCATTTTTAAAGCGAAACCAGTGGCTGGCGGAAGTCTTGCAGAGTTTCGTCTTCTACATACATATATTCTTGATTCGTTTTAACTTACGTGCCATTGGTTGGCCATTTTGGCTTGGTCACAATTTCCGCAGCGAAAATTGCCATGATCCGGGAAAGAGGGAATACGGGAGGTGGGTGTGAGTTCTGGCAATATGAACCAAAAGTACCTTGAAAAGTCTCAATTAATTGCAGAACGCAGAAATAAATGGAAAAACTTAAAAATGCATTGCTCATAATGTGTTTAATTATCAGAAACGGAATTCTCTTATTACTAAAAATACCAAAAAAAATTTGCCAATAAAATGTGCATAGTTTTAAAGATAGATCTCCTCCCCGCCAAAAATACCACACCTCATTCTTATTTTGTTATTTACTTAGGACCAAGTAGAGCAAGCCGCGTATAAAGTTATGTGGCAAGTTATTGGGTAGATTTTTATACATCCACTCAAAATACAGTCAAAATCGTCTTAAGTTCATGAACAAAATCAATTCATAGCCAAATATAACAACCTGAAACGGGTTTTTGAATCAAACGCAGAATGCGATCATTGCTACTTGACATGATTCTATTAATAATAGGATTTATATGACAATGTTTTGGTGATTTTAAAATGGACCAGTCACAAGTTATGGATCCACCAAAACCAACAACATTTGTATTCCTTAAGTCATATTCCCAAATCCAAACTCGTTTTAACTTATTAGTTTTTGATATTTTTAAAGAAGAAAGTATACTTTTAAATCAATTTTACTAAACAACCTCGAATAAAAGGTAAAAGGGATAGAGGTAATGGTTAACAGGCGTTTGATATTGGGAGAATGTGAAATAAAGATGAGAAAAATAGGTGTTTAAAATGGGAAAAGTAATATTTAAATTTTGGCGTAGAAGTTTTTTCTATCTAAAATTTTCTTGCGTGAAAAGTGTTAAGCAGCATCTGAATTGTTTTAAGTTATAATCATTATTTATTAGAGTCGATTATAACTTCTACATCGGAAATTAAAGATTCAAAAATTACAATTTTGGTTACTTTCAATTTGATGTGCTTGTTCTAGCTGCTTGATTTTTATGATCCCTTTTTACGTATATTATACTCAGAGTAATAGCCTAACTTGTAAATATTAATTTTATAGTCAGACAACACGTCGAATAAACGAATCCATTTGAAATGCTGATCAATAACAAAATATACCTTGTGGATTTTTACACGGATATATTCACTGCATATGTGTATACACAAAATCGTAATTGTCGTAAACAAATTTCGTTGCAATTTTATTAGCCGATTGTTAACGCAGCTTCTGAGATCAACAGAATATTGAAATCAAAGCGATAAATCAGTCAATAAAGTTAATGACCTTTTTGATTTCATCAATATTATTTTTTTTCGTGAACTAAAAGCCTTCTCTGTTTTACATATAGAATTTAGCAAATTAATGATTTCGTTTAGAGAAACTTTAAAAACTTTGATTAATTAATGGATTAATAGATTATCATATTAATATCTACCTAATGAGCAAATCTCCAGAAGCTTGTCAGGATTAGCGGAAGATGTTAATGTTAATGTCACTATGGAAAGTATGCCGATCGAGATTCGAGACTCGTTTTGGCAACATTTCAATTTCGCAAAACTGCTCAACTTGCTGATCTTCCTCTGCTGGTGTTTTGCATAGACATCGGAGCGGTAATTGTAATTGGCTTCGGCCACAATCTGATGATCTTGACTGGTATCTCTTATAAATACACCATAATTTATGGAATGCTCTCTCTTGTGCATTTGCTTAAGAACAAACTGCGAAATGAGAACCGTTAAGTGCGCGTGCCTCAGCTTCTGCCGCCGCCGACACCGACTCCGAATCTTAATTAAAGACCATGGTGGAATCGCAACAACATTTGGCGGCGTAAAATGTTACCATTTTGTTGTTCTTTTCACATACAACAACAACAGCAGCAGCAATTTACACGCCCGAGAAAGAAACGAGCTGAAAGAAATGAAACTTGCTCAATACTTTAAGAGGCCACATTCAAGATATAAATACACATGGAAAAACAAATAAGAACTTCTATGAAAAAATAGAATATAGAATATATTCTATGAAAAATTGAATATGTATATATGTATGTATATACTAAACAAAAAGGCTTTGATTTTGACTTTACCATAAACTTCATGGCATAAAGCATTTAAGTTTTTATCATACTCAAAAATGTATTAAATATGTAAGATAAGATAAAGCCAAAATTACAGCTTGATTGAACTCCAGAAAAGATGAAACTTAAAAGAAATTAATATTTGGCGATTTTTAATATAAAACTATTGGATATTTTTTTGTTTATCGAATCAATATTTTGTCTTAAAGCAGTTTTTAGTAGAAACTAATATATTTTAAAACTCATTTAATAAGTTTTATTATTTTTTGTAAAATTAGGCCACAAAAATAAAACGTTCTCTAAAAATTTTGGAGCTTTTGAGAGGAACCTTATATTATTTCTATAATATTATTCCTTAATATTATTTGTAATCAATTGTGTAAGGTATTTCAGATTCAACTACTTAGTATATAACATTTACAAAACAATTGTAATAATTTTTAGAATAATAAACCAAGAATGTAATGTAAGTCCACCAATTTTTCCAATTTTTTCCAGTGTGTATATATAGGCAGATATGTATATGTATACACTATGTACGATCTATGCAGATAGATATTCAATTTAAACAAATCCGCGCCGCCTCTTTGACATTGAACGGCAGACGGCGGCATTCTCTTGATTTCCTCCATAAATTTTGCCAGTTTTGTAATAGTTTTATGCATTAATTTTGTTTTTCTTTTGCGTTTTTTCGTTTGGTTAATGTTTTATGATTCTGTTGTAAATCAATTTGTTTAGCTTGGTTGCCCTTCAAGAATGTTTGGCGCTTTCATTAATTAATAATGAAGAAACTCTCCGACTGTTAATATCTCACTATATAAAGTCTACACTTTTGCAATGATATCATCCAATTAGCTGGTGGGGGTGGGGCATGTATGGGAGATGATTATAATGGTGAGGGGGGGCTTGTGAGGAAGGAGTGTTTGTTGATATTGCTATTGCAATTATTGTTGCTCACGGCTTTTGCAATTAGCTGAGTTATTATTGTTGCTGTTTGCATTAGTTGGAAGCAAACTGAATGCAAATCGGATGACTTTCGTTAACAACTGGTTTGCCATCAACCATATGTTGTTATATAACAGAGTGACTATGATTATCAATACATATACATACACACACATATGACTAATCCCTCACAACTCCAATAAGCATTTATACCTTATCACATTGAAGGGAGAAGAAGTGTTAAGAGTCGTAAAAAAAGCGATCAAGAGCAACGAACTTGTAAAGAATTCTTCAATTTTTTTTGTCTGTTTCTTTCGTTTTGATGGCTTTTGGAAGTGTCCATTTCGAGAGTGTTGTATAATTTTATATATGCCAAAAGCGTACGTATGGGAAAAGTTTGTGTGTGCGTGTGTGTGTGTAACAAGTGGAATATTAAGTATACGCACACGGAACGGGAAAAACAAAAAGCTTTAAGCAACAAATGTTACAACAATGATTCATTCAGAATCTTATGTAGATGTACTTGGAAAAATTTTCATCTAAAAGTGTGTGTATTATTGACTAGGCAAGATAAATGACAGAAAGAATTCTACAAGTGTGATTTTAGTGCCGTGAAAACTATAAGAGCATTCAGCCAAATATATAAGTAAAAGATAGTCTTACTAAAGAAGAATGTAAGAAGGAAAAATGGAAAATATTATAGCCGGAAAAGCAGTTCTCTAGCAGTCACTCAAACATGCCTTAGTTGAGATTGTAAAGAGTAGATTCCAAAGAATAGATCAAAGATCTCCAATGTAACATAATTCGCATTCATCTTGTCAACTATGTTCACTCACAAGAATTTCAATGTCAATATGACATAAAACTCATAAAACAATCACTTTGAATTAGAATCACCGAATCGCAGCAATTGTTCCTGTCGAGACTGCTATATGTAACTTGAGTCGCAACTCTCTAGAATATTCATTGATTTTACATTTATGTGTCATACTCTCACAGAAGGCATTATAAATTTAATGCAATATATGTTCAAAAGCGTTCTCTCTGTTGCTGTGCAAATAAGATATTACTTAATTTAAAGATAACATTTAATTTTATGAAGAGAAAAATGTTTTGTACTACATAGGAAAATCTACTGAATTTGTCGATCTCAAACGGGATAGTATCAAATTAAAAAGCTCGTAACTAATGTAAGAAAATAAATCAATTATCTGTATCTGTATAAGCTGCATATCGATATCGAATGAGTATCATGTCACGGTTAGGGTATTTAAAGTTCGGAGCAATCTTGTTATCAGCTTTCTCGTCGTTTTCCCCCACAGAGAATTATTTTACACAATTTATTAACGCATGATTTAATGTTTTGAACTCGAGTTCAAGTTCAGCGCGCACACAGTTGCCGCGACGACAAATGTTTCTATAAATGTAATTAAAAAAAATATTATGTCACGAGACAAAAAATATGGAAATATATTGCACAACCCTTAACAAACCAAAAATTGTTCGTGAATGATAATTGAAATTCATGTAAATGTCTTTTTAATTAAATATTTTGTGCACGTTTTCAATAGATTTCAGTTTTATTTTTTTTGATTTTCGATTTGTAAATGGCAAAATCAAGCGGCGGGCATGATGATTTGCCAAACCAAAGTAGTTATAGTAGTTTTTTTTATTTATCAATGAATAGCGTTAAATTGGCGTGCTAATGAGATAATAAAATCAACTATAAAAACAATTTTCAACATTTTTACATTTTTCGCAATTTTTGTTTAATTTTGCCATCGTCAGCGCTTGACCTCAAAACAAAAAGAGAATGAAACTTTTAAATTGATTTTGATTATTTTTTAAACTTGTTGAACTCAATTAATTAACTAGAGATAACTTTGTCGTGGGTGTCAGCAGGCAACAAATTGCCTTCGGGTCGACAAGTTGAAGGCAACATAAATATAATATTATACAATACAAAGAATTTTGCAACATATAATAATTTCCTTTTGTTATTGTTTTTTCTTTCTTCTCATTGCAGGTAAGCAGGCTGGCGTCTATTTGAACTATGATGTATGCTAAATTTACTTATATGGTTGAGAGACACAAAGCCACAAGCGGAATGTTGGAAAATTTCATTAGCCCATGTGCCAAAATCGCATTCAAATTAACTTGGCTAGCAAAAGAGTGGAGAAAAAAGCCAATACTAAAACCAAAACCAAAACATGTGTCAGCCATGTCAATGCGGTGAATAGAAAAAACTAAAGAAACTACCAAAAAAAGCCCAAACTTTTACTACGAGGGCTGCACTTTAGGTATTCAGTCTTTAAAATATGGTTTAACGTGGACTCTTGTGTAACTTTTGAGATGAAAATATCCATGCCGATTCAGAGTAATATGTACATCCAAAATACTCTACCAAACTCCTTTGCTCTTAAAGCTTTTGTTTTGACATCGTGGATTCTTCCAATATTTCTAATTTCAATAATTTGCCCAATTATAACTATATTAAATTGAATTCCAAAGAGTATTTGGTAAAAACTTTATGATTTGGTACATGGGTCGTATACTTAACATACAACCCTCGCTGTTTTGTGCAGTTTTTGCACTTTTCACCGGAATCGAAAATGTTGGTTTTGGTTGTTCAGGTCGTTGTTGTTGCCTCTGCTGCTGTTCAAGCTGCTTATCATCAACCCACGAATCTCTTTGGTTGGAGTAGATACAAGCATCTGTTTCTCTTTGGCTTTCCCAAATTGCCGGCGGAAATTTCATAATCGTTGCGGGGTTTTGAAAATTAAAATGTTACATTTATGAAAATGTATTATTATGTCTATCATAAAATGTCATTGAGTGACACTTGCGCGTGGTCTCCCCCTTCAAAAGCCACAGCATCACAAACGAAACTAACAAAAAAATCACCACAAATTATTTTGACAGCGGCGATTTACTTTCCCCCTCTCTATCGCAATCTCTCTCTGTATTTATCTCCCCTTTAACCCCTTCCGCAACAGAAGGGGGGGGAAGAGGGAACCCTGCGCTAATTTTTGTTGATTTAAGCGGCTTTTTTATTTTTTTATTGCTGGAACGTTGCACATTTAAAAAGCAACACGACGACGATGACGACGCAACCGGCGCCGCCAGCCGCTGCCGCAATCGCTGCAAACGCAGCATAATTAATAATAAATTATTCAACTTTTTCAACAATGTGAAAAATCAAGCAAAATTGAATTTGTAATTTCGGTTTGGTTTACTTTTGATTGCAGACTGACCGTCACAATCACTGCAACTATTGCCATAATTTGCAATCGTTTCCGTTGCGAAAGGTCTTTCAAGGTATTTGCTGGTTAGCGGGGGAGGCAATGCAATAAATAATGATTCTAAATGAGATCTCATTACATCTTTTCATTAATTCAGCATTAGACTAGTCATTTTTAAGCCATGTAAGGTCTTCATTGAAATCAGCTGAATAGGACCAAGCAAATTCTTATGGTTAAAACACTTTCAATCTATACCACATAATTATTTCAACGATTAGCCTAAATCTAGGTTAGCACAGTTAAGATAAATTATTATAATAATCATTAAGGAACACATATGCACATAGTTTCAAATAGTCGTCTTGATCTTTTGAAAATGTTCACTTCTCCGCTTTGAGGTAATTCTCGTCCTCAGGCTAGAGGTGAATGGGGGCAGGAGCTTGGGGTTTGGAGATTTTTTCAAAGATACCAATTCATCTTTAACGATTTTCATTGGAATTTTCTTGTTGCCAAGAAATTAATATGCATATTCATACATACATACATATGTATGCCCAAAAACTTGTTGATGGCACTTCTGAGTGGAACAAGAGACAGATACAGAGACAGAGAGCTGGCAATCTTTGCAAAACAATTCAAAGGCCCGCATGTGCTCAGTTGGAAAACAAATATTTTCACACATGTCAGAAACAGAAATAAATATTTCGTTGTCATGGTTAAAAGGAGTGAAAAAAAGAAACTAAATTGATAATAATCTGCCATATAACATACATATAACACGACGACAACGACAACGATGGCGACGATGACGACGACGACGTCTTTACAATGTCGCCAGAGCTTCGATCGTGCTGTAACAGAAAAGAAATATGGCAAAAATCGTGAACAAACACAGATGCATACATACATACGTGGAAAACTTGAAGGAAAACGTTTCCTTGAATGGTGAATTTGAACAATTAATTTTGCTTTTCGGGCCTTAGAGAGAATGGGAATTTCATTCGCTAGCCCAGAATGCGGGCAACAAACGAGTACAAGAGATATGATGATCATTATGTCGATGATGATGATGATGAGGACGATGATGCGAAGCTAAGTTGCCAACAGGAGCGAATTTATATTATTGGGGCCCTATCGAAGGCTTTCCAATAGATGTATGTACGAGTACATCATTCTTATTATTTGTCTTGAAATCTTCAGTACTCGGACTAAGTTTTATATAGTAAATTCGAGATATATATATTAAGTTTTCTTGGCCCCCATTTGTCTACGTTTCAAGTCCGTCCCTGGCTGGCACAATGACTGGATGAAGCGCACAGTGACCATTCTGAGTTTGGAATTGAAGTTCTGTTCGGAAAGTTGCCTCTTCTATGCCTTGCAATGCGGATTTCTATGGAAAGGCCATTTGATGACGCCAATAAAATGTGCTTAAAGGCAATTGATTGTTGTCGACGCAGCCATAGACATGCGCTTCTAATGGCCAGCAAAAGCCGTTGGTATCTCTACCCCAGCTGCATCTTAAGCCACCACACAGAGAGATCCAGTCTCAGTTCCAGTTCCAGTCTCGGTCCCAGTCCCAGCCCTACAGCTGACAACTCTAGTGGCTCTTCAACTGGGTAAAGTGCATTTCAACACAAACACACACACTCATAGGATAGTCTTCAGTGCACTTCATGTAGTGTAGTATAAAATACTTGGAAGATGCATCGTCGTCGTCTATTTTTTGGCAGTTTGAGCTCAAGGTAAAAAAAATGTTGGGATTGTTAACACAAATGGTTCCAATCTCTGACCCCAAACTGAACTGACCCTCATCTAATGGATCAAACTTTCACCTATAGCCACAAAATATTCCATATTGATGCCCAAACAAAAAATGCACAGCGAATTACTCTATATAATTAGGGGAAACGGTAACGCAAAGTGTCAGTAACCGAACAAGTCTATCAACATACATACATACATGGACACTAGTGCACTAGGTCACTTAGCAATGTTTGAGTTTTTGGGCGTGTCGTCACAGCCTCCTCCCAATCCCCCGTCACAGCCTCCAACTCCATTTCTCGCTAATGCCATTAAACCGTAGCCAGAGCCTGAAATGAAAATTTATGCACCCACGCGTCCCAGCTCACTTGTCAGACAAGAAACGCAAATGTTTCCAATATGTACATATATATATGCACCAGTACACGTACAGTACATGCCTATATACTTATTGTACAGATGTTGATACATATGTTAAGTGCAACCCACTGCGAATTGTTTGTACTTTGAACGTTGCTTTTAATTACCCAAAAGGAAATAAAGAACCCAAATGCATACAACAATTTGTAAAAGTCAACAATACCTCGAGACTGCAGAAAGCGGACGGAAAAAACAAGCTTAAAAAGTGAGTGGCCTAACATCGTAGACCACATAAATATACCTACATATATATGTTTTCGTATGTATTTGTTGGATTTTTTGGAGGTACATATGTACCTGCTGGAAGTGCATTACTTTAATTTATTCACAATGTATAAACAAAACTCAAATGATAATATTCTCTTACACCACTGAAAATAAGTTATTTCAAGTCTTTTTATTCGGGGCTAATAAATCACTATATAAAATTTGGAATTTAAGACTCATTTTATATCCTAAAAAAATTATCGATCAATAGTCGTTAAGTCTCCCAATTACACAATCGAATGTTTCAATTGAAGATATATTGTATGTACATATGTTGTATATATATATATGTTCGTCATATCAGAGCCATAGTTGAGCCATAGTTAAGAGTAGAAACGAATATTGTTTTTGCGATTAAAAAAAAGGAAATCCCACTTCTTCAGTTTGGTATTTAGATTCTTAGATAAACGTTCTAAATTCTATGTAAAATCGAGTCGAAGGCTCCAGTAGTTAGTAGACTCTTTTCCTTGAATACTTTTACTCCAACATTGCAAACTATGTAAATTTTGGGTCTTTTGAATCAAGTTAAGCTCACAAAACAGAAGATTATTATTTATTTTTTAAAATCATTATTAAGTTTCTCACCTCCTGTTTAAAAATTTACCACAAACTTTGGCATTCTACTAATTTTACTTCATGTATCTGTGTCTATATAAGCAGTTGGTTTTTCATTTCAAGTATAGAGTCTGAGGCAGAGCAATGTTTGATTTGCAAATTGCAGTTATTTATCCATGTGCAGTCAGACTCTTCGCAGTCTCTTCGCCTTTTCAGATTTCTTTACATTTTGCATTTGGATTTTTGCGTTTTTCGTTTTGTTTTGTTTTTTTGGTGTCAACGCGCAGACGCAGTCGCTCAAGCCATTGCCAGCTGCCTCTTTGCTGCCAGACAACTGGGCATAATAATTATGCACATGCAGTTGCAGTTCTTTTAGCTCTCTGTGTGGAATTCGGTCAAGTACCATGTCGGTGCTGCTGCTACTGCTGCCGTTGCCGTTGCCTGGCACCGTTGCCACTTGGTGGCAACTGATTCTGCCTCTGCCTCTGTTTCATTCGATTTGATTTGTGTGACATGCTGGAAAAGCCGGCGTGTGGTTGTGGCCAACTATTGACACTTTAACAAAGCTGCTGCAAGTTGCTGCATATGCATGAGATATTGTCAAACAATGGCCCAGATCAATGCAATCCACATGCCCACATACCAGCGGACTACTGCACGATATCTCCCCTATACTACAAGCCACTTTCTACGCATTTGTTACAGTTTTCTCTCTCTCTCTCTCCCTCTCTCCACATGCTTATCAATTGCCTAAAAATTTAATTATTTCGCCTGTCAATTCTTCACAAGAAAAAAACGAAACGTAAAATATTTTTTTAATGAGCTGCTACTGCGCGGAGAGGCCTTAAAAAGAAAGTCCAACTCTCGTGGATCACTTTGGAACTTCGTGCTAACATGTTTTGGTTTGTATCTGTTTTTTTTTTTGGCCTCCACTTTGGATGACGTTGCTCATTTGTGGCCCATGTTGATTGCCCAGGCTTTGTGTAGGCTTCCGGAAGCTAAAGCTGTTCGCTGTATATACATATATGTGTTTATGTTGTAATTGTTTGATTTGTTGGAAAATTTTGTTAGATAGCTACCGTTTGAGCTTTTCCTTGACATTGTGACAAGCTCTGGTGGAAATAGTTGCAATAAAGTGTTATTATAAATAACCATAATTAAATATTAGACACAGATAAAGAAACTATTATAAAACCGCGTAGAGTTTCTAAGGTACAGATTGGTACTTTCAAAAAATGTAAATTGTTTATTACATTCAGCTTATTCAGAGCATTTAAATTTTGAATAATTTGGATATATTCAGTTTGCTTTAATTAGACAATAAAGAAATGTTTTTAATTCCTGAGACATACCGAGTATATTTACTACGAGATCTAATAATGGATATTTAATGTTACTTATGTTTAAAATTATGTCTTAAGATGCGATTAAAAAATATAGAATTAAAATGGATTTAAAATTATATTTGTATAAGAATTAAAAGAATATATAACTGATGCAGATTCATTTAAATTGCTGATAAGAGATAACATTATTGATAAAAGTTACCGTGCAATGCCCTTGACATTAATTAGCTGATTCCTTTTTTTGTTAGATAACACTTCGTCTAAGCCCCTAACTAAATTAATGTCTTAGTCCATGCACAGAGATTTGGCTGAAAAACTTTCAGTGCCATTTGCAATTTATACGAAATTCAATCGACTAATTGAACAAGCTGGCTATCGGGCGCCTCATTATCAAGCAATGCCACTTTCCCCTCCCAACTGTAAGCGGGCCTGTCAACTTCATTAGATTTCATTTCAACAAGAAATATCACTGAAAACATTAAACGCCTCTGAATAAATTCAAATTAATTGATAAATTTAAAACCGGAATGTGCATGAGCGAGAGAGAGAGAAAGAAATACATAAAACACATACACTGTAAAATTATCACCACATTTTGTGGCAATCCGAGGCAGTCAACATTTAGCTGGTCAATTTGCAGACCGAAAAGTGCAACCGTTTGAGAGCCGCGGAGTGGCTGCAGCAGCATAGACAGTTAGAAGAGAGGGATAGCGAAGGGGTTAGGCGGGTGTTGCAGGTATTTGTGTTTGCGCATGCGTTGCCACATTGCGCAAGTGACTGGAACCAACCACGAGGCCCACTCTGCTGGAGATGGAGCTGCAGTTTTGGACCCAGAGCTGGAGCTGGAGCTGGACCGGTCTGCTGCGTGTGCAGATTTTGTCGCAGTTTTCGCTAGGCCCCAAAAACTAAAATAACTTTATTTGATGTTAACCGCCTCGGCATGCATGGCTTGAACTTTTTATACCATGCATCCAATTGATGAAATGGTATATTAAAGTCGCCAAAATGCATGTAACCCGGGACATTTTTAGACTTCGAAATAAAGGTGATTTTCTCCCGTAATATTTCATAAAAAATAGGTCAACAGGAATTTCAGATAACAAAGAACAGGTCATATTTACATATTTACATATATACATATATATTTCTATGAATTTCCAAATATTTCATAATACACATATTCCCATAGATTTTTATAAATTTTCAGAGACTTCTATACATTCTTATAGACTACTTATTCCTATAGACTTGTAAATGGTTGTATATTGCCATGGATTTCTATATATCCCCATAGATTTCCATATATTCCTATAGATTTCTATGAATTTCCTAATATTGTCTGAGATTTCTGTATATCCCCATATATTGCTACATATTCCTAATAATTTCTATATATTTAAACAGATTTCCACTTACCTGTATTTTCAAAACTGAGTTTTCATACGGATTCCAGAGGTCTGATCACGCCGACACCCGCTCATCAACTGTCCCTGAGGCCCCACGTATGTATATGCTCTGGAGCTACTTTGGGGCTTAGGATATCAGCGGTGTTAACTCACTTCCAGCTAAGCTGGCAATATAAAGAAATCTATGGAAATATATGGAAATCTTTGCGAATTAATAGAAATCTATAAAAACTAATATACACATGTATAATATTACGTGTTATGAATTTGGTTTCATAAATTTGAATTGGGCTTTCCACTTGGTGCGCGGTATATCCAAGTCGTCCTGACGACTTATTTGCTTAATTTCCTTTTTTTTTTATTTTGTGGCTTTTTTTATCTTTATACCCTTTCAAATACGGTATATGCGTAGAAAGAAAGAACTCAGATCAATATGCTTTGGCCTAAAAAACATGCCTCAAATAATACTCACCTATCAAATGTCCAAATTGTAAGTGTATACAAAATTCGACTTTCTCTTTAGTCTATTCTCTAGCTATTAGGTTTAGCCCCTGCCTGTTCCTGTGCTGATGCCCCGCATTCAATCACCTCGGGGGAAGGGGGGGAGCATGTTTAGACCCATGACATTTCATCATGCTAATCAGCATGGAGTCCAACCAAATCATTGGCTAATTGGCCCAAATCCAATATACTGTAGTTCAAATTACATTACATGACACACAATCTATTTGACAAAATGGATTTGAAAGTTTTTCATTTAAAGATCAGAGAACTTTAGTACAACACTCTATAGTTTATCTAATTACACTATTGTTGAAGAATTTACTTAAAGGTCGTTTCTCTTCTGCTTTCCTCGACTTTGTTGAGGGCCCAAAATTGAGGCCAACTATGCACTCTAGGCGATCAACATTTTATTATGCAAATATAAATACATTATTATTTTTTTCTTGCAAGATTTTCCTCTCTCTAATGAGCTAAGAATTTATTTTAATGATCTAAGCAGGCAACAAGCACTTTAGATTACGTATCCAAGATACGGTTGTAAGCTGATTTTATAACTTTTTAATGTTTAGCATAAACTTCAGCATCTGCAGAAAAAACCAGTCACATTAAATTGCAAAATCTATTATGCAATATACATTTTTGAAGTTTAAAGTGCGATGCGTCAGATTATACAAGCTTTTAGTCAGTTATTCTTTTTAACTAAAGGAAACTGAAATTTGAATAAATATTTACCGAAAATAATTATTATAATTAAAATTAGAAAGCTCAGTGATTGTATTTATTATTTTTTTCAATTGGTTCTTGTTGTAATTTTCCCTGAAGCTCCCAAGGTTTCTGGATGTTGAAAAATTTGATGGCTGATTTTGTGGTTCTTCATTTCGCATGGGTGAAATAGCTCTTGAATTGTTATAAGATATGTGAGTAATAGATCATTAATATTCTATTCGAAATAGAATTAGAAAGCTCAGTGATTGTATTTATTATTTTTTGACTTGGTTTTTATTCTAATTTTCCCTGAAGCTCTCAATATTTTTGGATATCGGAAAAATTAATGGCTGATTTTGCAATTCTTCGTTTCGCATGGCTCTTGAATTGTTATAGGATATGTGAGTAATAGATCATTCCACCATACAGTTATTGAAATTGTACTTATGCATTATATATTACCATCCCACCCCACTTTCCCCCTACTCTCTATAGTGTTGATTGATTGAATTTCCCTGCCAAGTCGAACAGTCAATGCCAAAGTCAAGTAACAAGTCAAAGTTGTCATTATCGTGTTTTCCATTTCAATTTATTTATCTTTTATGGTTTATCAACTGTGTGTGTTTTTTTTGTCATTTTACTAATTTATTTATTTACTTGCCCTGTCTATCTGTGGCTATATCTCTCTTTATAGTATTATTATGCAAATGTTCTCCGGTTGCGTATGCGTGTGTGTGGCCTATCTACATATGCGAGTGGGTAGCTCGTTCCGTTGCCAATTTAAATTGTGACATTGCTTAAACAATTTAGATGCTGGGAGAATTGTAGGGTGGTTGGTTCTAGTTTTTGTCTCCCTGTGTGGGCCAACAATAGGCCGACAGACCACAAGGAACTTGCGTATACATGAAACAATTAAACTCAACATGCATTAATGTCAAGTTATTCGCGCTGCGCCAGCAATTAAACCAATTGCCACAGGAAACATTGAGTGGACAGAGTGGATTGGTGGACTGGTGGAGTGGAGTTGAGTCGATGTTGGAGTTGTTGGTGGGTACCTCGAACAATCACCACACAAGATTGCTAACCGACAGCTGCAGTTGTAAATTTGATTTTTATGGTCAGAGCAACAAGCCGAACAAGTTAAACTAAAACTGTGTTTCTTGTTTTAATGTAATTTTTTTTTTGCTTTCTGTTTCACCAATCCAGAGTTAGTTTCTGTGATATCTGTCACCAGACCAAAATAAAAAAAAAACAATCCAAATATAACTGCACGTTGCCGGCTTTGAGGTGTTAATTTAGCCACATGCACACAGTTTTTGGCCATAATTTAACTTGTGTTCATGGTTCCAGTCAATTAGTCGAGTTCACTTTTACATTAAGCTTTCAAATTAGCTTGGACTCTGATCAAGAAAATGCTTCAACATAAATATATTCTCTTTTGCTTTCCTCGACTTTGAAAAATTATTAAATAAGATTATTATTAAATTTGATCTGTATTACCTATTTAGGGACTATCATAAAATATATATCATATCTTATAGTTTCGACTACAGCACAAAGCTATCAAAGTTCAATAGTTGATGAAGAAATAAAATGAAATTTGTATCTTTATGAAGTTAAATCTTAATTTCTTGCAATGACACAGGAAGTTAACCCAAAATTAACCTCTGGTTAGAGTTGTGTTTTTAAGCTCTTCGTTTCGTCATACTATTTGCTGTAAAGATATAGACGCTCGGTGAAAATACCAACCCTATATATGTATAGTACGCATCTTCAAGAACCAAGGGCTCAGACATGATTGGATTAACGTTTTGTTATGTGTACTTATGTACGTTGGGCAAAATCGACTCAGCCGTTGTAAAATATAGTCGTATAACTCAACGACTTCGATGTTGGCAATAAATCACTGGACTTGCAGAGTCTAACAATAACCTAAAGCATGATTTAATTGGCCGGAGATTCCTAGTGTGCGATCTTTGAGGCTAGGCTTGAGGTCCTACTCATTAGTATGGTGCTTTGGGGCGATAGTTTAGGTCCCGCAACACATTAACATGGGTTCATTCACATCCCACGCAGAGCACCGTTCTGGATTCTCCATTTGCCATCTATATACCAAAGGGCTTTTTATTTCTTGAGCAGCATCCTCAGCTAGATATTTTAGTCCCCCCTGGGAATCTTGTCCAAGAAATGAACTAACTAATTTTAATTTTAGAAAAGTTTCATTTCAGTTTCAGCTGCATTTTAATTACTATTTTTGTTTTGTCTGTTTCGGTCGACCGTCTGGCTGGGCAGTTAGTTATTGTATAAAATTAAATACCAAATTTTGTTGTGCTTGTTTTATGTTCATTTGCTTGTTGGTTGTTGCTTTTCAATTGCCCCTTGTCCAGCATGAGAATCGTGACAATCATGCCAAATTCAGCGGATGTTTGAGACAACAAATGCAAAAATGTATTTGGTTTCGGTTTCGGTTTCTGTTTTCTTTTGTGCAGCAAAAATTAAGCAATTTATCACAAAACCAAATCAAAATCAAAACGTTGCTGCTACACACAAAAAGAGTTTTTTTTTTTTGTTTTTGTTTTGAATAAAACATTTTTCGCTCGTTTCGTTTGGGTCATAATAAATTGTCATTTGACGTGTTTGCCAGCCAATTTTCAAGTTTGAAATTATTGACAATTAAAATTGCTTACTGAAACGCAATTGATGGCGTGAATGGCGGATAGGGGGAGGCGGAGGTGTGGGGTAGGGTAGTGGATCAACGGGAACAACCAGCAAGGGGGCCAGAATTGGGCGTGCCTCTCTGTGCAATTGGCATCGGTCGGAAATCGAGTATCATAAATTTATCGAGTTCATGAACTTTTGTGCCTAACAAAATGCTTAAATTGTTGTTGTTTTTGTTGTTATTGTGGGTGTGGGTGTGTGTGGAAAACAATAAATTAAATTTGAACTCATAATAGCATTTAATTTTTGAAGGTGAGCCCGAATCTTTAAAGAAATTTTCAAAGTTCATAGTGAATTTACGGGTTACTGAGTGCCCTTCAAATAATAATTTAATCTTAGCTATTTCCCAAATTGTAAAACTTTACCTAATAGTCCAGAGTAAACATAAGCCTCATGTTTATTAAATACGAAGAAAAAGTTAAAAATTAAGCAGGAAAAACATTGCTTCATTAAAAAATTGCAAAAGGTAAAAATTCATTGAAATTCTCCTATTGTGATCCATTATTTTCACCCGACAAATTGTTCGAAATTCCATCTTTCGGTTTCATTTTCTTAAATGATTTTAAAATACTCTAATTTAATTGTCAGCATAGAATTTGTTGTCTCTACAAATAATTTCTGTATCTAAAGGATACATTGAAATTTAAATATAAGATATTTTATCTATATAAGATATTTTATCTTATATTTAAATTTAGTTCTGTTTTCAACACATATTGCAAGTAAATGTAACTTTTTAGATCGATCAACACAAGATTGGAAAGTTTCCAATATCCTTTAGATTTGGTATGTTGTGAACTAAACTTTTATCTTTTCTTTTGAGGAAAGCTTCCATTAGATTGGGTTAACATAATTTTAAAATTCATGAATTTTATATTATACACCAAACTCGAAAAATAAAATACTTGCCATTTCTCCATATATTCTTGGCATCTTTGGTATCTACAAACAGATCAATCTTCCACTGTCAATCTATATATAATATCCAACAACTTGTGGAATAGTTGTACACCCTTTCGTGATATGTATAGGGCACCTGGTAATCGGTTTTGCAGGTTAAATGTACAAAATTTCATTGTGTCTTTTTCTGTCGATTCCCTTTTCTCGGATCCGCCCATGTTGAATTTTTTGTGTTTTTTTTTTTTTTAGCTCTTTGCTTTTTGTTAGTTGCATGTCTTGAGTGCAGTTTGCTTAGGGCGTACTTAAGTACCGTTATTTTAATAAACGCCGCTTGCTGCGCATGCTCGCAAGTTGCCCCGTCGTCGCATTGCCCTGCGTTGCCTTTGTTCCTGGGGTAAAAGTTTTCGACAGACTTTCTTTCAACCCAAAACATGAAAAAATGAACCAAAAAAAAGAAATGTAATGACTGATGTATGTACATACATGCAAAAGCAAGACTATTCGCTAATGGTTAATGTTGCAACCACATACTATATACATACATAGATGCCCCTTGGGAAAGGGGGCTGAAACCTTTTTAACGTGTTTTTCAACTATGCGCAATTTGTCTTTAGTTGAATGTTTATTTAGTTGTTGAATGCATAGAATTTTCTTTGCCTCTCTCTCTCTCTCTCTCGTTTTTGTTATGCATAAACATTTATGCAAATTTCCCATTGCCTAATTGACAAACAAGATGAGTTAGCTGAGTGTTTGACTTGGACCCCCATCCTCCGAAACGTACTTCTCCACTTCACTCCCCGCTACACACACACACACACACATATTACGTTGACAGTGGTCGTTCATTGTGATTGACTAGAAGGGGGGGCGGAGACGGAGGTGGGTTATTTGGATCCACATGGGTTTCATTGCTGATCGTTTGCCCGATATCGAATTTGTACTTTGACATGGAACGACCTTGAAGTCGTTGGGGGGCTTTATGTTGGTTGGCTGGTTAGTTGGAAAATGATTTAATTGATCAGGGCCATAAAAATGACGCTTTACCTTAGGCGACCTAACACAATTTGCGATTGAATTGGATTGAATTGAATTGGTTGGCCGCTGTTGTAGCTATTGTTCGGGGAAAGTAATTTTTGTTATTGGTTTGGGATCTTGTGTGGGATTCGATTTTGACACGCCTAGAAGAGAGAGAGATAAATATACAAAAAGACGAGTATATTCTTCAAACGACGGAATATTCATTGATCTGACTCACCAGATGGTAGAAAGTTTATAAATATCTGATTTGTTGTTCTGCTTCTCTGCATCTTCATCCTTCTCTTCGTCGTCGTCGTCGTCGTCTTCATCTTCTTGTAGTCATTATGAAGCTTTATAACCATCAAATTTTGTTTAATGTTTATACTTACTTATTATAGCCGCTTATTGAGTTAATCATTTAGCACAAATTTCACATAAAGGTGCAGAGAAATTTATCATTGAGGCATGGGCTTCCAGGGGGCGGGGGGTAACTAAAGGAGACAACTTTCTGTTTTCCATTAATCTATTACACAAGCAAAACAATTTTGCATCATGTTCCCATAGATTTATTTTTTACTGAAGTGCGTACACTGGGCAAAACAATCAATAACTTTCTATTAGCAGAATTGACCTCCTATTCAAGATGAAGTCTAAGAATATTTTAATATTTTAAGTGAATATAATAAAGTTTCATATTTATATTTCGATCTTCTTTCGATGCTTATTTTCTTTTCCTTTATGCACTTATTAATGTTTAATAATTGCCGCTAGGATGGAATTCGAGGATTTTCTTTTCTCTTTGTGTAGTCGGAGATTGAGCCAATCGAGCAATCGAAGATCATTATTTATATCAATCTGATCACTGTGTATAGGGACTGTAATTTCAGTCCATTTACATGATCAACTCAAAGAAGAACAGAAACGCAGGCACAACAACAACAACAACAGCAGCAACAACCACAACATTGACAGGCGAATAAAACCAATCTTCCATTTAATAACCAATTATCATTGATCAACTGCACGCCCAGCACGGCCCACTGGGACCCACTGACTGGCGACAGACACAATGGCACAATGGGGGATGGAGATGGAGATGGAGACGGAGACACAGAAACCCACAGACGATCACAATATCAATTACGAATTACGTCTGATTATCTGCAGCCAAGCAGCAGAGTTTGAGTTCGAGTTGAGTTGAGATTCTTCTTGCATGGGAATTGGCCATGGCCAAGGTAAACTTCAATTGGCAATCGTTGGCGGCATCGGCCGGGTGGTGGGGAGGGCTGCTCTGTGTGTCTGATTAGCGCATAAACAAGTTAATGCAATTGCCATCGCCATTGATGCTGAGTGGCAACGGAAGGAGGTACCACCACTACCGAGCACCTGAATCAGACGCCGCCGCCGCCGCCACATACAACGACTTGGTGCTATGTTTCTTCCATCTCCTTCCATCCTCCTGGACTCAAAAAAAAAAAAAAAACACTTTTGTCCAAGATAAATGGGCCAAGCTGCTGAGCGCTGTTTGGGAGTCTTATGGCGCGTTGTCAACGGTGTGCGGCATTCAAAAAGCTTTTGAAGTTGGGCGGCAACAACAACGACATGTGTGTGTGCGTGTGTGTGTGTGTGTTTGGACCATGTTGTACTTTCCCAGTTGTCGCGTCTCACGTTCCTAGAATATGTAGACCTGGGGTACGTATCTTTGTCCGTTTTTCTGTTTGCCCAACACTTTGACGAGCTGAAGCCTAGGGGAACGATGCGGATGAGGCGGAGAAGGGGGAGGAAGATGAGGTGAGGCTAAGTTATATGTTAATGTTGTTGTTTATGAAACCAAAAGTCAAACAATTTATGTTTTGTTGGCTTTACCTTGAATTCGAACAGCCCCAACAAAACATTATGATGACTTACACAGGAGAAGATATGTAGGCAAAAGATTGTTTCTATAGATACGGATGGAACGTAAATTCCTACCTGCATAGAATGACCGATTAGTTTATAAGTGGGGAAACTCTATACTCCTCTATATTCTAGGAGAATTCTAGCAGAAGATCCATGAAGAACAATGATCTTAAAGAGTTTCTTTAATAGGTGTGTGAGATAAAATAATCCTCTGTAACCCTAAGTTGGAGCCATGTGAGAGAATGAATTTACATCGCTTAGAGTACAGCGGAGTGGCCAGTGTCTAATTGAAGACCACAGCAATGGCTGAATTTGCTGACATTAATGGGTGGCGGACACAGGCCAGTTAAGAATTGTCTGTCGTGGGACCACTTTTGCTCATATGCAAATGAGAGGGAGCAACAATTATGTTGATCAGCGCTAATTGACCCCCTCCCCCTACCCCAATCACATGTGACTCATAAATGAATGACCCAATTCTCCCTCTTACTCTTACAGGTTGCCCAGCGACGACTAGTTCCCATTGTTTGCGATGTAACAAGGCGGGATGCATCAAATGTCCAATGTACCTGGTCACGGACACTCGCCAGTGTGTGGATGAATGCCCAGCTGGTTATCTGGATCAATGGTCAGCCCATACCGAATTTATGGGACGTGTGTGTGTGCCCACTGGCTACTCTGGTCCGCTGATGGCCGCCCTGGCTGGCTTATTGGGTGGATTTTTGGTCTGCCTATCCCTCCTGGCCGTGGCTGTAATGCTGGTGCGGCGCAGGCGTCGACGCAAATCAGTCAAACAGAAGCTCATCAATGAGAATACCATGGATCGAGCCGATTTTATGAGACAACTGAATGAGATGCGACCCAATGCGGAATATTTCCTGGCCATGTTGAACGATACGCGACGACAGATCCGTAAACTATATCTATCCGGCGAAGTGGCCGCTGCCAATTCGTATCGACCCATTGTAAGGGATCTGGCCAAATTGTTAATACTGCTCAATAGACCCATCGAACTGATACCGACGCCGCCGCACGACTGGTCGAGGTTGTATGCCTGGTCAGAGCAGGCTCTGGAACGCTATAAGCCACAGGTGGGCCAGCTGATTGACTTTTTCCAAACATCGAATCACGAAGTGCTTTATGCGGCTCCAGTCAAGAAGCAGGCTCAGAAGAACATCTTTCGGCCGCCAGCAGCTCAACAGCAGCAGGGTGGCGGCGAATTGCTGGCTGGAGATCGCAACAGCAGTGCATCTAATCAACAGAAATTGCATTTGTTTGGCTCACTGATCAGCCTGCATGAGTTCGAGGAGCCACGAGCCTCGGATCCCTTTGGCAGCAGTTTCAATACGCTGAAAAGCGGCAATCTTATATCAGATCTCAATGCCAGCTCGCTCTGGCTCGAAGATGAGTTCTATAAACTGGGCTTTCGACCGCAGGACGAAATTACAACTGAACTTTAAGTATTATTCCTTGGATCACAAATCACACAAATATTCCTGGCTGAACAGGCTAAATGATTAAGTTTAGTGTTGGTGCATCAGCCGGAACAAACAAAGAAGATGGTGTGGATGACGACAAGGAGGTAGCATCATTCCGCAAACTGAGACGCCCATTTAGCCAGATTTCAATTCAGATTGCTAAGTGTCAACGTTTAGTTTAGTGTTAAGCCAGCAGCAAAAAACTAGTCAAGTAAAATCGAGCATATTGAAATCGCTTGGAAATGAAGTTTTTAGTTTTTAGGGATTTTACAAAAATCGCAACAACCATCATGTAACGGAGAACAAGAATATTCAACACACATGATATATCTATAACTATACAATAATGATCTATAGATGTAGTAGATATGCAATACTTATAGATATAGCTAACATAGACAGAGATTATTATGCTTAGTGAATATGAATACAAAGAAATGAGAAATAAAATTAATAAAATCATGTGCCTTAAGTTAATGAAATGCAAATGCTTTACAATTTTTGCCAACAATTTCAGCAATCGTTAAGGTTCCTCATACTTCCAGAGTATGAAGGGCTCCTCCTTGATTCTGACAGTGTCCGCATGTCATGTCTCTTTTTTCTTCGAGTCCATTTGTATAAGACGCTCGGCAGCTGTTTTACGCTCATTTACCCGCTTGGACAACTCGCATGCATCGTAGCCAATAAGTAGTTTAAGATCGCAATCGAATTTGTAGGCAAATCGCTTGCCGGACACCTTGGAAATCATATCACCATCGTAATAGTAGCGAAGGGCCCGTGATAATTTCTCATAATTCATGGCCGGTTTGTTCTTCTTCTCACCCCAGAGACGGGCAACGCGATCGGGATCAGTCAATTTGAACTCGCCTTCGGTGCCCACCCACTCAATAATATCCGCATGCTCGCAGTCGGTAAGTATTTCGAGCAGGAACTGCCACAATTGCACCTGGCCATTGTTTCCAGAGCCAATGTTGGTATAGTTATTCGGGCTGTGAGGAGCTGGTGAACTGTCAGCAGCTATAGGAAAGGAATTTAGAGTTTTTAATTGAAATTGGTGCGATTTGTTTAAGAATTGCTACTTACAGTCCGAACTCTTGACACTCTGATAGGATTTCCTCATGATGCGCTGTTCCAGTGGCACAGTAGTACCACCACTTGCTGCTGCTGATGACTGAATGATATTTGTTTTGCCCGGCTTTTGAGGTTTCCGCAATTCCTCGGCTTGTTTGTGGACCACAGATACAAAATTGCATTCCTTAAGAAGCTGCAGATGCGTCCAGAAAACGTTGCCTGGATCGTTCAATTTTTTACTAAACTCTTCATGCGTCATGGCACACAACTTTTGGCCATTAATCTGCCAATCGCTCATTTTTAAATCATTTAGATCGAATTGCTTCACTGCCCATTCTAACCAATAGGTCACATGGGCTTGCGTCCATTCAATTGCTGCCTCAGGTATTTTAAGTCGAGTCTGTTCACGCTTAAATTTACTATCCAAGACCCAATTGAGGACTGGTTTGACTACCTTCCCATTATCCGTTATGTCATCATCCGACTCCTCTTTTAACTTCCGCTTCTTGGCATTTTTAATGGCTGAACTGTCGATGGGTGTGCTGTCTGCGCTAACCGTGTCTGGAACATAAGGAGGGGTAATCTCCTCAGTGGCCAGAGCAGCTAAAGCAGCTTCTGTGGGCTTGAGAACATCTGCTATGTTGATTCTTTGGCGTATAGTCTGGATTTGCACATTGATCTGCACCAGACCCTCGCCCTTGACGCACTGATCCACAAGATTCTTGTGCGCTTCCAACTAGAAGAGAAGAACAATGGGTTATTGAAGTAATCAAGGAGAGGAACACACACCCACTTCTTGGGCATCCTGCAGCCAGAATGTGTAGTAGTTTAGTTCCACGCCAATCTTTCGTTCTACAATTTGCCTGCATTAAGAAAAAAAGTGTTTTATTCAGCCAAAAACTGTAAGTGTTCTTTCACTCACTTTAGCGAGCTCAGTGGTTCTCTTATGTCCATATGAACAATGATAATATCGTCGGGCTCCATTTCCACATCGTTGCTGTCCTCATAAATGTGTGTCTCCTCGAATATATCGCTGGAAATGACTTCCTCTGGAATTGTTGATAGGAGAAGTTAACCAAAATACAAGTACAGGCATTTCCATTGGAGCTTACCTAAATCGGCACCCGCACTGAGCCGTCGAATAAGCTCATCCGACAGGTCGTTGTTGTTATCCATTTCTAAATGGACTTAATTTGGATTAACAAATAACAAATTAGCAACTTAGTGCTTGTTGTTGAGACCTTTTTAGTGTGACCGCATTTCGATGGCAGCATTTATCGATATATCTTAGTTATCGATAGATGCAAGTATTCTTTTTCTGAACAAGTGGCAACACTGCAAATGCCCCGTATTCCTAGATTTGAAAAAGTAACGAGTACGAGTACAACGGAAGTAACGTCACAATTGGAGCCCAGTTTTTATTGGCGCCAAAATGTAATTTTGTTTCAAATCAAGTTAATTGTAATGATCCCAATAGTGAATTAGTTTTAATTAGTTTAGAAATGTTAATTAATAAAAGTTGTTAAATCCTTACTACGACAACGCCATTTGTAGATTACCATTGCGGTATCTTATTTTTGTTTACAGATATTTTCACTAAGATTCTATTAAATCAGATTTAAAAGTTAAAGTATTGCTACAGTATGCTTACTTGAACAACCATTCCTTTAATAGTATTCAAAAATAATTTATTGCTTTTTCATTATTATATTAAAAATAATCAGCATAATTGATTGATTCCTTGTTATGTACTATTTTAATATACATGTACGTTTGTTTGCATATATACTAATGCATATATTTAGTTCTCACTCCAACTTTCATTTGTTAGTATAAAAACGATGTATATGTATAAACAAATAAACAACCAATCCGGTTTCTTATGTAGTGTACGAGCAAAAGGAAAAAAAATGTTGAAACAATGAATGAAATGTTTTTGTTACGTGTCAATATTATGTTTTCTTTTTGTTGTTGTCTTTGCTGGCATTTTGTTTATATATTCAGTGGCCGAAAGGAGAAATCAGCGGCAAACCATAAAAACATTGCTTTAAAAATATATATTAGCATTGCTCGTGCCTATTGTTCTTACGGATTTAAAAATAAATTAATTTCAATACGAAATGCAAGACATGACGAAATAAATTGTACAAGTGTCAACTTGAGTCAACTTGACTGGCAAAATCTGTATACATATATAGGATGGATATATATATTTTTGTGCGAGGAAAAAAAAAACGGGGGGAAAAAGAAGAATAGTTTATAATTTTAGAAATAAAAGTGAAAGAATATATAAATAAAAAACGTGGGATATACAAAAACATTGTCTAAGAATTAATCACATGCATATGGCTTCAAGTGCCCCACGTTTGGGGCGCCTGCCTCTTAATTGCGCTTAAAATATGCTGCCAAAGATTTTGCTCGTACGAGGAATATAAAAATAAATAAAATATATCTATAAAGCATCACTACATACATATAAATTGTTCAATATAATGGCAAAGAGACGTTGCCAAAGATTTGCTATTATAGAGAAAGGAGAAGGGCAACGGATGGATTGCTTGACGTGGCTGTTAGCACCTTTGCCAAAAAGTTACGGCAATATATAGAAGAATACGGGATTGTTCCAAATGCCGATTTGTAATTCTTAACTGAAACTATACGAAACATATAAAGTGGAAAGTGTTTCACATTTTTATTGCCAAAACAGATGATCAGTTCCCGTATAATTTGAAAAACAAATTTATTACACTTACGCCTTACGTTTTCGATTAAAACTGGCAGCTATGGGTTATAGTCATCCGATGCTATGGCATATGCCATATGGAACCACACAGGAGGGGATTCTATGCCAAATTTCAAAAATGTAACAAAATTACAATAAATTTTTAGATAGATCTTCTCCTCCCTCAGAATATTAGAAATAATCAGCTTATATATTATTATTTTTATGATTGAACTATGCATATCATTTGACCATCAAACATGGCACGAACTAAAACCAAAAAGCATCGAAACGAAGCCAACTGAAATTGTTTTTAAAATATTGCCACGCTTTTTGAATTTTATGTCGTTTTTTTCTCTGCCTTTTTATTTAATTGTTTTTTTTTTTTTTTTTTGTTTTCATTGCCTAAAAATTTGTCTAAAATCTTAGAAGTGAAAATTTGAAATGACTAGTATAAAATAATTTCGATACACTTTAATTAACTGTCGTAGTACGAAATTTTCAACTAATTTAAAATTTATCCATTTAAGAACGTTTGAAAATATAATTAATCGTATTTTATTAGTTAATTCGAATAACTCACTAATTAAATATTTCTAATAAATCATTCTGAGACACGATTTTGTCCTTTACATTACGATAAATTATTACAAAAAATTGAGAGTTTAGAATGTTGATTATCAAATATAATAAATTTGATCATCTAGGCTGCATACCTTTCTCGTTTTAGATCTCATTTATGCCACAGATACACACGTATATTTATATAGGTATATATATAACACGAGTAGAACATAAACTCAAGACTACTATGATTATTATAGCGACACCCACCCCACTGCCACCTCGATTGGCGCCCAATTTCTAGAGAATACACGACACACACGCACTCAATATCACGGACAACGACGACCCGACTCACGGTCAAGTTGAAAAACATTGTGAGCGGATGTGAAATGTGGGGGAGGAGAAGATTTGTGGCGTTTTTTCAGCATGTTAATGCCGAAGGCCGCCAAACGAAATCAAGAGGCGACGCAGACAACGAGGACTACTACAATCCAAAATCCAAGAAGGGCAAATTCTATATGTATTGTACATACAAACACAAATAATGAGAGCTCGAGTGTGCCTAGTGTCACATTAACCCAATAAAATGAAATCTAATGTAGACGTAAATAGTTTTGGAAGCTGCTCTCGTTGCAGTTGGATGGTAGTCAAATTGGAGACATCAACTCTACGCCCACGCACCCGAGACACTCTCACGAGAGGTTGGATTTATTTTTACCAGACGCAGTCAAGGGCGAAGATGCCCGAATGCCTACCGAATGCTGTTAGCTGTGATCGTTGGTCGTTGTATTTTCTTCATCATGTGTCTTTGATGTTTTGCGAAAAAAAATTCGAATTTTCGCTCAGTTTCGAGGAAAATCGCGACGCGCCAACTTGTGGGGAAAATGCGTTGCGTGCCCAATCATCACTTAGTACAGAATCAAAGGAATTAGTCAAAGTTTTTTGGCTGCATTCGTGACCGATATCTATCCATATATATAATTGCAAATATATATATACATACATACATATAGATATGGTGGCCAATTAACAAAAGGTGTCAAACAAAGTCATGCCCCGAATCAGTGCCAAGAAACAATGAAAATGAAATGATGTGGATGACTACATGAAAAGTTAATATATTTTCACAAAATACTTGCAAATATGTTGATATATTAATTGTTCTACATTAATTTTGTGTGTGTGGGGCTCTAGAAATATTTAGTAAAAAGAAAAATACAAATTAAAAAGACAACAACAAAATATTGTCTCTATATTGGCATTGCCTGGCTAAAAATATAATTTAACAACAAATTTTATTTATGGCCTATATACATACATACATACATATGTATCTATATACATATATAAAAATATCTAAATACAATATATCTATCTAAATACATATGTATCAGTGTCGTCCATAAAGTCACTAGGCAAAAACCAACAAAATTTTTACTAAATTTTCAAAAGATATACGGAAAACACGACGGAAAATAGCATAATAACTAAAGTGGAAAACAAATTAAATTGTGATTTTTCTTTAACAAAAGAGAGCAGCCAGCCAATAAAATCTCGCATAAAGAAAATTAATAAAAAAAAAATAAAAAAAAAGAAACAACCAAAGCAGAAACAACAAAATTGAAATATAAGTTTATATCTCCTATATATATACTATATATAGCTGATAAACATGTCCACATCCACACGAAGTTCAGTAACGAGAAAATCGTCGCTATCCAAAAGTGGCAGTTCTGATAAATCAAGCAAATCCTCGTCATCTTCTTCATCATCGTCAAAGTCATCGCCCAAAACAAAGGCAAACCCTGGAAATGGAAATGGCAGCAAACAGAAAATGCAATATACAAAAACCAGGGAACGAATGGTCGATGGTAAATATTGAAGAAATAATACTAAATCATACAATGAATGGGAAGAACTAAGGGTAATGGATTAAACAAAGGCTATACACACACACGTTCAGCCATTAAAAAGGATTGGCAAATGTTAAAGTGGTTAAGATTGGTTTAGAGACCATAACAAAAATTTGTTTTATAATGATTAATTCATAATCCCTCTATCAGAAAGCAGATTATATGAATTATCGAAGGGTTTTCGTGGCAAATGATTCCAGAAAAATGTTTGAACTTCAAAAGTATATTTGTAACATTATTAGTTTAAAATCACTGGGACATTCAATTTTTAAACTGTCTAAAATAATGTTAATTTATTTAGAATGTCCTTCAATGCTAGGGTGTTTGTAAGGTTAAAAACCAACTGCCTTCAAGAGTGAAATGCAGGAAAATTGTATTGATATCCGTCAAAAGGAACTGTATCATTCATTGGCATTTTTAGAAACAACATTTTAACGACAAAAACTAATATTGCCTTTGTCAATGCCAATGCAAAATTTCCATGTGTTCGGACCAAATGTATATCGTAATACATAATGAGTTTTTTTTATAGTTTCATATTATTATTCCTTAGAGAGGATGGGGGAAAAGTATTATACTAAATGCTTGAAACTTTTATGTGTTCTCAATAAAAATAAAAATATTATTCAATTTTGCTGTGCACTATTGGCACATTATTTAAAGATCAAGAAATATTGTCAACTTGTGACAATTTGAAACATTATTGCGGTTGTTTGTAGCCATGTTGTTGTTGTTCTTCTTGTTGATGCTCTGTGTATGCCAATCATATATAACTTGACTTTTATATTCACTTATTCAAATTTTTGTAATTAGCGTTCGAAATGTACATATACAATTCGCATAGGTATATATCGTATACCCGTACAGTGTGTATGTACGTGTGCCTTCCTGCATCTTGCATCTTGCATCTATGCGCATTATTTTGGTTATTTCTGGCAGCAAAGCCAAACCAAATATTGGCGATAAGTTGCAGCAGCTCGTTAACCTACTTACATTGAGATTATAAAACTATGAAATCCCCTGCGTTCTTCTTTAAATTTGTATGTACGTATATGTATGTAGATGTTCCGCTACCGCCCACACATAAGCTGACCATGTCGGAGGTCTACGACGATGCGAAAACGGGCAAGCCGAACTTTGATGCACTACGCCAGCACTTTCTACTCGAGGGTCGCATCGAGGAGAATGTGGCCCTTCGCATTATCGACGAGGGTGCCGCTCTGCTGCGTGAAGAGAAGAACATGATCGATGTGGAGGCTCCCATCACTGTGTGTGGTGATATTCACGGACAGTTCTTCGATCTAGTCAAATTATTTGAAGTCGGCGGTCCGCCAGCCACAACGCGTTATCTCTTTCTGGGCGACTATGTGGACAGGGGTTACTTTAGCATAGAGGTATGGGAAAGATAATCCATCCAATCGTTCTATAAATATTTTAATCAATTTCGTCATCAATACTCGTCAGTGCGTCTTGTATTTGTGGTCCCTGAAGATAACCTACCCTGAGACGCTGTTGCTGCTGCGCGGTAATCACGAGTGTCGTCATTTGACGGAATACTTCACCTTTAAACAAGAGTGTAAGTTAAAGAATATTGCTTTTAAATAACGATTCATTATTTTTGAGTTATGTAACGTTTTTGTTGTTGTTGTTGAAATTAAATTTTATTATCTCTTTGTTTGATAGGCGTCATCAAATATTCAGAGCAAATTTACGATGCCTGCATGGAGGCTTTCGATTGCCTGCCATTGGCCGCGTTGCTTAACCAGCAATTTTTGTGCATACATGGTGGACTGTCGCCAGAGATTTTCACACTTGACGACATTAAGACGGTAATAAATTTTGCCTGGCGAAATGTTTACAACAATCATATAATAATGAGCAAAATGTGTGTAGTTAAACCGTTTCAGGGAACCGCCTGCCTATGGACCCATGTGCGATCTTTTATGGTCCGATCCATTGGAGGACTTTGGCAATGAGAAAACCAATGAATTTTTCACCCACAACTCGGTCAGAGGATGTTCGTACTTCTTTAGCTACTCCGCATGCTGTGAGTTCTTGCAGAAAAATAATTTACTCTCCATTGTGAGGGCGCATGAGGCCCAGGATGCCGGGTAAGTCCAAAACAGAGGACTAATTCTCAAGTACATGAGTCTTACGAATTTCTGGTAATGCAGTTATCGTATGTATCGGAAAAATCAAGTAACTGGCTTTCCCTCGTTGATCACCATATTTTCGGCGCCAAATTATTTGGATGTTTACAACAACAAGGTATGATATGAGCCCCCTTTCTCTAGTTGATTTGTTTATTTACCAATTTGTTGCTATTTTTAAATAATGAAATCTTTTGACGGCATTGCGAGCTGGTGCGAGTAATATTCGCCCTGTGTTCGTACAATTTTCCTATTTTTCTTCTTCTCATTTCAAAAACATGTTGTAATATTTTGGCGCTTTTCTCTCCTGTGATGCATTTGTCAACCTTCCCCAAAACATTTGATAAAAGGCAGCTGTACTTAAATATGAGAACAACGTGATGAACATCCGCCAATTCAATTGTTCGCCCCATCCATACTGGCTACCCAATTTCATGGATGTCTTTACATGGTCCCTGCCATTTGTGGGCGAAAAGGTAATCAACAAGGATTAAAGTCATTTAATAAAGTCATTTAAAATAGGGAGTTAAATTAAAATGTTGGAAATAGAACTAGCCCATTTAAATTCGCGGAGAGTAAAACCAATAGAACCTTCTATTGGAAGGACTATTAAAGGAATCTTAGTTAACTAGTAAAAGTGTTAAATGTACAAAGTTTGGTCGGAAAATATATTATTTTCGCCTGAAAGTTTTAAACTTTAATAGATTCAATATTATAAAATTTATGAGGTAATTATCTTCATTAATCTCAACCATTTTTAATCAATAATATAGTAATGCCATTAGTTCTGTACTAAAACCGAAAAAATTTTACATTGATCTAGTTCTAAGTTCTATAATTAGTTTTCTTTTGCATTCATTTTTGTCATCACTTTTTCTTCAAGGTCACTGAGATGCTAGTTAATATACTTAACATTTGTTCTGATGATGAACTGGTGGCCGGACCCGATGATGAACTGGAGGAAGGTAAGTTTTGGTTAATTGCAACAGAGGCATTAGGTCACTGTGAATGATTGCCATGATTGTCATCGATGTTGTATAGCTTCCGGTTGTTCATTCAGGACAACATCAACAACACTTCAATTACAAACTAATTATATATGTATCTGTTATAACTTTTTTTCAAAAACCAAAACCCACTACCATTCAAAATATTTTCCCGAACAAAATCAAACCAAACACTCAAAAATATACTACAAAATCAAAGAACTGCGTAAGAAAATTATTCTTGTGCCGGCGAACGTGAACAATAACAATAATAACAGTAATACGCCCAGTAAGCCAGGTAAGCTCCATGTTAAGCTTCAAGATCCGCTAAAGAGCTTATAGTGAGCTTTCACATAGATAAGCGCAGAATCATGCACTCTGGGCCAGTTTTCATTTGTAAATTGGTAAATTAAATACTATATTGTTGATCAACCGAGTCTATCAACTTCTTTCTCTATAAGGTAGTTTATATATGCGGCGAAATCGGAAAACGTTGTTCTTGGGGAGAGCCAACAAAAATAGAAAGGATGCTGGTGCCACTAATTATTTTTCATATTGTATAAAAAATTTATTTATTTATAATTTTGTGTACATTTACTGTATTTACGCAGCATTTTTCTTTAAACAAAAGTTCCCCCTAGATAAATAGACATTCGTAAACTATAAATACAG